>CM031233.1:7912404-8180657 GCA_018340775.1 Taxus wallichiana var. yunnanensis
AACTCACATGGGAGCTCACCTATCAGCTCGCCTTACCAGCTCACCTTGAGCTCGCTGAGGAGCTCACCTCAACCAACTTTCCTTGAGCTCGTCAGTAGCTCAGCTAAGAGTTTATCAAGTCTCACCTAGGAGCTCACCAAGTAGCTCACCGAGTAGGTTAACTTGAGCTCACTTGTGAGCTCACTAGTGAGCTTGCCGAGTAACTCACTGGGAACCTCACCTCGGGAGCTGCCATGTAGCTCACTTGGGAGCTCACTCCTGATAGCTCACCGAAGAGCTCACTACCTTGAGCTCACCAATCTAGACTCTCGCCTTGAGCTCACTGCCAAGCTCACCTTGTGCTCATCTGGTAGCTCACATTTAAGCTCACCTCAGAGATTACTAACAATCTCATCTTTGAGCTCGCATGGGAGCTCACCAAGTAGCTCACCTAGGAGCTCAGCTGGGAGCTCGAAAAATATTTCCCAGTGCTGAGAGCTCAACTGAGACTGAGCTCATATGATAGATCACCTTGCTAAGCTCACCAGAGCTCACCAAGTAGGTTGACTTGAGCTCAATCAGGAGCTCATCAAGTAGCTCACTCGAAAACTCACATGGGAGCTCACCTGACAACTCACCTTGCCAACTCACATGGGAGCTCACCACTGAGCTCAAATTTCTACCAGCCAACTCACCTTGAGCTCACTGAGGAGTTCACCTACCAAGCTGGCACTTGACCTCATTTGGTAGCTCACCTCGAGCTATCTAGAAGCTCACCAAGTAGCTCACCTAACAGCTTACCTGGGAACTCACCTAACAGCTCACCTAGGAGATCACCGAGTAGCTCTCTAAGTAGGTTGACTTGAGCTTGCTTGTGAGCTCACCTGAGAGCTCATCAAGTAGCTCTCACCATGGGAACTCACCTAGAGCTCACCTAAAATCTCACCTTGAGCAACTTGCCTTGAGCTCACCTTGTCAACTCACCTTGAGCTCACCTTGATAACTCACCTTGAGCTAATCTAGTAGCTCACATGTAAGCTCACCTCAGAGACACTCAAGCTCACAAGCTTCACTTGGGAGCTCAGGAGCTCTTCTGATTAGCTCATGCATTGAGCTCACCTAGACTAGAGCTCACTAAAGTAACTCACCTAGAGCTCACCTAGAGCTCACCTAGGAGCTCACCTAAGCTCACCTAAAAGCTCACCTAGTCAACTACTCACTCGAGTCACTCCTTGAGCTCACAACTACTCACTGAGCTCACTCATAGCTCACTCGATTAAGCTCACATTAGAGCTCATTTCGATAAGCTCACCTTTGAGCTCACCTTGAGCTCACCTAGGAGCTCACTATAGCTCAAACTAGCTCATCCTGAGCTCATCAAGAGCTTGACTCTGAGCTCACTCAGAGCTCACCTAGGAGCTCACTGGAGCTCACCTAGATCTCACCTGGGAGCTCACCTTGAGCTCACCTTGAGCTCACACTAGGAGAGCTCACCTCGAAGCTCAACTTGAGATCACCAGAGCTCATCAAGTAGCTCACACAAAAATGTGCATAGGATCTCACTCGATTCAAGGAGCTTGCTCACCAGTAGCTCACACTGGGAGCTCACCTGACAGCTCTCGTAGCCTATTAGAGCTCACTGAGTAGCTCACCAAGTAGCTCACTGGGAACTCACTAAGTAGCTCACTCCTTGGGAGCTCACCGATCTCAAGCTCACCTTGAGCTGCCAGAGCTCACTGTGACTCACTCACCGAGACCTCGCACTTGGGGAGCTCACCAAGTAGCTCACTTGGGAGCTTGCCAAGTAGCTCACTTGGGAGCTCACCAAAAGCTCACCAAGTAGCTCACCTAGGAGCTCTTCTAAGAGCTCACCGATCAGCTCAAGTTGAGCTCACCTAGAGCTCATCGAGTAACTTATAGCTGGGACTCACCTTGAGCTCACCTTGAGCTCACTCACCAACTCACTTGAGCTCATCCAGAGCTCACATGTAACTCACCTTGAACTCACTTCTTCAAAGCTTCACCTTGAGCTCACTGGGAGCTCACACGAAGCTCACCTAGAGAGCTCGAGTAGCTCACTGGGAGCTCACCATGAGCTCATCGAGAGCTTGACTTCACTTGAGCTCACTTGAGCTTCACGCTCTAGAAGCTCACCGAGAGCTCTCCTCGTAAGCTCACTCAGCAGCTCTTCAGCCTTCGACCTGAGCTCCAGGAGCTCACCGAGAAGCTCGACTTGAGCTCACCCGAGAGCTCGTCAAGTAGCTCACCTAAAAGTTCACATGAGGAGCTCACCGATAGCTCACCTCGGGAAACTAAGCTCACCTGAGAGCTCACCTGGGAGCTCACCTTGAGCTAGCTCTCACGCTTGAGCTCACATGGGAGCTCACCTATCAGAGCTCACTCACCTCACTCATCTTGAGCTCACCTGAGGAGCTCACCTAAGCTTCCAGCTCACTTGGGAGCTCACCTTGAGCTCACCTTCACTCACATTGAGCTCACCTCGAGTAGCTCACCTTAGAGCTTCATTGAGCAACTACCAAGTAGCTCACCGGGAGCTCACCTATCAGTAGCTCACCTGGGAGCTCACCTAACAACTCACCTGGGAGCTCACCAAGAGCTTGCTAAGCTCACTCACCTAGTAGCTCACCTTGAGCTCACGATTTGACTGAGCACGAGAGAGCTCACCATGGCTCACCTAAGAGCTCACCAAGTAGCTCACTTGGGAGCTCACCTAGAGCTCACCTTGAGCTCACCAAACTCACCAGCTCACTGAGCTAGCTTCACTCGAGCTCATCTTTTGGAGATTTCACCGATCAAGCTCACTTGAGCTCACTCAGAGCTCACTCGAGTAAGCTCACCTGGGAGCTCACCGAGCTTCAGCTGAGCTCACCTGCAGCTCACCTAAGAGCTCACTCCTGGGGAGCTCAACAGAGCTCACCTTGAGCTCACAAGCTCACTCACCTTGAAGCTCACCTAGAGCTCACCAAGCTCACCAAGAGCTCATCACCAGAGCTCAAATGTAAGCTCACCCAGCAGATTCACCAACAAGCTCACCTTTGAGCTCACTCTGGGAGCTCACCGAGAGCTCACCTAGAGAGCTCACCTACTCAAGGAGCTCACTTGAGAGCTCAGCTAGCAGCTCACTGAGGGAGCTCCCAGAGCTCACTCTTGAGCTTCACCTAGAGCTCACCTAGAGCTCACTCGGGAGCTCACCTTCACCTCAGCCTCACTTGAGCTCACCTGAGCTCACATGGGAGCTCACCTAGCAAACTCAGGAGCTCACCAAGTAGCTCACATGGGAGCTCACCATGGGACTCACTCACCTAGAGCTCACTCACCTTGAGCTGAGCTTAAAGCTCACCTTGAACTCACCTTGAGCTCACTAGAGCTCACTGTAAGCTCGACCTTTCTTGAGCTCACCTAGAGCTCACCTCGAGAGCTCACCTTAAGAGCTCAGGAGCTCACTTAAGAGCTCACCTAGAGCTCACCTGGGAGCTCACCAGAGCTCTCACCTAAGAGCTCACCGAGAGCTCACCTTGAGCTTGACTTCACTTGAGCTCACTTGAGCTCACTGAGAGCTCACTGAGAGCTCACATGGGAGCTCTGGGAGCTCACTCAAGTAGCTCACTTGGGAGCTCACCTCAGAGCTCACCTGAGTAGCTCACCAAAGCTCAGCTCAAGAGCTCTCTCAGAGCTCACTAAGCTTGTCAATAGCTCACCTCACCTGGAGAGCTCACTCTAGGAGCTCACCGATCAGCTCAGTTGACCTTGAGCTCACCTAGGAGCTCACTTGAGTCAACACTCTTGAGAGAACTCACTGAGCTCACCCTATGGGAGCTCACCAAGAGCTCACCTAAAAACTCACATGGGAGCTCACTTGACAGCTCACCTTAGCTCAGCTCACCTCAGGAGCTCACCTCAAGCTCACCTGAGAGCTCACCTTGAGCTCACTCACCGAGAGCTCACTCTAAGAGCTCACCTGAGCTCAGCTGACCTCACAAGTAGCTCACCTAGAGCTCACCAAGTAGCTCACAGAGGGAGCTCACTGAGAGCTCACTCAAGCTCAGCTTCACCAAGAGCTCACCTCAGAGCTCAACTCACTTGACTCAGAGCTCACCTCAAGAGCTCACTCAGAGCTCACCTAAGAGCTTTCACCTTAAGAGCTCACCTGAGCTCACCTTGACAACTCACTCGGGAGCTCACCAATGGAGCTCACCTAGCTAGCTCTCTGAGTAGCTCACCTAGGAGCTACCTCTGAGCTCTCATTGAGCTCTCGCTCACCTAAGAGCTCACTCTCAGAGCTCACCCTAACTCACTGGGAGCTCACTGACTCACCTTACCTCACTAGAGCTCACCTTGAGCTCACCTAGACTCACCTGCTCAACTTGAGCTCACTCGGGAGCTCACTTAGAGCTCACCTTTAGCTCACTTGAGCTCACCTAGGAGCTCACCTCGAGAGCTCACCAACTAGAGCTACCAGCTCACCTAAGAGCTCACCTAGAGTAGCTCACCAGCTGAGCTCACCAAGAGCTCACCAGAGCTCACTCTGAGCTCGACTCAGCTCACCTAGAGAGCTCACTCTGGAGAGCTAGCTCACACTTGAGCTCACCAAGGAGCTCACCTGAGTAGCTCACCTAAGAGCTCACCGTAGAGCTTCAGCTCACTGAAGCTCACTCGAGAGCTCACCTAAGCCTCACTCACCTGAGGAGCTCACTCTCAAGAGCTCACCAAGAGCTCACATGGGAGCTCACTTGGGAGCTCACGAGCTCACAACTCACTCAAGCTCACTTGGGAGCTCACTTGCTCACCTGAATCTCAGCTCAGCTCTGAGACCTCACCAGCTCACCTTAGCTCACTCTGGATTCTCACTCACTTGACTCACCAAATCACTCACCTTGTGAGCTCTCACCTGAGCTCACCTAAGCTCACCTTAGAGCTCACCAAGCTCACCTGAGAGCTCTCACCAAGAGCTCACTAGGAGCTCACCTCAAGAGCTCACCTAGAGCTCACCTTGAGCTCACTCGAGTAAGCTCACCTTGAGCTCACCTTAGCTTCACCTCAGAGCTCACCTGCCAAGAGCTCACTTGAGCTTCAGTTGAGCTCTTGAGCTCACCTGAGAGCTCACCAAGAGCTCACCGACTTGAGCTCACTCTAAGGAGCTCACCTAGGAGCTCACCTAGGAGCTCACCTAGAGCTCACTCTGAGCTCACTCAGAGCTCACCTAAGAGCTCACAGTGAGAGCTCACTCACCTAAGCTCACTCTGGGAAATCCTGAGCTCTTGAGCTCACCTAAGCTCACCAAGCTGAGCTCACCAAGAGCTCACCTTGAGCTCACTTGAAGCTTGAGCTCACCTAGGAGCTCACTGAGAGCTCACTTGAGCTCACTCCTGGGAGCTCACTCAACTAACTCACTGGGAGCTCACCTGAGCTAAACTCAGCTCTTGAGGAGCTCACCTGGGAGAGCTCACCTGAGCTCAGCTCACCTGAGAGCTCACCTGAGTCACTCACTGAGAGCTCACCAGAGCTCACCTAGGAGCTCACTGAGAGCTCACCAGAGCTAGCTCACTTAGAGCTCACCAAGAGCTTCACCGAGAGCTCACCTTGAGCTCACCTAGAGCTCACCGAGAGCTCTCTGAGAGCTCACCTGAGCTCACTGAGCTCTCACTGAGAAGCTCACCACTGAGAGCTCACTTGGGAGCTCACTCAAGAGCTCACTTGAGGAGCTCACCTTAAGAGCTCACCTGGGAGCTCACCTGGGAGCTCACTTGACATAGCTCTGAGAGCTCACCAAGAGCTCACCTAGAGCTCTCTACTCTGAGCTCACAAGAGCTCACTTGAGCTCAGCTCCTTGAGCTCACTCGAAGTGAGCTCACCTAGAGCTCTCTGAGTGAGCTCACCAAGAGCTCACTCGAGAGCTCTCACCTGAGCTCACTCACCAAGCTCAGCTCCTTGAGCTCACTTGATTCAACTCACCTGAGCACCTTACTCACTCACTTGAGCTCACCTGAACTCACTCTCAGAGCTCACTCTGAGAGCTCACCTGAGAGCTCTCATTTAAGCTCACCTTGAGCTCACTTAGAGCTCACCTGAGCTCACTCTAGAGCTTGAGTAGCTCACCTAGAGCTCACTGAGAGCTCACCTAAGAGCTCACCAAGAGCTCACTGAGCTTAGCAATCTCAGCTAGCTCGAGCTCTTGAGCTCACTTGGGAGCTCACCTGAAAGCTCACTGGAAAGCTCACCTAAGAGCTCACCTTGAGAGCTCACCTTGAGCTTAGCTAAGAGAAGCTCATCACAAGCTCAGCTGACTCAATGAGCTCACTGAGAGCTTCACTCAAGAGCTCACCAAAAGCTCACCAGGAGCTCACTCCGAACAGCTCACTTCTCTTTCACTCACTTGAGAGCTCACCTAGAGCTCACCTACCAGCTCACCTTGAGCTCACCGAGGAGCTTCAAATCTCACTTGAGCTCACCTGGGAGCTCAGCTCAGTCAGGAGCTCACCTAGAGCTCATCTTGAGAGCTCACCAAGTAGCTCACTGAGAGCTCACTACTCACTAGGAGCTCACCTTAGAGCTCACCTAGAGCTCACCTTGAGCTCACTGAGCTCACCAGAGCTCAGCTCACTTGAGCTCACTCAGAGCTCACCTAGAGCTCACCTAGGAGAGCTCCAAGAGCTCACCAGCTAGCTCACCTGAGCTTCACCTAGGAGCTCACCGAGCTCACCAGGAGCTCACCTGAGCTCACTCTGAGCTCACTTGAGCTCACTTGAAAGCTCACTCAAGAGCTCACCGAGACTCACTGAGCTCAGAGCTCACTCACTCAAGTAAGCTCACCTAAGAGCTCACCTGGAGAGCTCACCTAAGAGCTCACCGGGAGCTCACCTGAGACTCAGCTTCAGCTCACCTAGAGCTCACCTTGCTCACTCACTGAGCTCACTCACTTTGAGCTCTGAGCTAGCTCAGAGAGCTCTAGCTCACCTGAGCTCACTCAATGGGAGCTCACCAAGAGCTCACCAGAGCTCTCAGCTGAGCTCAGTGAGCTAGCTCACTCAGAGCTCAGCTCACCTCAGCTCACTAGAGCTCACCTGAGCTCACTGAGAGCTCACCTGAGAGCTCACCTAGAGCTCTTCCAGGAGCTTCACTTGAGCTCACCAGAGCTCACTCAGAGCTCACCAAGAGCTCACCTAGTGAGCTCACTCGAGGAGCTAACTCACTCAAACTCACCTTGAGCTCACCCAGGAACTCACAAACTCTCTTGAGACTTCACCGAGCTCAGCTCACTCAGGAGCTCAGGAGAGCTCACTCTGAGCTCAGCTCACCTGAGCTCACTCGACTGAGCTCACTCAGAGCTAACTCACCTTGAGCTCACCTTGAGCAGCTCACCTCAGAGCTCATACTCACCAAGAGCTCACCAAGTAGAGCTCACCTGGGAGCTCACCTAAGGAGCTCAGGAGCTCACCTGAAGCTCACCTCACTTGAGCTCACCTAGCTCCTGAGAGCTCACTGGAGCTCACTCTCAAGTAGCTCACCAAGAGCTCACTGGAGAGCTCACCAGAGCTCACTCCAAGAGCTCACCTAGAGCTCACTAAGTAGCTCACAAGAGCTCACCTCGGGAGCTCACTTGGGAGCTGAGCTCACTGAGCTCTTGACTGGAGCTCACCTGAGAGCTCCTTGAGCTCACTGACTCACAAGCTGACCTCACTCACCAAGCTCACCTGAGCTCGAGAGAGCTCACTCACCAACTTTTGAGCTCACCAGAGCTCACTGAGCTCTCACACTTAGCTCTAGAGCTCACCTAAGCTCACCAGAGCTCAGCTTTCTGTGAGCTCTGACTTTGAGCTCACCAAGAGCTCACTTAGAGCTCACCTTGAGCTCACTCAGAGCTAGCTTGAGAGCACTCACCAGAGCTCACACCAGAGCTCACCTAGAGCTTCACCTAGCTTGAATCTCACCTTGAGCTCACCTAAGAGCTCACTCAAGTAGCTCACCTTGAGCTCATCTGGAGCTCTGAGCTCAAGAGCTCACCAAAAGCTCACCTGGGAGCTCACCTAACAGCTCACCTACTAGCTCACATGGGAGCTCACCTCAATGACTCACTGAGCTGAGCTACTCACTCAGAGCTCACCCAAGGAGCTCTCCTCAAAGCTCACCTGAGCTCACCTAGAGCTCACTCTAGAGCTTCACTCAAGAGCTCACCAAGTAGCTCACCTAAGAGCTCACCTAGAGCTCACCATGAGCTCAGCTCAGCCTCAGCTCACCAAGAGCTCACTAGAGCTCACCTGAGTAGCTCACTTGACTTAGAGCTCACTTGAGCTCACTTGTGAGCTCACCAGACTCACACTAGCAGAGCTCACCTAGGAGCTCAGAGCTCACCAAGAGCTCTCGACTAGCTCACTCACTGGGAGCTCACCTAGAGCTCACCAAATAGCTCACCTAAGACTCTCACTAGGGAGCTCTCTTCGGGAGCTCACTGAGCTCACTCTTGAGCTTCACCGAGCTCAGCTCTCAAGAGCTCTCAAGAACTCACCTGGGAGCTCACCTGGGAGCTCACCTCGAGAGCTCACTCTAGCCAAACTCTCTGAGCTCACCTCAAAGACTCACCTTGAGCTCACTTACCTGAGCTCACCTGAGAACCTCTCTCTAGCTCAGCTCTCATCTCAGTAAGCTCACCTCAAGAGCTCACCTGCAGAGCTCTGACTTGAGCTCACTCTAGAGCTCACCTAAGAGCTCACCTCACCTAGCTCACCTAGAGCTAGCTGGGAGCTCTAGAGCTCAGCTCAGAGCTCAGAGACTGAGCACCAGAGAGCTCACCTCAAGCTAAGCTCACTCTTGAGCTCACCTAGAGCTCTCCTGGGAGCTCACCTAATAGCTCACTGAGCTTACCTTTCTCACTCACCTTGAGCTCACCTGAGCTCACCGAGAGCTCACCTAGCTCACTTAGAGCTCACCTAGAGCTCACTCTGAGAGCTCACCAAAACTACACTGAGCTCAGCTCAAGAGCTCACTCGAGAGCTTCTGGAGCTCACTCACTAGCTCGAGAGCTCACTGAGCTTAGAGCTCACTCTAGAGCTCACTCTTGAGCTCACTAGAGAGCTCACTAAGCTCACCTGAGCTCACCTAGAGCTCCAGCAGCTCACCTAGCTCACCTTAGCTCACTCTGAGCTCACTCAGAGCTCAGCTCACTTAGCTAGCTCACGCTAGAGCTCACTCACCTCACTCTTGAGTGAGCTCACTCTGAGCTCTCACTCAGCTCCTCGAGTAGCTCTCACTAAGAGCTCACTAAGAGCTCACCTAGGAGCTCACCTGTGAGCTCACCTGGGAGCTCACCAGCTCAAGCTAGCACCTCAGCTGAGCTCACCTGAGCTCACTCACAGAGCTTCTCTAGGGGAGCTCACCAGACTCAAGCTCACCTGAGCTAGAGCTCACCGGGAGCTCACCTGAGCCAGCTAAAACTCACCATGAGCTCACTGAGTGAGCTCACCTGAGCTCTCAGGAGCTCACCTTAAGAGCTCTCACTCGAGCTTCACCTAGAGCTCACCTTGACCTCTCTCACTTGAGCTCTCTCACTCACCAAGAGCTCACCTAAGCTCTCTGAGAGAGCTCACACTCACCTGAGCTCACCTGAGAGTTCTCTCACTCTGAGACTCATGAGCTCACCAAGAGCTCACTTCGGAACTCACCTCACCTGGGAGCTCACTGAGAGCTCACTCTGGGAGCTCACCTAGAGCTCACCTAAGAGCTCACCACTTGAGCTCACTTAAGAGCTCTCACTCGAGGAGCTCACTCTGAGCTCATCTCACCTCAGCTTCAGGAGCTCACCTCACTCGAGAGCTCACTGACAGAGCTCACTGAGAGCTCACCTAGAGCTCACTCCATCAAGAGCTCACCTAAGTGAGCTCACCAAGAGCTCACTAGGAGCTCTCCAGCAGCTCACTGAGCTCACTGGGAGCTCACTCACAGAGCTCACACTGAGCTTGAGCTCACTGAGGAGCTCACAGAGCTCACTCAGAGCTCACTCTAGAGACTCTCACTAGCTCACTCTAGCTCACCAGAGTTTCAGCTCAGCTCAAGTAGCTCACCTTGAGCTCACTGAGCTCAAGCTCAGCTCACCTGGGAGCTCACTGGGAGCTCACTGAGAGCTCACTCAGTAAGCTCTTCTAGAGCTCACAAGTAGCTCACTTGGAGCTTCACCTGAGCTCACCTGAGCTCACCAAGCTCACTTGAGCTCAGCTCTCTCTGAGCTCACAGAGAGCTCACTGAGCTCTTCAGAGCTAGCTCAGCTCACTTGAGGAGCTCACTCAAGTAGCTCACTTGGGAGCTCACTCAGAGCTCACTGACTGAGCTCACCAATGAGCTCACCATGAGCTCATACACTCGCATGGGAGCTCTTCCTAAGAGCTCACCTGAGCCAGCTCACTGAGTTGAGCTCATCAAGAGCTCACCTGAGCTCACTGAGAGCTCACCTAGAGCTCACCTAGGAGCTCACTAGCTCACTCACCCAGAGCTCACCTTGAGCTCACTCACTGAGCTCACTCTTGAAAGCTCACCCGAGAGAGCTCCTTGAGCTCAGCTCAAGCTAAGCTCACTCATCACCAAGAGCTCACTCTAAAAGCTCACCTTGAGAGCTCACCTAAGAGCTCACCTAGTAGCTCACCTAGAGCTCAGCTTGAGTAAGAGCTCACTGAGAGCTCACTCTGAGCTCACCTAGAGCTCAGAGCTCTTGCAAGAGCTCACCAAGAGCTCACTGAAACTTCACCTGAGTAACTCACGAGCTAGCTCCCTGAGAGCTCACTTAGAGCTCACCTATAGCTCACTCAGCTAAGCTCACTGAGCTCAGAGCTCACCATAGAGCTCACCAAGAGCTCACTCAGAGCTCTCACCTAAGGAGCTCACCTGAGAGCTCACCTAGTAGCTCACCTCTCAAGAGCTCACTCTAGGAGCTCACAAGGAGCTCACTTGAGCTCACCTAGGAGCTCACTGGAGCTCAGCTCACTCAACAGCTCACTGAGAGCTCACCTGAGCTCGAGCTGAGCTCTCTGCTTGAGCTCACTCTTAAGCTCACTAGAGCTCACTTGAACTCAGCTCACCTCACTGAGCTCACAAGAGCTCACTGCTAGAGCTCACCTAAGAGCTGACTCTGAGCTCACCTAGGAGCTCACTCAAAAGCTCACCTGAGGAGCTCACCTGAGAGCTCACCAGCTCACTCACTTGAGCTCACTCACCTCAGCTCACTCAGGAGCTCACTTGAGCTCACCTAAGCTCACTCACCGAGAGCTCATGATCTTTCTCAGCTCTCTGAGCTCACTCACTCACTTGAGCTCCTCCTGAGAGCTCACCTAAGAGAGCACCCGAGAGCTCCTGAGCTCTCTTCAGCAGCTCACTCTAGAGCTCACTCAGAGCTCACTGAGCAAGACTCACCAGACTCTCACCTGAGCTCACTCAGAGCTCACCTCGGGAGCTAGCTTCACCTGATAGCTCACCTTGAACTCACCAAGACCTCACCTCTGACTCTCAGCTCACTCAAGCTCACTCTAGCTCACTGAGAGCTCACTCTTGAGCTCAGCTAAGAGCTCAGCTCACTCAAAAGCTCTCACATGGGAGCTCACCTGGGAATGAGCTCACTCTTGAGCAACTCACTGGGAGCTCACTCAGCTCACTGATAGCTCACACCTGAGCTCTCACTGAGGAGCTCACCTGAGCTAACTCACTGAGCCTCATCTTGTAGCTCACCTCGAGTTTTTCTGAGGTCTCACTACCAAGAGCTCACCTGTAAGCTCACCTAAAAGCTCACCTCAGAGCTCACCTAGTGAGCTCACTCTGGGAGCTCACTTGAGCTCACTCACCGAGCTGAGCTCACTGAGCTCAGCTCACTTGAGCTCACCTGAGCTCACTCAAGAGCTCACCAAGACCTCACCTGGGAGCTCACAACCTAGCTCACTGCCAAGCTCACCTAAGCTCAGCTCTGAGAGCTCAGCTCTCAAGCTCTCTCACCGAGAGCTCACCAAGGAGCTCTCACTGGGAGCTCACCTAGAGCTCACTCAGAGCTCACCTGGAGCTCACCTGACTTCACTCAGAGCTCAGCTGAGCTCACTCTAGACTCACTCGAGGAGCTCACTGAGAACTCACTTAGAGCTCACCTTGAGCTCACCTGCCAGCTCACCAAGAGCTCATCTGAGTAGCTCACAAGTAAGCTCACCAGAGAGCTCACAAGCTCACCTTGAGCTCACCTGAGCTCACTCGAGAGCTCACCAAGAGCTCACCTAGAGCTCACTGAGGAGCTCACCAAGAGCTCACTCGAGCAAGAGCTCTCACAATGAGCTCGAGCTGACTGAGCTCACTTGACACCTGAGCTCACCTGAGAACTCACCTGAGAGCTCACACTCAGCTCACCTAGCTCACTGAGCTCACTGAGCTCTCACCAAGAGCTCACTCACTAAAGCTGAGACTTGAGCTCACTCAGAGCTCTTCATGGGAGCTCAACTAAGCTCACTCGAAAACTCACATGGGAGCTCACCCAGCTAGCTCACCTCAGCTCAGCTCACCTCACAGAGCTCACTCAGCTCACTCACCTCACTCACCTGAGCTCACCTAAGAGCTCACTTGCCAAGCTCACCTGAGCTTGCTCTCTGTAGTAGCTCACTCTAAGCTCATCGAGTGAGCTCTCACCAAGTAGCTCAGCTCAGCTCCTCAGAGCTCACTAACTGAGCTCTCAGAGAGCTCACCTGAGAGCTCACCTAGAGCTCACTCAGTGAGCTCACTTCAGAAGCTCACCTACTGGGAGCTCACCGAGAGCTCTCACCTAGGAGCTCAGCTCAAGAGCCTTGAGCTCACTTGGGAGCTCAGCCAAGAGCTCACCTGGGAGCTCACCTGGGAGCTCACTCCAAGTAGCTCTTCTGGGAGCTCACCAACTAGCTCACTTAGCTCACGACTCTTCAGAGAGCTCAGCTTGAGCTCACTTGAGCTTCAGAGCCTGAGCTCTAGAGCTCTCACTCAGCTGAGCTCACCATGAGTAACTCACCTAACACTGCCAACTCTCTTGACTCACTGAGTGACTCACCTTGAGCTCACCTGAGCTCACCCTAGAGCTCACCTGAGCTCACTCATAACCACCTTGAGCTCACCTAGAGCTCACCAAGTGAGCTCACCTAGGAGCTCTCACCTGGAGCTCACTCAGAGAGCTCACTAAGAGCTCAGAGCTCACTAGAGCTTCTCACTAGAGAGCTCACTTGGGAGCTCACGACTTGAGCTCACCTCAAGAGAGCTCACCAGAGCTCACCAAGAGCTCACTCAGAGCTCACCTGAGCTCACTGAGAGCTCACTCGAGCTCTCTGAAGGAGCTCACCTAAGAGCTCACTGGGAGCTCACTGAGCTCACTCACATGGGAGCTCACTTGAGCTTTCACTCAGCTCACTGAGCTCAGCTTCTGAGAGCTCACATGGGAAGCTCACTCTCAGCTCAGCTCACTTGAGCTCACCTGAAGCTCACTTGACTGAGAGCTCACTAGCTAACTCACTCTTGAGCTCTTCAAGTAGCTCGAGAGCTCACTAGCTCACTTCAAGAGAGCTCATGAGCTCAAGAGCTCAGCTGACTAGAACTCACTAGCTCACCTGACCTAAGAGCTCACCGAGCTCACTCAGACTCACTCGAGAGCTCACCAAGTAGCTCACCTTGAGCTCACCTTGAGAGCACCAGCTCAAGAGAGCTCACTCACTGAGCTCAGCTGAGACTCTCAAGAGCTCACTCGGGAGCTCACTCAGTGAGCTCACCTAAGCTCACTTGGGAGCTCACCAAGAGCTCACTCACTCATGGGAGCTCTCAGCTCACCTAGGAGCTCTCGAGAGCTCTGAGCTGAGCTCACCTGAGCTCTCAGCTCACCTGAGCTCAGCTCACCTCAGCTCACCTGAGCTCTCACTAGCTCACCTTGACTCACTCACCTGAGCTCACCTAGAGCTCACTAGTAAGCTCACCTAGCTAGCTCTCACTCAGGAGCTCTCACCTTGAGCTCACCTTGAGCTCACTGACTCAGCTCACTTAGAGCTCACCGAGCTCACCTCTAGCTCACCGAGGAGCTCACTCTGAGCTCACTCAGAGCTAGCTCTAGAGCTCACCAAGAGCTCACTCTCCTCAATCTTGAGCTCTCTGAGCTCACCAAGAGAGCTCACCTGAGCTCTCACTGAAGAGATCACTCGACTCAAAGAGCTCTCACTTGAGCTCACCAGGAGCTCACTCACTTGAGCTCAGCTTCACCTTGAGCTCACACAGAGAGCACTCACTTTCAGCTCACCTTGAGCTCCAAGAGCTCTCACCTAGAGCTCACTGAAAACTCACTGGGAGCTCACACTGACAGCTCACTCCTTCAGCTCACACTCAGAGCTCACTCTCTTCACCTTTCTCTCAAGAGAGCTCACCTTAAGCTCACCTTGAGCTCACCTTGAGCTCACTCACCTTGAGCAGCTCACCTTAGAGCTCACTCCGAGCTCTCCAAGAGCTCACCAAGTGAGCTCACTCAAGTAGCTCACCAAGAGCTCACCTAGAGCTCACTGAGAGCTCACTAAGAGCTCACCTGAGAGCTCACCTAAGCTCACTCTGAGCTCACTCAGAGCTCACCAAGCTAGCTCACTTAGAGCTCACCTTCACTCAGAGGAGCTCACCGAGAGCTCAACTGGGAGCTCACCAAGTAGCTCACTTGAGCTTCACTTCACTGAGCTCACCTCACCTGGAGCTCACACCAAGCTCAGCTCAGAGAGCTTCACCTAGAGCTCACCTAATCAGCTCACTGAGGAGAGCTCACCGACAGCTCAGCACTGAGACTCTCAGCTGAGCTCTCACTAGAGCTCACAAGTGAGCTCATCAGAGAGCTCACCTTGAGAGCTCACTAGGAGCTCACCTAAGAGCTCTGAGGAACTCACCTAGCTCACTAGAGCTCACCTTAGCTCAGCTCACTTGAACTCACCTTGAGCTCACTCTAGGAGCTCACCTGAGCTCTCTCCTGAGAGCTCACCTAGCCAGCTCACTTGAGCTCACTGAGCTCAAGTAAGCTCACTAAGAGCTCACCTGAGCTCACCGCTAAGCTCACTCAGAGCTCACCACAAGAGCTGAGCTCACTCAGAGCTCACTCACTGAGCTCACCAGAGCTCACAAGGAGCTCACTAGAGCTCACAAGAGCTCACCTAGGAGCTCACCTGAGAGCTCACTTGAGCTCACTGAGAAGCTCACCTCACTTTGGGAGCTCACTCAGAGCTCACTTGAGCTCACTCAGGAGCTCACTCACCTGAGCTCACTCAGAGCTCACCTGAGCTCAGCTCTTGAGCTCACTTGAGAGCTCACTCAAGAGCTCACAAGAGCTCACTGGAGCTCACTCACTCACTCACCTGGAGCTCACTCACAGAGCTCACCTAAGAGCTCACTAAGAGCTCACTAGAGCTCACTGCTTGAGCTCACCTGAGGAGCTCACAAGCTAAGCTCACTAGAGCTCACCTAGAGCTCACTCGAGGAGCTCACCTAGAGCTCACTCGAGAGCTCTCACTGAGCTCACTACTAGCTCTCACCAAGAGCTCACCTGAGCTGACCTCACTTAGCTCTAGAGCTCTCACCCGAGCTAGCTCACCGAGCTCAGCTCACTTCACTCACTCAACTCACTGGGAGCCTCACTCAAGAGCTCACTCAAGTGAGCTCACCAAGGAGCTCACCTGGGAGCTCACTTGAGCTCACTAGAGCTCACTGGGAGCTCACTTGGGAGCTCACTCTAGCCAGCTCACTGGGAGCTTCACTCGAATAGCTCACCTAAAGCTCACCTCTAGCTCACCACTGGGAGATCTCCTAGAGCTCACCGATCAGCTCACTCAGTTGAGCTTGAGCTCAGAGCTCACTGAGAGCTCACTCGGAGCTCACTAAAGCTCACCGGGAGCTCACCCAGAGCTCACCTGAGAGCTCACCTCAGAGCTCACCTCACCTTGAGCTCACCTTGACTCACCTTGAAGCTCTGACTCTAGAGCTCACTGAGAGCTCATCATGGTAAGCTCACCTGTAGAGCTCACTCAAGCTCACTAGCTCACACTAGTAGAGCTCACTTGAGAGCTCACTCAGCTAAGCTCACCTAGAGCTCACCAGCTCACTGAGCTCACCTGAGCTCACCTAGAGCTCACACTCAGAGCTCCTTTCTTCTCAACTTGAGCTCACTCACCAAGAGCTCTCACTAGCTCACAGAGAGCTCACCTCGAGAGCTCACCTAGAGCTCACCAAGAGCTCACCTGAGCTCACTGAGAGCTCACTCTGAGAGCTCACTAGAGAGCTCACTCTGACTCAGCTCACTCACCAGAGCTCTCGAGCTCTCACTTGAGCTCTTGATCACTGAGCTCTCACCTAGGAGCTCACCTACTGGGAACTCACTCACTGAGAGCTCACCTAATAGCTCACCTAGAGCTCACTCTGAGCTCACCAAGAGCTCACTCCTGGAGCTCACTCTGACTCTCACCTGACTCAGCTCACACTTGAGCTCACCTTGAGCTCACCAAGCTGAGCTCACCTGAGGAGCTCACTGAGCTCACTCAGCTCAGAGCTCATGCTCAGAGCTCAGCATAGTGAGCTCAAGAGCTCCTGAGAGCTCACTACCAAGTAGCTCACCTAGGAGCTCTTCTCAGATCTCACTCTAGTAGCTCACTCTAGGAGCTCACCTAGAGCTCACTCCTGAGCTCAGCTTCACCTTGAGCTCACTGATGAGCTCTCGATCAGCTCTCAGACCTGGGAGCTCACCAGAGCTCACCAAGAGCTCACCTTGAGAGCTCACCTAGCTGAGCTCTGAGCTCAGCTCACCTGAGAGCTCACTCAGAGCTGAGCTCACCTAAGAGCTCACCTGAGCTCACCTGAGCTCACTGATAGCTCACCTTGAGCTCTCTCACTGAAGCTCACCTGAGCTCACCTTGAGAGCTCACCAACAGCTCATCTGAGCTCACTTGAGCTCACTAAGAGCTCACTCAGCACCAGAGCTCACTCACTGGAGAGCTCTCAGCTCACTAGAGCTCACTTAGCTCACTCACTGAGCTCACTCTAGAGCTCACTCAAGGAGCTCACCAACTTCAGAGCTCACTGGGAGCTCACCTGGGAGCTCACCTAGTCAGCTCACTGGAGCTCAGCTCACCAAGAGCTCACTGGGAGCTCAGCTTTCTAGAGCTCACTTGAGCTCACCTCAGAGCTCACCTGGGAGCTCACCTGGGAGAACTCACCTGAGCTCACCGAGAGCTCACCTCACTCACCTTGAGCTCACTTGAGCTAGCTCACCACTCAAGCTCAGCTCACTGCAACTCAGCCAACTCACCTTGAGCTCACCAGTAGCTCACCTGTAAGCTCAGCTGAGCTCTCAGAGCTCACTCAGCTAAGCTCACTCTTTGAGCTCACCTCGAGAGCTCACCAAGAGCTCACCTAGGAGCTCACCTAGGAGCTCACCTGAGCAAGCTCCTGAGCTCACTCAAGAGCTCACTTAAGACTCAGACTCAGCTGAACTCTGACTTGAGAGCTCACCGAGAAACTCACCTAGAGCTCACTCACCTGCTCACCAAAACTCTCACCTGAGCTCACCTAGAGCTCACCTCCAAGAGCTGAGCTCAGAGCTCAACTTGAGCTCACCTAAGAGCTCATCAAGAAGCTCACCAAAAACTCACATGGGAGCTCACCGACAGCTCACTCAACAACTCACTTGGGCTCTCACCTGAGCTCCTAAAGCTCACCTACTGAGCTCACTCTTGAGCTTTCTAAGCTCACCTCAGCTCACTCAAGAGCTCACCAACTCACTCACCAGACTCACTCACTAGAGCTCACCAAGTAGCTCACCTAAGTAGCTCACCTTAGAGAGCTTCACCTGAGCTCACCTAGCTCACCTAGAGCTCACCTGAGCTCACCTAGAGAGCTCACCTAAGAGCTCACCTGAGTAGCTCACCTTGAGAGCTCACCAGAGCTCTGAGAGCTTGAGCTAGCTCACCAAGGAGCTCACCAGAGAGCTCACTCAGAGCTCACCAAGTGAGCTCACTCAAGAGCTCACCTTAGAGCTCACCTATGAGCTCACCTAGGAGCTCACTCGAGGAGCTCTCAGCTCAGAGCTCACCAGAGCTCACTCTCGAGAGCTCACCGAGAGCTCACTCGAGCTCACTCACTTAGAGCTCACTGGAGCTCTCACCTTGCAGCTCACCTAGCTCTCAACTCTGAGCTACACAACTCACCTTAGAGCTCACTTGAGCTCACTCTTCAACTCTCTGAGCTCAGCTCACTCTAGTAGCTCACTGTAAGCTCAGCTCACCTCTGAGCTCTAGAGCTCACCTGAGCTCACTCACGATAGTGAGCTCACCGAGAGCTCACTGAGCTCACCTGAGCTCACTCAACTCTGAGCTCACCAAGAGCTCACTCAGGAGCTCTAGCTCACCAAGAGAGCTCTCACCTGGAGAGCTCACTAAGGAGCTCACCAAGAGCTTGACTGAACTCGAGCCTCAGAGCTCTCACTGGGAGCTCACTCAGTGAGCTCACCGAGAGCTCACCTGAGCTCTCTAGCTCACCTAGAGAGCTCACTCAGGAGCAGCTCACCGAGAGCTCACCTTGAGCTCACTCTGAGCTCAAAAGCTCACCAAAGAGCTCACTGACTCACACTGGGAGCTGAGCTAGCTCACCTCATAGCTCACTGGCTCACTCACACTCAGCTAACTCAAGCTCACCTGAGCTCACCAAGCTCACCTAAGCCAGCTCACCTTGAGCTCATCTGAGCTCTAGAGCTCACTCACTCAGAGTTCTCAAGAGCTCACTCACTAAGTCACTGACTCACCTTGGAGCTCACCTAAGCTCAGCTCATAGCTCAAAGAGCTCACTGAGGAGCTCACCTGGAGCTCACTCAGCTCACCAAGAGCTCACCTGAGAGCTCACCTGAGCTCACCCGACTCACAGAGAGCTCACACTGGGAGCTCACCTCAGAGAGCTCACTCTGAGAGCTCACTCACCAAGGAGCTCACTCAGAGGAGCTCACCTGGGAGCTCACCCAAGAGCTCACTGAGAGCTCACCAAGAGCTCACTCTTAAGAGCTGACTCTCGGGAGCTCTCTCTCTCAGAGCTCACTCTAGAGCTCACTGAGCTCACTGAGACTCACTGAGCTCACTCACCTCCAGAGCTTCTGAGAGCTCACCTGGGAGCTCACCTTGAGCTCAACTCACCGAGCTCACTCACTTAGCTCACCTGCCAACTCACCAGAGCTCACCTTGCCAACTCACCTGAGCTCATCTAAGCTCAGCTCTCACAGTAAGCTCACCTAAGAGAGCTTACCGACAAGCTCACCTTGAGCTCACCTGGGAGCTCACCAGCTCACTAGCTAGAGCTCTCACCAGGAGCTGAGCTCTCACTGAGCTCACTGAAAAGCTCAGCAAGAGCTCACCGAGTAAGCTCACTTCCTTGAGAGCTCACCTTGAGCTCACTCAAAGAGCTCACTTAGAGAGCTCACCTGAGTGAGCTCACCTGAGCTCACTGACTTGAGCTCACCAAGAGCTCACTGAGAGCTCACCCAAGAGCTCACTCTGGGAGCTCATGGGAGCTCCTCAAATAGCTCACCTGGGAAAACTCACTGGGACTCTCACTCGAGCTCAGCTCACTCTTGAACTCTCACTGAGCTCACCTGAGCTCACTCAGCTGAGGAGCTCACCTCTAGAGCTCACCTGAGGACTCCTAGCTCAGCTCACCTGGGAGCTCACCTTGTAGCTCACTAGAGCTCACTCGAGAGCTCACTTGAGTAGCTCACCTAAGAGCTCACCTGGCTAGCTCACTCGGGAGCTAGCTCACCAAGACTGAGCTCTTGAGCTCAGCTCACCTAAGAGCTCACTGAGGAGCTCACTTCGAGAGCTGACTTGAGCTCACTTTGAGCTGACTCACTCGAGTGAGCTCACCGAGAGAGCTCAGAGCTCAAGAACTCAGCTGAGCTCACTTGGGAGCTCACTAGCCAGCTAGCTCAGAGCTCACCTGAGACCTCACCTGAGCTCACTCAGGAGCTCACTTAGCTCACCCAAGGAGCTCACCAAGCTCAGCTCACCAAGCTCTCCTAGAGCTCACTTAGAGAGCTCACCAGCTGAGCTCACCAAGTAGAGCTCACAGAGCTCTCTCTCTAAGCTCAACTCACCTGAGAGCTCTCGGGAGCTAACTCACTCACTGAGCTCACCAGGAGCTCACTCAAACTTAGCTCACCTCAGAACTCACTCAGCTCTTGAGCTAGCTCAAGAGCTCACTTCACTCACTGAGCTCACCTAAGAGCTCTCATGAGCAAAGCTCACCTTGAGAGCTCATCTGAGCTGACTCACTCAGTAGCTCACCAAAGAGCTCACTCAGAGCTCTCTCAAGAGCTCACCTGCAGAGCTCACCTCACCTGAGCTCACCTGAGCTGAAGAGCTCACCTTCTAGCTCAACTCACTTGAGCTCACCTAGCTCACTGAGCTCCGAGCTCAGCTCACTCTAGAGCTCACTGTGAGCACACTGAGAGCTCACTCACTGAAGATCTCACCTCAAGAGCTCAGCTCTCAGAGCTCACTCAGAGCTCAGAGTAACTCACCTACCTGAGCTCACTCACTAGAGCTCACCTGACAGCTCACCTCACCAAGAGCTCTTGAGCAACTCACCAGAGCTCACTGAGCTAGCTCACCTTAGAGCTCACCTGAGCTCAAGCTCACCTTGAACTCACTTGAGGAGCTCACTGGAGCTCACAAACTCACTGACTAACCACTTGAGCTCACATCTCAGCTCACTCACTCACTAGCTTCACTCTTGAGAGCTCACCGAGGAGCTCACTCACACTGAGCTCACCTTGAGAGCTCACTAAGAGCTCACCTTGAGCTCACCTGATCAAGTAGCTCTCAGTAGCTCAGAAGCTCACCAAGAGCTCACCTGAGGAGCAGCTCAGCTCTTAGAGCTCACAAGAGCTCAGCTCACTAGGAGCTCACCAAGAGCTCACCAAGAGCTCACTCAAGAGCTCACCGAGACTCACCTGAGGAGCTCACCTGGGAGCTCACCAAGAGCACCTAGGACTCTCACTCACTTGGAGCTCACCTGGGAGCTCACTGAGCTCACCTCTAGCTCACCTCTGGGAGCTCACCTCAGCTCACCTGAGCTCACCAAGAGCTCACCTAGCTCACCAGCTCACCTCACTAGAGCTCTCACTCTCTGCTCACCTCAGCTAGCTCAACCTGGGAGCTCACCTAGAGCTCACCTCAGAGCTCACCTCAAACTCACCTGAGCTCACTCACCATGAGCTCACTAGAGAGCTCACTCTAGAGCTCTCTAGGAGCTCACCTCAGCTCAGCTCACGAGCTCACTCAAGAGCTCACTTCTCAAGAGCTCACTTAGAGAGCTCACCTGAGCTCACCAAGCTAGCTCACCTGGAGGAGCTCACCTCAGCTCAGCTGGGAGCTCACTTGAAGCTCACTGAGCTCAGCTCACTGAGCTCACTCAGCTGAGCTCACCAAGAGCTCACCTAGGAGCTCACTGAGGAGCTAAGCTCACCAGAGCTCACCAAGAGCTCACCAAGAGCTCACCAGAGCTCAGAGCTACCTAAGCTCACTCAAGAGCTCTGACCTCACTCTAGAGCTCACTTGGAGCTCTTCAAGCTCACCTGAGCTCTCACTGGGAGCTCACTCTTGAGCTCACCTTCTCTCACCAAGAGCTCTACCAGTAAGCTCACCTAGAGCTCACCGAGCTAAGCTCACCTTGAGCTCACTTGGGAGCTCACCCAGCTCAGCTCACCTAGAGAGCTCACCTAGAGCTCGACAAGTAGCTCACCTAGCTCATCAGAGCAACTCGACTTGAGCTTCACTCAACTGAAACTCACCTGGGAGCTCACTCACTGACCAGCTCAGAGCTGAGCTCTGGGACTCACCCAGAGCTCACTGAGAGCTCACCAAGTCAGCTCACTCTAGAGCTCACCAAGGAGCTCACTCTAAGAGCTCACCCAAAAGCTCACATGGGAGCTCACCGACTAGCTCACCTACCAACTCACATGGGAGCTCACCTGGGAGCTCTGAGAGCTCACCAGAGCTCACCTTTCTCACCTCAGCAGACCTCACCGAGAGCTCACCCTGAGCTCACCTTGAGCTCACCAGAGCTAGAGCTCAAGAGCTTCACTTTCAAGAGTTTCATCTGAGAGCTCACCTAGTAGCTCACTCGAGGGAGCTCACCAAGCTCACCTCACTCTGGAGAGCTCAGCTCACCTGAGCTCACTCTTGACTCAGCTCACTAGAGCTCAGCTCACTAAGCTCACTTGAGCTCACTAGGAGCTCAGCAAGAGCTCTCACTTGAGCTCACTCAAGCTTCTGAGAAGCTCACTGGAGCTCACCTGGGAGCTCACCAGCTCACCTCTGAGAGCTCACCTTGAGCTCACTCACTAGCTCACTCAGCTGAGCTCACTGAGAGCTCACCTGGAGCTCACCTGAGCTCACCTAGAGCTGAGCTCACCTAGCTCAGAGCTCACTTGAGCTCACTCTAAGCTCACCTGAGCTCACTCAGAGACTCACCTGAGCTAAGCTCACCTCTTGACTCTCACTCTGAGCTCATCGAGTGAGCTCACCGAGAGCTCACTTGAGCTCACTGCTGAGCTCACCCGAGAGCTCACTAGAGCTCACTGAGAGCTCACCTTTCAGCTCTCACCTGAGCTCACTCTCCTGAAGCTCACCTTGAGCTCTCAGCTCACTCAAGCTCACTCTTGAGCTCATTAGCTCACCTTGAAGCTCACCTTAGAGAACTCACTGAGAGCTTCCTTGAGCTCACCCAAGAGCTCACCTCAAGAACTCACCAAGGAGCTCACAAAGCTCAGCTCCTCAGACAGCTCACTGGAAACTCACCTGGGAGCTCTCCACCTTAGCTTTCACCTTGAGCTCACTAAGGAGCTCACCTACCTAACTCACACCTTGAGCTCTCATCTCGGAGCTCACTCTAGAGTTCTCGAGCTCAGTAGCTCACAAGTAGTTCTCACCAAGAGCTCACTCTTGGGAGCTCACCTAGACATAGCTCACCTAGGAGCTCACCGAGAGCTCAGAGCTTCCAGAGTAGAGCTCACTTGAGCTCACTGTGAGCTCACTCAAGAGCTCACAAGGAGCTCCTCACCTCACCTGGGAGCTCACCAAGTAAGCTCACCAGGAAGCTCACTAGAGCTCACCTAGTAGCTCACCACCAGCTCAGCTCACCAACTAGCTAGCTCACTGAGATCTCACTCTAGGAGCTCACTGATTGAGCTCAGCTGAGCTCACCAGAGCTCATCTGAGAACTCACTCTCAGGAGCTCAGAGCTCACCTGGGAGCTCACACCAGAGTAACTCACCTCACCAACTCACTCTCTGAGCTCACCTCACCAGCTCACTTGAGCTCACCTTCCAACTCTTGAGCTCACCTTGAGCTCACCTTGAGCTCAGCTCTAGTAGCTCACTGTAAGCTCACCTCGAGAGATTCACCAACAAGCTCACCTTTGAGCTCACTGGGAGCTCGCTCAGCTAGCTCACCTAGAGAGCTAGCTCTAGGAGCTCAGCTAGGAGCTCAGCAAGAGCTTGAGCTCACCAAGGAGCTCACCTGAGAGCTCCTGAGCTTCAGAGCTTCTCACTCAAGAGCTCCTGAGGAGCTCACCTAGAGCTCACCTCTGAGCTCACCTTGAGCTCACAAGAGCTCACCAAGTAGCTTGACTTGAGCTCACCCATGAGCTCAGTCAAGTAGCTCACTCACCAAAAGCTCACATGATAGATTTCTCACCAACAGCTCACTCTTACCAAGAACTCACTGGGAGCTCACCTAGAGCTCACTTGCTCACCTAGCTCACCTTGAGCTCATTAGAGCTCACTGAGAGCTCACTCTTTCAGCTCTCTTGAGCTCACCTTGAGCTCATCTCAAGAGCTCACTCTGAGTAGCTCTCAAGAGCTCTTCAAGTAGCTCCAAGTAGCTCACCTAGAGCTCACCTAACAAGCTCACTGGGAGCTCACTAAGCTAGCTCACCTAGCTCAGAGCTCACTTGAGCTCACTTGTGAGCTCACCGATTAGCTCACTGGGAGCTCACTTCACCAGAGCTCACCAAGAGCTCACTGGGAGCTCACCCTAAGCTCTTCACTGGGAGCTTCACCAAATAGCTCAGCTCAAGTAGCTCACCAAGGAGCACTCTCTCTCTTGAGCTTCACTGAGCTTGAGCTCACTTGAGCTGAGCTCCTCAGCTCTCAGTGAGCTCACTGAGGAGCTCACTGAGGAGCTCACTGAGAGCTCACCTTACTTGAGCTCACCTGCTCACTCACCAGCTCTCACTGAGCTCACCTTGAGCTCACCAGAGCTCAGCTCCAATTTCACCTTGAGCTCACTTGAGCTCACCTAGGAGCTCACCGACAGAGCTCACTAGGAGAGATCTCACTGAGCTGAAGCTCACCAGCTCAAGCAGCTCACCTCAAGAGAGCTTCGAGTAGCTTCACTTGAGCTCACCTCAAGAGCTCAACTCAGCTCACCTTAGCTAGCTGGAGCTTCTGAGCTCCAAGAGCTCACCTAGCAACCTCACTTGAGCTCACCTGAGCTTACACTCAAGAGCTCACTAAGAGCTCAACTTGAGCTCACTAGAGCTCACTGGGAGCTCACTCACTCAACTCACTCACATGAGAGCTCACCTAGATAGCTCACCTAGAACTCACTCATGGGAGCTCACCCACTCACTCACTCTAGCTCTCACCTTGACTCAGCTCACTGGAGCTCAGCTCACCTGAGCTCACTCTCTGAGCATTCAGCTCACTCACTAGAGCTCACTCTCAAGAGCTCACTCGAGCTCACTCGGGAGCTCTAGTAGCTCACTCACTAGAGCTCACCAAGAGCTCACTCGAGCTCAGCTCAGCTGACCTGAGCTCACCTGTGAGCTCACTCAGTGAGAGCTCAGAGAGCTCACTGAGCTAGCTCACCTGAGAGCTCACCTAGAGCTCACCTGGGAGCTCACTGGGAGCTCACTAAGAGCTCACTGGGAGCTCACCAACTCGAGCTCACTCAAGAGCTCACCTCACTGAGCTCTTCTAGAGAGCTCACCAATAGAGCTCAGCTGAGCTTCACTCCAAGCTCTCCTGAAGCTCAAGAGCTCACGTCAGTAGCTCGAGGAGCTCACTCTCAGAACTCCTGGGCTCTCACTGAGAGCTCACCTTCACCTAACTCACCTGAGCTCACCTCTCAACTCACTGAGCTCACTCGAGCTCACCTCCTAACTCTCTGTAGAGCTCTCAGTGAGCTCACTCACATACTAAGCTCACTCAGAGCTCACCTTGAGACAAGCTCACCTTGAGCTCACCTGGAGAGCTCATCACCTAGAGCTCACCTAGAGCTCACTGAGAGCTCACCAAAGCTCACCTAGAGCTCACTAAGAGCTCTGAGCTCTCAGAGCTCGAGCAAGCTTCAGAGCTCACCTGGAACTCTCACCTAGGAGCTCACTGAGAGCTTCTGACTAGCTCACCTTAGCTCCTTGAGCTCACCTGAGCTCACTCTCAAGAGCTTGACTGAGCTCACTCAGAGCTCTCACTCAAGAGCTCACTGAAAGCTCACTGGGAGCTCTCACTGAGCTCACTCACTCTGAGCTCACAAAGAGCACCTGCTGGGAGCTCACCTGAGAGCTCAGAGCACTCACTGAGCTGAGGAGCTCACCTTGAGAGCTCACCAAGAGCTCATCTAGTAGCTCACTTAGAGCTTTCTCTCAAGAGCTCACCAAGTAGCTCACCTGGGAGCTTCACCAGCTCACTCACCTAGCTCAGCTCACTGAGCTCACTCAGAGATCTCTCGAGTAGCTCACCTGAGCTGAGCCACTTGAGCTTGCGAGCTCAGTAGAGCTCACCGAGGAGCTCAGCTGAGCTCACCGAGTAGCTCACTAGAGCTCACTTGAGAGCTCACCTGAGCTCACACCACAAGAGCTCACTTGAGCTCTGGAGAGCTCACCTAGCTCAACTCACCTGAGCTCACTTGAGCTCACTCTAGAGAGCTCTCATGGGAGCTCACCTCAGAGAGCTCATCTAAGGAGCTCACGAAAAGCTCACCTAGAGCTCACCAGGAGCTCACTAGAGCTCACCTTGAGCTCTGACTTGAGCTCACTCAAGAGAGCTCTTCAAGTGAGCTCACCTAGAGCTCACCGAGAGCTCACCTAATAGCTCACCTTGAGCTCACCTCTTGAGCTCACCTTGACTCACTCACCTCACTTGAGCTTGAGCTCACTCAGTAGCTCACAAGAGCTCACCTCACCAAAGAGCTCACCGACAAGCTCACCTTGAGCTCACACTAGGAGCTCTGAGCTCACTCAGGAGCTCACTAGAGCTCACTCTTGGAGCAAGAGTTCACCTGGGAGCTTCTCTGGAGAGCTCACCTGAGCTCACCCTTGAGAGCTCACCTATAGCTCACCTTACTCAGCTCCTCAGAAGCTTCAGCTCACTCAGTACTCACAGCTCACCTTAGCTCACTCAGAGCTCACCTTAGCTCACTTGAGCCAGAGCTCACCTCGAGTGAGCTCACCTAAGAGCTCAAGTGAGCTCACTGGAGAGCTCACTGAAGAGCTCACTGAGCTCATCAGCTCACTCACAGCTTGAGCTCACCTGAGGAGCTCTCACTGGGAGAGCTCACCTGAGAGCTCACTGAGCACTCACCTGGGAGCTCACCTGAGAGCTCACTCTAGAGAGCTCTACCTAGAAACTCACCTGGGAGCTCACTGAGAGCTCACCTTAGCTCAACTCACTGGGAAGCCTCACCTACTTGAGCTCACTCACTTGAGCTCACCTGAGCTCACCTTGCTAACTCACCTAAAGCTCACTCTAGAGCTCTCTGGAGAGCTCACCTATAGCTCTCGAGTAGCTCACCTCAGAGCTCACTTGACTCAACTCAGCTCACTGGAGCTCACCTAGAGAGCTCACCGAGCTCACCTGAGCTCACCAATAGCTTTGAGCTCACTTCTTGAGCTCACTTGAGCTCACCGAGCTCAGCTCATCGAGAGCTCACCTGGAGCTCTCTGGGAGAGCTAGCTCAGCTTCACCTTGAGCTCTCACCAAAGCAGCTCACCTCGGGAGCTCACCAAATAGCTCACCAAGGAGCTCACCTGCTCACTAGCTCAGAGAGAGCTCACCTGGGAGCTCACTCACATGACTTAGCTTCACCTGAGCTCACCTGAACTCACCTCCTAGCTCACCGAGAAGCTCACTTCAAGAGCTCACCTAGAGCTCACTCTGAGCTCACTCACCAAGAGCTCTCTCCTCTCACTTGAGCTCTCACCTAACTGAGTAGCTCACCTGTAATAAGCTCACCTAGAGATCACTCGAGCTCACCTTTGAGCTCACCTCACCAAGAGCTCACTAGGAGCTCACCTAGAGCTCACTAGAGCTCACTGAGAGCTCACCGAGAGCTCACCTAGAGCTCACTTAGAGAGCTCACCTTGCAGCTCACCTTGAGCTCACCTGAGAGCTCACCTGAGAGCTCACCTAGCTGAGCTCACTTGAGCTCTCGAGAGCTCACTCACTCAAGTAGCTCTCACCAAAAAAACTCACATGGAGAGCTCACTCACTCACCAAGCTAACTCACATGGGAGCTCACTATAGCTCACCTTCTAGCTCACTCTTGAGCTCACTCACCAGATCACCTCACCTTACCAACTCACTCTTGAGCTCATCTAGTAGCTCACCTTAGATTTCATCGAGTAGCTCACCAAGTAGCTCACCAGAGCTCACTGAGGAGCTCACTTTGAGCTCACTGGGAGCTCATCCTAGTAGCTCACACTTGAGTTCACTTGAGCTCACCTTGAGCTCACTGAGAGCTCTCACCAGAGCTCACTGGGAGCTCACCAACTCAGCAAGAGCTCACTGGGAGCTCACCTAGCAGCTCACCTAGAGCTCACCAAATAGCTCACCAAGTAGCTCACCTAGGAGCTCACTGGGAGCTCTTCCTAGCTCTTTCACTGAGCTCACCTTGATCTCACTCATGAGCTCACTCACTCAGCTCTGGGAGCTCACCTGAGGACTCACTCAGGAGAAGCTAAGAGCTCTCGAGCTCACCTAAGGCCAGCTCACCGAGCTCACTCACCTTGAGCTTGAGCTCAGCTCCTTGCTCAAGCTCACCTTGAGCTCACCTGAGCTCACTCACCTTGAGCTCATCTGAGGAGCTCACTCCTGAGCTCACTCAGAGCTCACTGAGCTCAGCTTAAGCTCACCTTGAGCTCACTCGAGCTCAGCTCACCAGAGCTCACCGAGAGCTCTCCTAGCTCAGAGCTCACTGAGGAGCTCACCAGCTTAGCTCACTTGAGCTCACTGAACTCACTCAGCTTCACTTGAGCCTCACTTGAGCTCACTCTAGAGCTCACCCTGAGAGCTCACTCTAAGAGCTCACTCACCAGAGCTTTCTCAGCTCACCTTGAAAACTCACCTGAGCTCTCACCAAGCTCAGCTCACTGAGCTCACCTAGCTCTCACTGGGAGCTCACTGATGACTCACTCAGCTCACCTCACTGAGCTCACACTGGGAGCTCACCTTGAGCTCACTCACCTTGAGCTCACTCAGTCAGCTCACTCGAGAGCTTCTCTCAGTAGCTCACCAAGAGCTCACCAAGAGCTCACCAGCTCAGCTCTCACTAGTAGCTCTCACAGAGACTCAGCTAGAGTTGACTTGAGCTCACTTGTGAGCTGACCAGCTAGCCAGCTGAAGCTCACCTTGAGACTCTTCACCAGGAGCTCACCTAAGTAATCTCACACTGAGCTCACTAGAAGCTCACCTAGAAGCTCACCTAGAAGCTCACCAAGCTAGCTCAAAGCTCAAGCTAGCTCTGAGAGCTCTGAGAGCTCTTGAGCTCAAGCTCAGCTTCCGAGGAGCTCACTCTTGAGCTCACCAGAAGCTCACTGAGAGCTCACCAGGAGCTCACCTCACAACTCACCTTGAGCTCACTCACAGAGCTCACCTTGAGCTCACTCACCTCACTCAACTCACCTTGAGCTCTCAGTAGCTCACTCTTGAGCTCATCTAGAGCTCACTCTAGAGCTCACCTCAGAGCTCACCTTGCATAGCTCACCTTGAGCTCACTTGGGAGCTCACTAGACTAGCTCACCTAGAGCTCTCTCTGGAGAGCTTCACCTAGCAGCTCACTAGAGCTCACTGAGAGCTCACCTGACTTGAGCTCACCAAGAGCTCACCTGGGAGCTCACCTTGAGCTCACCTAGAAGCTCAGACTTCTCACTTGAGCTGAGACCTAGAGCTCACCTAGAGAGCTCACTGACTTGAGCTCACTTGAGCTCACCATGAGAGTTCATCAAGTATACCTACTCCTGAGCTCTCATGGGAGCTCACCTTGACAACTCACCAGAACTCACTCCTTAGAGCTCACTCTATTAAGCTCCATTGAGCTCACTGAGGAGCTCACCAGCTCACCTCACCTCAGCTCTCAGAGCTCACCTAGAGCTCTCAAGAGCTCACTCTAGCTCACCAAGAGCTCACTCGGGAGCTCACCTAACTGAGCTCACCTAGAGCTCACCTCGAGAACTCACTTGAGCTCACAAGAGCTCACCTGAGTAGCTCACTGAGAGCTCACCTTGAGCTCACTTGTGAGCTCACTCACTCAGGAGCTCACCACCTGAGCTCACCTAGGAGCTCTCAGGAGCTCACCTCATGAGCTCACCAAGTGAGCTCACTCTGAGCTCACCAAGGAGCTCACCTTGAGGAGCTCACACAGCTGAGAGCTCACCAAGAGCTCACCTCAGAGCTCACCTGAGAGCTTCTCCTTGAGCTCTCCTTGAGAGCTTCTCAGCTCAGCTCACCTGAGCTCTCATCTAGAGCTCATCAGAGCTGGGAACTCACCTAAGAGCTCACTTGATGAGCTCACCTTCCAACTCACTTGAGCTTTGAGCCTACTCACCTTGAACTCACCTTGAGCTTCACCTAGCTAAGCTCACCTCAGAGCTCACTTGAGGAGCTCACTGTAGAGCTCACCTGAGAGCATCTCACCTGGGAGCTCACTTAGAGCTCACCAAGAGCTCACTCACAGAGAGCTGAGCTCAGAGCTCACTTGGAGAGCTCAGAGGAGCTCACTCTCAGGAGCTCACTTAAGAGCTCACCTTGACTAGCTCACCTAAAGCTCACTAGCTCACCAGCTCAGCTCACTTCAGCTCACCAAGTCAGCTCACTGAGGAGCTCACTTGAGCTCACTCAAGGAGCTCACCTGAGAGCTCACTCTCACCTAGCTCAGCTCGAGAGCTCACCCTCACCTGAGCTCAGCTCACCAGCTTGAGCTCACTTAAGAGCTCTCCTCTGAGCTCACACCTGTGAGCTCACCTTGAGCTCACTCTAAGAGCTCACCTAGGAGCTCACCTTGAGCTAGCTCACCTAGAGCTCAGCTCACTGAGAGCTCACCTTAGCTCACTCAAATCTCACCAAGCTCACTCAGCCTCAGCTGAGCTCACCAAGACTAGCTTCACCTTCTCTCACACATGGGAGCTCACCTCTCACTCTCCTCAAGAGCTCACCTTAAGAGCTCACCAAGTGAGCTCACCAAGTAGCTTCACTAGAACTCAATAAGCTCACCAACTCACCTAGGAGCTCCTAGGAGCTCTCACCTGAGGAGCTCACCAAGAGCTCACAAGCTGTAGAGCTCAGCTCACTTGAGCTCACTTGAGCTCACCTTGAGGAGCTCACTTGGGAGCTCACCAGCTCACCTAGCTCACTCAAAGTAGCTCACCTAGGAGCTCACTTCTGAGCTCACTGGGAGCTTAGAGCTCACCAAGTAGCTCTCACTGGGAGCTCACCGATGAGCTCTCTCAAGAGAGCTCGACCACTTTGAGCTCACCCTAGAGCTCACCTAGCTCACTCACCAGAGCTCACCTTGAGCTCACTCTAGGAGCTCACCAAGAGCTCACTCTTGGGAGCTCACCTTGAGCTCACTTGAGAGCTCCTAGAGCTCACTCTGAGCTCACTCACCTGAGCTCCTGGGAGCTCACCTAGAGTAGCTCACCTAAGGAACTCACTGAGCTCAGCTCAACAAGCTCACTCCGGGAGCTCACTCTCAAACTAGCTCAGAGCTGGGAGCTCACCTGAGAGTAGCTCATCTTGAGAGCCTCACTAGAGCTCACTCCTTGAGCTCACTGTGAGCTCACCTTGAGCTCAGCTCACAAGAGCTCACTCACTCACTAGAGAGCTCACCTGAGCCGAGGAGCTCACTGAGCTCAGCTCACTAGAGTCTCAGCTCAGGAGCTCACGAGTAGCTCACCTTGGAGCTCACCAAGAGCTCACCAAGAGCTCACCAAGAGCTCACTTGAGAGCTCACTTCCCGGAGAGCTCACCGATTAGCTCACTTGAGCTCACTGAGAGCTCATCGAGCTCACTCAAGTAGCTCACCTGGGAGCTCACCTAACAAGCTCACCTGAGCTCAACTGAGAGCTCTGAGCTCAGAGCTCACCTCAGCTCACTCTCAGCTCAACTCACCTTGAGCTCACTCTCTAGTAGCTCATGTAAGCTCACACTAAGAGAGCTCACCAACAAGCTCACCTTTGAGCTCACTCTAGGAGCTCACCGAGCTAGCTCACTAGGAGCTCAGCTAGGGAGCTCACTTAAGGAGCTTGAGCTCCTGAGAGCTCACTCGAGAGCTCAACTTGAGATCACCTAGAAACTCACCTTGAGCTCACCCTGAGCTCACTTGAGCTCACCTTGCTCAGCTCACCTTGAGAGCTCACCTAGGAGCTCACTGAGTAGCTCACTTAGGAGCTCAGCTCAAGAGCTCATCAGGAGCTCACAAGTAGCTCACCCAAAGCTCACTCACCTGGGAGCTCACCTGATAGCTCACCTAGAAACTCACATGGGAGCTCACCTACTGGAGCTCACTTTGAGCTCACCTTGCCAGGAGCTCACCTTGAGCTCACCTTGAGCTCACTCAGAGCTCACCTGAGATAGCTCACTTCAGCTCTCAAGAGCTCACCAGAGAGCTCACCTAGTAGCTCACCTAAGTAGCTCACCTGGGAGCTCAGCTCACCTAACTGAGCTCACCTAGAGCTCACAAGTAGCTCTCTCGAGAGCTCAGACTTGACTCACCTTGAGCTCACTGTGAGCTCACCTGAGGATCTCTCACTAGAGCTCACTCACCAGGAGCTCACCACGGTGAGCTCACTAGAGCTCACCAGCAGGAGCTCACCTAGCAGCTCACCTAGAAGCTCACCGAACAACTCTCAAGAGAGCTCACCTAGCACCTCTCCTAGGAGCTCACTCAATAGCTCACTCGAGTCAGCTCTCCTGACTCTAGGAGCTCACCAAGAACTCACTGGGAACTCACCTGAGAGCTCACTCTAGGAGCTCATCTTGAGCTAGCTCAGCTCACCTAGGAACTCACTTGACCAACTCACCTTGACAGCTCACCTTGAGCTCACCTAGAGCTCACTCTCGTAGCTCAGCTCTACTGAGCTCACCTCGAGAGCTTCACCAGAGCTCACCTCTCCTGAGAGCTCACCTGAAGCTCACCTGCAGCTCACCAGCTCAGCTCACTAGATAGCTCACTTTCAGAGCTCACCTGACCTGAGCTCAGCTGAGCTGAGCCACTGAGCTTTCCTGGGAGCTCACTGAGCAGCTCACCTGGGAGCTCACCAAGGAGCTCACCAAGGAGCTCACCAGGAGCTCACCAAGAGCTCACTGGGAGCTCACCTGGGAGCTCACCTGAGGAGCTCTCGATGAGAGCTCATGGAGCTCACCTAAGAGCTTCAGAGCTCAAATCACCAAGCTCACCTGAGAACTCACCTGAGAGCTCACCTAGAGCTCTAGATCTGCCTTGCCAACTCACCTTGAACTCATCTTGCTAGCTCATAAGCTCAGCTCTCTAAAGCTCACCTGAGCTCAGCTCAGAGCTGACAAGCTCAGCTCACCTTGAGCTCACCTGATCTCCTGAGAGCTCACTTCGAGAGCTCAGGAGAGCTCACTTGAGGAGCTCACCTGAGTCAGCTCACAAGCTCAGCTCTCTAGAGCTCACTTGAGCTCACCTGGAACTCACCTGAGAGCTCACTCTGAGAGCTCACCCTGGAGCTCAACTCACCTTGAGCTCACCTTGAGCTCTCTCAGAGAGCTCACTTGAGCTCACCTTGAGCTCACTCACCAAGAGCTCACCACTCAAAGCTCACATGGGAGCTCACACGAGAGCTCACCTCACCTATGAAGCTCACCACTCAGCTCACTTAGAGCTCACCTGGGAGCTCACTCACCTTAGCTCGAGCTCACCTTGAGCTCACCGAGGAGCTCTCACCTTGCCAACTCACCTGAGAGCTCACCTCAGTAGCTCACCTCAGAGCTCATCACTTGAGCTCACTCAAGTAGCTCACCTTGGGAGCTCACTCAAGAGCTCTCTAGGAGCTCTCACCGAGAGCTCACTTGAACTAGAGTAGCTCATGAGTCAGCTCACTTGAGCTCACCTGAGCTCACTTGGAGCTCACTGGGAGCTCACCGAGTAGCTCACCTGGGAGCTCACCTGGGAGCTCACTAGAGCTCACTTAGAGCTCACCTAAGGAGCTCACCTGAGCTCTTCTCTGGAGCTCAATGAGCTTTCAAAGTAGCTCACTCGAGGAGCTCACCTAAGAGCTCACATGAGCTAACTTGAGCTCAGAGTTAAGCTCTCACCGAGAAGCTCACTGAGCAACTCTCCTTGAGCTCACCTTGACCAACTGAGCTCACCTTGAGCTCACCTTGAGCTCACCTTGAACTCACCTTGAGCTCACCTGAGCTCTGGAGCTCTTATAAGCTCACCAGATCACCAGAGCTCAAGCTTTCGACAAGCTCACCTTTGAGCTCTCACCTGGGAGCTCACCGAGAGCTCACCTGAGCTCACCTGAGAGCTCAAGTAGCTCACTAGAGCTCACCAGAGCTCTCTGAGAGCTCACCAGAAACTTTGAGAGCTTCACCTGAAACTTTCCTAGAGAGCTCACCTGAGATAGCTCACCTTACTAGCTCCACCTTGAGCTCACCAGAGCTCACCAAAAGAGCTCTCAACGAGAGCTCACCTGAGAGCAACTTCAGCTCACCTGAAACTCTCCAAGAGCTCACCAAGTAGCTCACCTGGAGCTCACTCAAGGAGCTCACTAACCTAACTCACCTCACTCTTGAGCTCACTCACATGAGCTCACTCAGCTTGAGCTCACTCTTACCATCTCACCTTGAGCTCACTGAGAGCTCACTCTTGAGCTCACCTGAGGAGCTAGCTCACTGCTAGCTCACCTGAGTAGCTCACTCTGAGGAGCTCACCTAGAGCTCTCACTCACCTAGAGCTCTCTAGAGCTCACCTGAGCTCACCAAGAGCTCTCAGAGCTCAAGCTCTGAGCTCACTGAGCTCACTTGTGAGCTCACCTGAGCTCTCACCAAGAGCTCACTAGATCAGACACTCAGGAGCTCACAAGGAGCTCACTTAGGAGCTCACTTAGTAGCTCACCTAGAGCTCCTTAACAAGCTCACCTTGAGCTTCACCTTGAGCTCACCTTGCCAGCTCACTCACTTGAGCTCACTCAACTCACAGCTCACCTAGAGCTCATCTCAGGTAGCTCACTGTAAGCTCACCTAGATTCACTAGCTCAACAAGCTCACCTTGAGCTCACCTAGGAGCTCACCAGAGCTCACCAGAGCTCAATCTCGACTGAGCTGAGCTCCTGAGCTCACCTAGAAGCTCAGCTTCAGAGCTCACCTGCTAGCTCACCTGAGCTCACCTGAGCTTCTCAAAGCTCACCAAGAACTCACCTGGGAGCTCACCATGAGCTAACTGAGCTCACCATGGAGCTCACATGGGAGCTCACCAGGAGCTTCACCTTGAGCTCACTTGAGCTCACCTGAGGACTCACTCACCAGAGCTCTCAACTCAACTGGAGCTCACCTGGAGCTCACCTGAGAGCTCACCTAGTAGCTCACTGAGCTCACTTCTTGAGCTCACCACCAGAGCTCACTGAGAGCTCACACCGGGAGCTCACCTGAGCTCTCACCTGCTCCTTGGGAGCTCACTCGAGCTCTAGCTCACGAGTAGCTCACTTGAGCTCACTCTGAGCTCACTTGTGAGCTCACCGAGAGCTCACCTGGGAGCTCACTTGGGAGCTTGCCAAGCAGCTCACTTGGGAGCTCACCTATAGCTCACCTAAGAGCTCTCGCAAAATAGCTCACCAGCTAGCTAGCTGGGAGCTCACCTAGGAGCTCTTCTAGAGCTCAGCGATCAGAGCTCGAGCTTGAGCTCACCGAGAGCTCACTTGAGTAACTCACCTGGGAGCTCACCTAGCTCTTGAACTCTCTGATCACCAGCTCACTCTTGAGCTCACTCTGAGCCCAAACTCACCTTGAGCTCACCTGTTAACTCACCTGGAGCTCACTAGAGCTCTCATAGTGAGCTCAGCTCATGTAAGCTCATGTAAGCTAAGAGATTGCTCAGAGCTGAAGCTCACCTTGAGCTCACCTTGGGAGCTCACCTAGAGCTCACCTAGAGCTCACCTGAGCTGAGCAAGTAGCTCACTCTAAGAGCTCATCAAGAGCTTGACTTGAGCTCACTTTCTCAAAGTTCACCTCAGACTCACCTAGGAACTCACCTGGAGCTCACCTTGCCTCACTCTCACCAGAGCTCACCCAGAGCTCTGAGTAGCTCACAGACTTGAGCTCACTTGAGCTCATCAAGTAGCTCACCAAAACTCATGGGAGCTCATGGGAGCTCACCTGACTCAGCTCACCTGAGCTCAACTGATGGGAGCTCACCTAGCTCACTCACCTAGCTCACCTTGAGCTCACTGAGGAGCTCACCAAGCTCAGCTCACCTTGAGCTCACTCAAGTAGCTCACCTCAAGAGCTTCCTAGAGAGCTTCAGTCAGCTCACCAAGTAGCTCATCGAGGGAGCTCACCAAGAGCTCACCTTAGAGAACTCACCTGAGCTCACCTAGGAGCTCACCTGGGAAGCTCACCTTGCCAGAGCTCACCAAGAGCTCACCAGTGAGCTCACTTGAGCTCACCAGAGAGCTCACCTGGAGAGCTCACTGGGGGAGCTCAGCTCAAGGAGCTCACCAAGAGCTCTCTTGGGAGCTCACCAAGTGAGCTCACCTCTAGAGCTCACCAAGAGCTCACCTGAGAGCTCACTCAATAAGCTCACTAGAACTCACCTGGGAGCTCACTCGATAGAGCTCACCTTGAGCTCACCTTGAGCTCATCTTGACAGAACTCACTAAGCTCACCTTGAGCTCACTCACCTCTCACCAGTAGCTCACCTTGAGCTCACCTAACTCTTGACAAGAGCTCTCCTTGAGCTCACCGACCAAGAAGCTCACCTAGAGCCAGAGAGCTCACTGGAGAGCTCACTCAGAGCTCACTGAGAGCTCACCTGAGCTTGAGCTTTGAGAGCTCACCTGAGCTCACTAGAAGCTCACTCTGGGAGCTCACTAGATAGCTCTGAGCTCACACTGAGCTCAGAGCTCACCTAGAGCTCTCTCCCGAGAGCTCACGAGTAGCTCACTTGAGCTTGAGCTCACCAAGAGCTCACCTAAGAGCTCACTGGAGGAGCTCGAGCTCACCTGGGAGCTCACCAAGACTCTCTGGAACTCACTTCACCAGCTCACCTGAGCAAGCTCACTCTTAAGGAGCTCACTCGAGAGCTCACCTCACTAACAAGCTCACCTTGAGCTCACTCAGGAGCTCACCTTCACCAAGCTCACCTTGAGAGCTCACCTAGCTCACCTTTGAGCTTCTCAAGAGCTCACCAAGTAGCTTCACTCAAGTAGCTCCTGGGAGCTCACACTGAGAGCTCACCTAGGAGCTCACCGAGGAGCTCACCGAGTAAGAGACTTGAGAGCTCACTTGAGCTCACTGAACTTGAGCTCACCATGAGCTCAGCTCACTCCAGGACTCACTCACTTGAGCTCGCTAAGTAGCTCTCACTTGAGCTCTCAGCTCACCAGGAGCTCATCTCTAGGAGATAGCTCACAAGAGCTCACTGGGAGCTCAAGAGCTCTCACCAGAGCTCACCGATCAGCTCGAGTTGAGCTCACTCAGAGCTAAGCTCACCTCAGCTCACCTGAGCTCACTCGAGAGCTCACTGACAACTCTCTTGAGCCAAACTCACTTGAGCTCACCTTAGCTCACCTTGGGCTCAGCTCAGCTCCTTGAGCTCACCTTGAGCTCATCATAGTAGCTCACATGAGCTCACCTTAGAGCTCACCAAGACAAGCTCACCTTGAGACAGCTCTCACTGGGAGCTCACCGGAGAGCTCACCAAGAGCTCACTGGGAGCTCACCTTGGAGCTCACTCAGAGAGCTCTCAAGCTAGCTCAACTTGAGCTTCACCTAGAGCTCACCAGGAGCTCACTCTGAGACAGCTCACCTTACTAGCTTGCTTGAGCTCACCCAGAGCTCACCAAGCTGACTCTCTGACTTGAGCTCACCGAGAGCTCATCAAGTAGCTCACTAAAACTCACATGAGCTCACCGAGAGCTCAGCTCTAAGCTCACTACTAAGCTCAACTCACTGGGAGCTCACCTCAGCTCACCACAGCTCACCTCACTCACTCACCTAGAGAGCTCACCGAGGACTCACTTCACTCACCAAGAGCTCACCTGAGAGCTCATCTAGTAGCTCACCAGTGAGCTCACACTCAGAGCTCACTCAAGACTCAGCTCACCTAGAGCTCTCTAGTAGCTCACTCGAAGAGCTCACCTCTGGGAGCTCACCAAGTAGCTCACTGAGTAGCTCTGCTGAGCTCACTTGGAGCTCACACAGGAGCTCACCTGAGAGAGCTCACAGGAGAACTCACTTCTGGGAGCTCACTCAGAGCTCACTAAACTCACCTGGGAGCTTCACCTAAGCTCACCTAGGAACTCACCTGGGAGCTCACCTCAAGCTCACTCTGCCAACTCACCTTAAGCTCACCTAGCTAGAACTCACCTGAGCTCACCTAGAGATCTCTCACTAGCTCACCTTGAGCTCATTTGAGCTCACTCAGCTCATGTAAGCTCACCTTAGAGCTCATCCTAACAAGCTCACCTTGAGCTCACCTGAGCTAGGACCACTCTAGAGAGCTCATCAGAGCTCTCTCACTTGAGCTCTCAAGAAGCTCACCTAGAGCTCACCTGTAGCTCTCACTGGGAGCTAGCTCAGCTCAGCTTGCTAGCTCACCAAGAGCTCACTTGAGCTCACCAAGCTCACCAGCTCAGAGCTCACCAAAGAGCTCTCAGCTCATGGGAGCTCACCTAGAGAGCTCACTTGCATAGCTCACCAAGAGCTCACATGGAGAGCTCACTCACTGAGGGAGCTCACCTTGACTCACTTCCTGGGAGCTCACCTGAGCTCACCAAGCTCACCTTGAGCTCTCTGAGGAGCTCACCTCCAGAGCTCACCTCAGAGCTCTCATAGCTTGAGCTCACTAGAGCTCACCTGAGGAGCTCACCAAGAACTCACTTGGGAGAGCTCACCTACCATCTTCACTTGGGAGCTCACTAAGCTAGTCTCACCTGAGTGAGCTCACCTTGAGCTCACTTGAGCTCACTTGTGAGCTCTCGAGTGAGCTCACCACTGAGAGCTCTCACTGGGAGCTTCAAGTAAGCTCACCTGGGAGCTCACTTGAGCTCACTACCTAGCTCACTCACCTGGGAGCTCCTAAAAGCTAGCTCAAGTAGCTCAGCTCACCTGGGAGCTCTCTGGGAGCTCACCTGGGAGCTCACCTCTCTGGAGCTCAGCTCAACTCTGGGAGCTCACTCGAGCTCACTCTCAGGACTCACTTGAGTAACTCACTCAGGAGCTCACCGAGGAGCTCACCTTGATCAACTCACCTTGAGCTCAGCTTCACCTTGAGCTCACCTTGAGCTCACCTGCTAAGAGCTCACCTTGAGCTCACCTGAGTCAGCTCACATGTAAGCTCACCTAAGAGCTCACCTGACAAGCTCACTAGGAGCTCACCTTGGGAGCTCACCTAGGAGCTCACCTAGAGAGCTCACCTAGGAGCTCTGAGCTCTGAGCTAGCTCACTCTAGTAGCTCACCTTGAGCTAGCTCTCACTTGAGCTTCACCAAGAGCTCACCTATGAGCTCACTCAAAGCTCACCTTAGGAGCTCACAAGGAACTCACCAAACAGCTCACCTTGAGCTCACTTGAGCTCACCTGAGACTCTCACTCAAGTAGCTGACTTGAGCTCACCTCGGGAGCTCATCAAGTAGCTCACCCAAAAACTCACTCTGGGAGCTCACCACCTGGAGCTACAGTTCTCACTTACTGAACTTCAACTCACCACCAAAGCTCACTGGGAGCTCACCTGAGAGCTCACCTTGAGCTGCTGAGGAGCTCACCTGAGCTCACCTGAGAGCTCACTGAGAGCTCACCTAGATCTCACTCCTGAGCTCACTCACCAAGAGCTCACTCAGACTTTCTCTGGGCTCACCCTAGCTCACTTGAGTGAGCTGAGAGACACTGAGAGCTCACCAAGTAAGCTCACCTGAGCTCACTGGGAGCTCACCTAGGAATCTCACCGAGAGCTCACTGAGCTCTCACCTGAGCTCACTAAGAGCTCACTTAGCTCTCTCCTTAGAGCTCACTCAGGAGCTCACCTAGCTCACACTTCACCTTGAGCTCTCACTGGGAGCTCACAAGAGCTCTCACTCTGGGAGCTCACTCACTTGAGCTCCTCGAGAGCTCACAAAAGCTCAGACTGAGAGCTCACCAAAGCTCACCTGGGAGCTCTCACCTGAAGCTCACCTCTAGCTCACCTTCAGCTCACCTAGGAGCTCAGCTTCAGAGCTCACCTTGAGCTCACCAGGAGCTCATCAAAGCAAGCTCATTGAAAACTCACTGGGAGCTCACCTCAACTCTCTGGGAGCTCACCAGCTCACCTGGAGCTCTCCTTGAAGCTCTTACCTTGAGCTCACTTGAGAGCTCACTGAGAGAGCTCACCAAGCTCACCTTGATCTCATCTAGTAGCTCACAAAGAGCTCATCGAGAGCTCACTCACCTCAGAAGCTCACCTAGGAGCTCAGCGAGCTAGCTCAGGAGCTCACAAGAGCTCACAAGGAGCTCACTTGAGCTCACTGTGAGCTCACAGAGAGCTCACTGAGACTCACTCACTGGGAGCTCACCAAGAGCTCAGCTTGGGAGCTCACTGGGAGCTCACCAAGAGCTCACTTCAAGCTCTCCTTGAAGAGCTCACTAAGTAGCTCACCTGGGAGCTCACCAAGTAGCTCACCGAGCTGACCTGGGAGCTCACTCACTGAGCTCAAGTCACTGAGCTCACCTGAGAGCTCTCACTGGGAGCTAACTCACCAAGGAACTCACTGAGAGCTCACTTGACAGCTCACTCCGAGGAGCTTCACTTGAGCTCACCTTGAGCTCACATGTGAGCTCACTCACTTGAGCTCACCTACTGAGATCACTCACTAGAAGCTCCTAAGCTCACCTGAGAGCTCTGAGCTGAGCTCACCAAGAGCTCACCTAGGAGCTCACCTAGAGCTCACCAAGAGCTCACTTGAGACTTGCTTTGAGCTTGAGCTCACTTGAGAGAGCTCACCTGAGCTCTCACCTAGGAGCTCACTCGAGCAAGCTCTCTGGGAGCTCATCGAGAGCTCACTTCTCTCACTTACTCAGCTCACTCTAGAGCTCAGCTCACCAAGTAGCTCACCAAGAGCTCACCTGAGGAGCTCACCTAGCTCACTTGAGCTCACCTAAGGAGCTTCACCGAGAGCTCACCAAGAAGCTCACTCGAGTGAGCTCACCAAGTAGCTCACTCAAAACTCACCTGAAACTCATGGGAGCTCACTTAGGAGCTCACCTAAAGCTCACTAGAGCTCACCTCAGAGCTCACCTGAATCTCCTCTAAACTCACCTTGAGCTCACCTTGAGAGCTCACCTTGAGCTCAACTCACCTTGAGCTCTCTCGGTAGCTCACCTTGAGCTTTGAGCTTGAGCTCACCTAGGAGCTCACCAGAGTAGAAGCTCACTCGAGTAGCTCACTTGAAGCTCTTTGTGAGCTCACTGAGACTCAGAGCTCACCTAGGCCACTGAGCTCACTAGCTGAGCTCACCAAGAGCTCACTCAGAGACCTTCAGGATCTCACCAAGCAGCTCACTCAGGAGCTCACCAAGTAGCTCACCTAGAGCTCTTAAGCTTCACTCATAGCTCACCTAAGAGCTCACCAGAGCTCACCTTCTAGAGCTCACTGAGCTCTCTCTGAGCTCACTAGAGCTCAGCTGAGCTGGGATCTTTTGAGCTAAACTCACCTGTGAGCTCACTCAGAGCTCTGATCAACTCAGCTCAAGCTCACTCCTTGCCAACTCACCTGAGAGCTCACCTTTCAGAGCTCACCTTGAGCTCACCTCAGAGCTTGCTCACCTTGCTCTCACTGAGCTCACTTCAGCTCACTGAGTAGCTCACCTGAGATCAGAGCTCACCGAGTAGCTCACCTGAGCTCACCTGAGCTCACTCTAGAGCTCACGAGAGCTCACCTTAGAGCTCACTTGAGGAGCTCACCTCAGAGAGCTCACTGAGGAGCTCACCTAAGAACTCACTCACCTAGAGCTCACTCGGAGAGCTTCACCAAGTAGGCTCACCTAGAGCTCTCAACTGAGCTCTCAAGCTCTTGAGCTTTCAAAACTCACCTAAAAACTCACCTAGAGCTCTTAATCCAAGCTCTCACCTAGGAGCTCACCTTGAGCTCACAGAGCTCAGCTCACCTAGAGCTCACCTTAAGCTCACTAAAGCTCATCAAATAAGCTCACTTGAAAACTCACATGGGAGCTCTCACCTGAGCTCACCTAGCTCAGCTCACCTAGCTCACCTGGAGCTCAGCTGACCAAGCTCACCGAGGAGCTCACCAAGTGAGCTTCTCACCTGAGCTCACCTAAGGAACTCACCTCAGCTCACTCACCTGAGAGCTCACTCTGAACTAGCTCTCACCTGAGCTCACCTTGAGAGCTCACTCTAGAGCTCACCAAGGAGCTCACCGAGTAGCTCACCTGGAGCTCACCTGGGAGCTCACTCACCTCACTCCAACTCAGAGCTCACTCTGAGAACTCTTGACTCTCACTCTAGTAGCTCTCAAGTAGCTTCACTGAGCTCGAGCTCACCTGAGCTCACCGAGAGCTCACCGAGAGCTTCTGAGAGCCTCAGGGAGCTCACCACCTTGAGCTCACTCGAGAGCTCACCTCACTAACTCACCTGCTAACTCACTTGAGCTCACCTGAGAGCTCACCTTGAGCTCACTCCTTGACAACTCTCCTTAGAGCTCAACTAGAGTAGCTCACTTCATGTAAGCTCACCAAGGAGCTCACATAGCTCACTCAGGAGCTCACTCACTGAGCTCTCACTGGGAGCTCACCTTAGAGCTCACAGCTGAGCTCACTCAGAGCTCACGAGGAGCTCTTCAGGAGCTCACTTGAGCTCACCTAGAGCTCATCAAGTGAGCTCGCTCAATAGCTCACTTGCCAAGCTCACCTTTGACTCACTTGAGCTCACTGAGAGCTCACCTTGAGCTGAGAGCTCTTGAAAGCTCACCTGAGCTCATAGCTGGTAGCTCACATGTAAGCTCACCGAAAGCTCATTAGAGCTCACTAAGCTCACCTTTGAGCTCACTTGGGAGCTCACATGAGAGCTCACCTAGGAGCTCACTCAGAGCTGGGAGCTCTCTAGTAGCTCACCTATGAGCTCATCGAGGAGCTCACTTGAGCTCACTTGAGCTCGGAAACTCACACTAGCTCACCACAGCTCATCTTCTAAGCTCACCATGGAGCTCACCATCAGCTCACTTACTCTTGAGAGCTCACCTTGAGAGCTCCAGAGCTAGCAGAGCTCACTCAGAGCTCACTCAAGAGCTCACTAGGAGGAGCTCACTCTAAGAGCTCACCTAAGGAGCTCACCTAATAGCTCACCTTGAGCTCTCCTTGACCTAGCTCAGCTCAAGCTCACTTGACTTGAGCTCACTGAGCTCACCAGTGAGCTCACCAGCAGCTCTCTAGCTCACCTCACTCTAGGAGCTCACCAAGAGCTCACTGGGAGCTCACTGAGTAGCTCACCAGGAGCTCTCAAGTAGCTCACCTAGCTGGGAGCTGAGCTCACCTAGAGCTCTCGAGCTCAGCTCTCGAGTTGAGCTCACTTGAGCTCACCTGAGGAGCTCACTTGAGTAACTCACCTGGGAGCTCAGCTCACTGAGGAGCTCACCTTGGCCAACTCACCTGAGCTCGAGCTCGCTCACCTTCCAACTCACCGAGCTCAAGCTCACCTTTGAACTCACCTGAGCTCATCTCATGAGCTAGCTCATGTGTCTCACCTAGGAGATGAGACTGACAAAGCTCACCTTTGAGAGCTCACCTAGGAGCTCACTGAGCTCGAGTAGCTCACCTAGAGCTCGGATTAGAGCTCACAAGCAGCTCACCTGAGCTCATCAGCAGAGCTCACTCACTTCAGCTAGCTCACTCTGAGCTCACCAGGAGCTCACTTGAGCTCACCTTGAGCTCTCACCTAGAGCTCACCAAGAGCTCACCGAGTAGCTCACTTGAGCTCACACCGAGAGCTCTCAAAGCTCTCACCAAAACTCACATGGGAGCTCACACTCACCTTGAGCTCACTCACACTCACCTAGAGCTCACTCACTTGGGAGCTCACCTTAGCTCAGCTCACCTTGAGCTCACTCAAGGAGCTCACTAAGGAGCTCATCTTGCCAACTCACCTTGAGCTCTTAAGTCAGTAGCTCACCTTAGAGTTCACCAGCTCAGCTCACCAAGTAGCTCACCTGAGGAGCTCACTAAGCTAAAGCTCACTGGGAGCTCACCGAGAAGCTCACTGAGTAGGAGCTCTAGCTGACTTGAGCTCACTTGTGAGCTCACCGAGCTCAGCTAGCTCACCTGGGGACCTCACTGAGAGCTGGGAGCTCACCAAGTAGCTCTGGGACTTGGGAGCTCACCTAGTCAGCTCACCTAGGAGCTCTCACCAAGCAGCTCACTCGAGCTTGACCTCTGAGCTCAGACTCAGAGAGCTCTGGGAGCTCACCGAGAGCTCACCGATCAGCTCACCTTGAGAACTCAGCTCGACTTGAGCTCACCTAGAAACTCACCTTAACTCACTCACCTAGATCTCACCTAATAAGCTCACCTTACAACTCACCTTGAGCTCATCTCAGCTCTCACTGCTAAGCTCACCTTGAGCTCACCTGCCAAGCTCTCACTGAGCTGAGCTCACTGAGCAGCTCACTTAGCAGAGCTCACTCTGAGAGCTCACCTAGTAGCTCACCTTAGAGCTCACCTTCAGAACTCACTAGGAGCTCAGCTCACCTAAGAGCTTCACCTCACCAGCTCACTCTTGAGCTCACTTCACCAGCTCACCTCGAGCTCTCAAGTAGCTCACCTCGAGAGCTTTGCTCGAGCTCACTCAACAGCTCACTCACCTGGGAGCTCACTGAGAGCTCTCACAGCTTAGTTGACTGACTCACTTGAGCTCACCACCACTCAGACTTGAGCTCACAGTGAGCTCACTTAGAGCTCACTGGGAGCTCACTCAAAGCTCACCTGGGAGCTCACTCTAGAGAGCTCACCTGAGCTCACTGATCAGAGCTCACTTGAGCTCACCCTGCAAGAGCTCACCAGAGCTCACCAGAGAGCTCACTCGGAGAGCTCAACTCACTCAGAGCTCACCTAGAGAGCTCACCTAAGAACAGACTGGAGCTCTACACAAGCTCACCTGAGTCACTCACATGGGAGCTCACCAATGAGCTCACTTCAGATCACTCACACTTCTCCTGTGAGCTCACTCAGCTCTCAGCTCTTAGAGCTCACTCAGGAGCTCTCTCGAAAGAGCTCACCTGAGCTTCTCCTAGAGCTCACTTGAGAGCTCACCTAAGAGCTCACTCAGAGACTCACCTGAGGAACTCACCTTGGGACTCTTAGCTCACCCTAGAGCTCACCGAGCTCACCTGCAAGCTCATCTCACCTTGAGCTCACTAGGAGCTCACAAGCTTGACTTGACTCACCTTGAGCTAAACTCTCACTCAGCAAGCTCACTCACCTAAAAAGCTCTCACTGGGAGCTCACCTCAAACTCACTTACCTAAGCTCACCTTGAACTCATGGGAGCTCACTAGCCAGCCAACTCACTTGAGCTCTGAGGAGCTCTAAAGAGCTCACTCACAAGCTCACCTGAGAGCTCACTCACCTGAGCTCACAGAGTAGCCTCACCTAGAGTTTGAGCTCAAGCTCAGCAAAGAGCTCACCAAGAGCTCACCTAGGAGCTCACCACTTAGAGCTCACTCTGGGAGCTCACAGAGCTCACCTTGAGCTTCAGCTCACCTGAGAGACTCACTCGAGAGCTCACCACTCAAGCTCACCAAGTGAGCTCACCTCACTCCAGAGCTCACTCAGACAGTAGCTCACTTGGGAGCTCACCTAAGCTCACTCTCACTTCGGAGAGCTCACCAAAAGCTAGCTCATCAAGAGCTCACCTTGAGCTCACCTTTAGCTCACTAGATTAGCTTCACCGAGCTTGAGCTCACCTGATAGCTCAGCTCACTAGAGCTCATTGGGACTCTCACCTAAAGCTCACCGGGAGCTCACCTAAGAGCTCACCTAGAGCTACCAACTCACCTTGAGCTCACCTCACCAACTCACCTTGAGCTCACCTTAGACTAGAGCTCACTTCACCTGAGCTCACCTTGAGCTCACCTTGAGCTCATGAGCTCACCTAGAGCTCACCTCAGCTCACCTAGGAGCTCACCAAGCTCAGCTCACTGAGAGAGCTCTCACTCAAAGAGCTCACCGAGAGAGCTCACCGAGAGCTCACTGAGCTCTTGAGCTCAAAACTCTCACCTAGAGCTTCCCACTCACTTTCAACTCACTAGAGCTCACCTGAGCTCACCTTGCAGAGCTCACTTAGAGCTCAGAAAGCTCACTCACTTGAGCTCACCTAAAAGCTCACATAGGAGCTCTCACCTAGAGTACTCACTCAGCTCACAGCTAACTCACATGGAGACTCACTCATCAGTAGCTCACCGCTCAGCTCACTTAGAGCTCTCTCACCTTGAGCTCACTAAGATCAGCTCACTACTTGAGCTCACCTGAGCTCACCCAAGAGCTCATCTGGTAGCTCACCTAGAGTTTAGCTCCAAGTAGCTCACCTGGGAGCTCACCAAGCAGGAGCTCACCTGAGAGCTCACCTGAGTAGACTTGACTTGCTCACTTGTGAGCTCACTAGAGACTCTCACCAAGTAAGCTCACTGAGCTCACCTCAGCTCGGGAGCTCACCAAGAGCTCACTGGGAGCTCACCGAAGAGCTCACCTGCCGAGCTCACCGAGAGCTCACTAGGGCTTGACTCAGCTGAACTCTTGAGCTCTTGAGCTCACCTATGTGAGCTCACACTTCTCAGCTCAGCTCACCATGTGAGCTCACCTAAAGAGCTCACCTTTCAAGCTCACCTTTGAGCTCACCTGAGTGAGCTCACCTGAGAGCTCACCTGAGCTCACTCACTAACAAGCTCACTGGGAGCTCATCAGAGAGCTCACCTAGAACTCTGACCAGAGCTCACATCTGACTTCAGCTCACCTAGAGCTCACCCAAGCCAGCTCACTTGAGAGCTCACCTACCAGCTCACTCACCTTGAGCTCACCAAGCAGCTTGACTTGAGCTCATCTAGGAGCTATTCAAGAAGCTCACTCAAAAACTCACATGGGAGCTCACCTGACTCACAGCTCACCTGAGAACTCACCATGACTCACTGAGCTCACCTATAGCTCTCTTGAGCTCACTAAGCTCACTCAGCTCCTGAGCTCTCACCTCACCTGAGCTCAGCTAGCTCTTGAGCTTTCAGAGCTCACCTCGTGAGCTCTCTAAGAGCTCACTAGGAGCTCAGAGCTAGCTCAGCTCACTCAAGAGCTCACTCAAGAGCTCACCGAGTAGCTCACTGGGAGCTCTGCTAGGTAACTCACCTAGAGCTCAGCTCACTGAGTGAGCTCACCTTGAGCTCACCAGCTGAGCTCACCTCAAGAGCTCACCTTGAGCTCAGCTCATCGAGCTAGCTCACACTCAGCTCACCTAGAGCTCTCACTGGGAGCTCACTTGAGCTCACCTCAAGCTCAGCTCACCTCTGCCAGCTCACCTGGGAGCTCACCTTCACCAACTCACCTTGAGCTCAGCTCACCTCTGAGCTCACCTAAAGCTCACTTCAGTAGCTCACCATGAGCTCACCTAGAGCTCACCTCACTAGCTCACTTGAGCTCACCTTGGGAGCTCACTTTGGGAGCTCACACAAGCTCTCTTTGAGCTCACCAGAGCTCACCAGGAGCTCACCAAGAGCTCACCCAGAGCTCACCTGAGAGCTCACGGGAAAGCTCAGCTAAGAGCTCACCTGAGCTCACTATTCAACTCACCTTGAGCTCTCTCCTGAGCTCACCTTGAGCTCAGCCTCTCACCTAAGAGCTCACCTGGAGCTTCTAAGCTCACTCACATTGAGCTCACACTAGAGCTCACCAGAGCTCACCACTTGAGCTCACCTAGCTAAGCTCACCTAGGAGCTCACCATGAGGAGCTCACTCAAGAGCTCACCAAGAGCTCACTCAAGAAGCTCACTCAGAGCTCACAAGGAGCTCACCGAGACTTGAGCTTGCTCAAGTAGCTCACCAGAGCTCACCAATAGCTCACCTTGACTCTCACTCAGAGCTCACCTTGAGCTCACCTACGGGAGCTCACTTGAGCTCACTTGAGCTCACTGACTTGAGCTCACTCTAAGAGCTCACCTGAGCTCTTCCAAGTAGCTCACCAAAGAGCTCACTGAGAGCTCACCTTGAGAGCTCACCACTAGCAACTCACTTAGAGCTCACCTGGGAGCTCACCTAGAGCTCACCTAGAGCTCACTCAGCTCAGGAGCTCATCTCAGCTCACTCAAGTAGCTCAAGAGTTCACAAGAGCTCTCAGGAGCTAGAGAGCTCACTGCCATCAAGCTTCTCTCACTGGGAGCTCACCTAGAGCTCACTGGGAGCTCACCTTAGAGCTCAGGACTCACTGAAGCTCTCTGGAGCTAGCTCAACTCACTGGGAGCTCACTCAAGCTCACCTTGAGAGCTCACTCTAGTAGCTCACGATAAGCTCACCTAGAGATCTCATTTGAGCTAAGCTCACCTTGAGCTCACCAAGAGCTCACCTGAGTAGCTGACTCTCAAGAGCTCACTGGGAGCTCAACTCACCTGAGAGCTCACCTAGAGCTCACCTGAGCTCACTTCTCACCCAGAGCTCACTTGAGCACTGAGAGCTCACCAGAGCTCACCTGGGAGCTCACCTGAGGAGCTCACTTAGAGCTCACCTAGAGCTCAGCCTTGAGCTCACTCTAGCTCTCTCTGAGCTCACTCTAGAGCTCACCTAAGCTCAGCTTCGAGAGCTCACCAAGAGCTCACCTCAGCTCACAAGAGCTCACCTGGAGAGCTCATGGGAGCTTTCACCTTGAGCTCACTGAGCTCACATGGGAGCTCACCGATAGCTCACCTTAAACTCACTAGGAGCTCACCTGGAGAGCTCACTGAGCTCACTCAGGAGACTCACTTGAGCTCACTCACCCAAGCTCACTGAGCTTGAGCTCAGCAGACCTCACTTGAGCTTCATTGCTTTCTCAGTAGCTCACCTGACTCATCAAGGGAGCTCACAATGGAGCTCACCAAGGAGCTCACCAAGTGAGCTCACCTGGGAGCTCACCTAACTACTCACCTTGAGCTCACCTCAGCTCAAGAAGCTCACTCGAGTGAGCTCACTTGAGCTCACTTTGAGCTCACTCACTTGTGAGCTCACCAAGTGAGCTCACTACCTGAGCTCACCTAAGGAGCTCACCAAGTAGCTCTCTTCAAGAGCTCACCTTGAGAGCTCACGCCAAAAGCTCAGCTCATGTGAGCTCACCGAGAGCTCTCAGGAGCTCACCAGTAAGGAGCTCACTCGAGCTCACTGAGCTCACACGAGAGCTCACTTAGAGCTCACTCACTTAGAGCTCACCAAGAGCTCACCTAGAGCTCACCTAGCTCACTCTACCTGAGCTCACTCACCTAAGAGCTCACCTTGAGCTCACCTTGAGCTCAGCTCACCTGAGCTCACCCTAAGCTGAGCTCAGAGTAGCTCACCTGAGCTAAACTCACCTTGAGCTCACTCACCTAGAGCTCACCTGAGTGAGCTCACCTTGAGCTCACCTAAGCTCAGCTCACAAGAGAGCTCACCAAGGAGCTCTCACTGAGAGCTCACCAGGAGACTCACTTGAGCTCAGCTCACCAGTAAGCTCTCACTAGAGAGCTCACTCAAGCTAGACTCATGAGCTCACCTAGAAACTCACTGAGCTCACCTGAGCTCAGCTCAGCCTTGAGCTCAACTCACTCTTGAGCTCACCAAGAGCTCACCGAGTAGCTCACTGAGAGCTCACCTGAGAGCTCACAAGAGAGCTCACCTTGAGCATTTCACCTAAAAACTCACATGGGAGCTCACTGACTCACCTCAGCTTCTGAGAGCTCACCTTGAGCTCACCTTAGCCTAGCTCACCTTGAGCTCACCTTGAGCTCACCTGGTAGCTCACTCTCGAGCTCGAGCTCACTCGAGTAGCTCACCTAAGAGCTCACCTGGGAGCTCACCTGGGAGCTCACCTAACAAGCTCACCTGGGAGCTCACCGAGTAGCTCACCGAGTAGGTTGACTTGAGCTCACTTGTGAGCTCATCGAGTAGCTCACTCAGGAGACCTCACTGGGAGCTCACCAAGTAGCTCACTTGGGAGCTCACCTAGTAGCTCACTGAGCTCACTGGGAGCTCACCTGAATAGCTCACCTAAAGTAGCTCACCTCAGGAGAGCTCTTCTGAGAGCTCACCAATCAACTCACCTTGATTTCACCAAGAGCTCTCTTGAGTAACTCACCTTGAGAACTCACATCAGGAGCTCACTCTTGACTCACTCACTCTTGAGCTCACCACAGCTCACCTTACCAAGCTAGCTCAACTCACAGCCAGCTCACTTAGGAGCTCACTCTAGCTAGCTCACCTTGAGCTCACCAGGAGCTCACTAAGAGCTCACCGAAGAGCTCACTAAGAAGCTCACCTAGAGCTCACCGAGAGCTCACTTGGGAGCTTTCACCAGAGCTCACCTCAAGACTCACCAGAGCTCACTCACTTGAGAGCTCACTCAAGCTCAACTCATCTGACCACTCACTTCAGAGCTCACCTAACTCACTCACTCAGCTCAGCTCCTTCAGCTTAACTCACCTTGAGCTCATCTCGTAGCTCACATATATAAACTCACTTTGAGCTCACTCATTACCATAAGCTCACCTTTGAGCTCACCTAGAGAGCTCACCTGAGTCAGCTCACCTCACTCAGAACTCAGCTCGGGAGCTCACCAGAGCTCTTGAGCTCACTCACCTGAGGAGCTCACTTAAGAGCTCACTTGAGCTTACTTGAGCTCACCTGAGGAGCTCACCTAGAGCTAGCTCACCTGGGATAGCTCATCTAGAGCTCACCGACTAGCTCACTCGGGAGCTCACTCTTGAGCTCACTCCAAGAGCTCACTAAGAGCTCACCTGAGCTCAGCTCTGCGAGCTCAGAGCTCACCTCAGAGCTCACCTGGGAGCTCACCTGGAGAGCTCACCTCACCTAAAGAGCTCACCTGGGAGCTCACATGGGAGCTCACAGCTGGGAGCTCACTCTTAGAGCTCACCTCAAACTCACTGAGAGCTCACTCAAGGAGCTCACCTGAAGCTCACTCTAGAGCTCACCAAGAGCTCACTCAGAGCTCACTCGACCTAGCTCACTGAGAGCTTCACTCTCAAGAGCTCACCTGAGCTCACCAAGTAGCTCACCTAGAGCTCACTTGCTTCGCTCAGAGCTCACTGAGAGCTCACTCTCAGAGCTCACTTGAGCTCACCTTAAGAGCTCATCAGAGCTCACCCAGAGCTCACCGAGAGATCTCCTCACTTGGGAGCTCACCAAGTAGCTCACTTGGGAGCTCACCTAAGAAGCTCACTGGGAGCTCACCAAATAGCTCACCAAGTAGCTCACTAGGAGCTCTTCTAGGAGCTCACCGATCAAGCTCTCAAGCTCAGCTGAGCTCACCTCGAGAGCTCACTTGAGCTAACTCACCTAGGAACTCACTTGGGAGCTCACCTGAGCTCACTTAACCACTTGAGCTCACCTTTCCAACTCACCTTGAGCTCACCTTACCAACTCACCTTAGAGCTCATCTTGAGCTCCTAAGCTCACTAGAGCTCACTCAAGTAAGCTCACCTTGAGCTCAAGAGCTCTGAAGCTTCACCAGAGCTCAAGATCACCTAGAGCTCACTCAGCTCACTCACCAAGAGCTCACCTTGAGCTCACAGAGAGCTCACTCACCTTGAGCTCTCACCTAAAGCTTCACTCAGGAGCTCACTGAGCTCACCAGCTTCACCTGAGCTCACTCACTTAGAGCTCACCAGAGAGCTCACCCGAGCTCAACTCTGAGCTGAAAGCTCACTCTAGAAGCTCACTCACAGAGCTCACCTAGGAGCTAGCTCACCTGGGAGCTCACTCTTACATGGGAGCTCACCTGGGAGCTCACCTCACTCAAGGAGCTCACCTTGAGTCCAGCTCACCTGAGCTCAGCTCTCTAGTAGCTCACACAAGCTCACCTGAGCTCACCAAGAGCTCACCAGTAGCTCACTTGAGAGCTCACATCAGGAGCTCTGAGCTCACCTGCAGAGCTCACCTAGAGCTCACCCAAGAGCTCACCTTGAGAGCTCACCGAGTAGCTCACCTTGAGAGCTCACTCTGAGTGAGCTCACCAGTGAGCTCACCAGAGCTCAGCTCACCGGGGAGACCTCTCTAAGAGCTCACCTTGGGAGCTCACTCAAGAGCTCACTCTAGAGCTCACCTAGAGCTCACACTCAGCTCAGCTCACCAGAGCTCACCAAGAGCTCACTGGGAGCTCTCACCGGGAGCTCACCAGATTCTGACTTGAGTTGAGCTCACCTGGGAGCTCACCGAGCTAACTCCTGGAACTCACATGGAGCTCACTTCAGCTCACCTCACCTCACCAGCTCACCTGAGAGCTCACCTTGAGCTCACCTTGAGCTCACCTCACCTCAAAGCTCACCTGAGGAGCTCACCAGTAGAGCTCACATGTAAGCTCACCTCAGAGTAGCTCACCGAGCTCACCTAGAGCTCACCTTACTCTGAGCTCACCTGGGAGCTCACCGAGTAGCTCACCTAGGAGCTCACCTTAGGAGCTCAGCTAAGAGCTCACCCGAGCTCATCGAGCTCTTCTCACTTGAGCTCACTTCACCTGAAACTCCTTGAGCTCACCTCACCTAGAGCTCACCTTGAGAGCTCACCTAAGCTCACCTTGAGCTCACTGAGAGCTCACCTGAGAGCTCGAGAGAGCTCACTTGAGCTCATCTTGAGCTCAGCTCAGCTCATCAAAAGCTCACTGAGAGCTCACTGAAAGCTCGGAGAGCTCACTCGAAAAGCTCACCTTTGGGAGCTCACCTAGGAGCTCACTTGTAGCTCACTTAACAACTCACCTGAGAGCTCACCGAGGAGCTCACCTGGGAGCTCACCTCAAACTCACCTTGAGCTCATTCACCAGTAGCTCTCACTCACTCTCACTCGAGTGAGCTCACTTAGAGCACTCAGGAACTCACCTAAGAGCTCACTGGGAGCTCACCACCTTAGCTCACTTAGAGCTCACCTCACCAACTCATCCTTAAGCTCAGCTCACCTAAGAGCTCACCAGAGCTCACCAAGAGCTCACCTGGGAGCTCACCATGGGATCTTGAGCTCACTCAGAGCTCACCAAAAGCTCACATGGGAGCTCACCATGGAGCTCACCTAGAGCTCAACTCAGCTCATGGGAGCTAGCCTATTAGAGCTCACCTTGAGAGCTCACTTACGAGATCACCACTGAACTCACCTTGAGCTTGAGCTCTCAAAGCTCACCTAGAGCTCTCTGAGCTCACCTAAGAGCTCACCTTGGGAGCTCACCTGGGAGCTCACCTCAGTGAGCTCACTAGAGAGCTACCTGACTTAGAGCTCACTGTGAGCTCACTGTGAGCTCACCGAGTAACTTTTCAAGGACCTCACCATGGGAGCTCACCAAGTAGCTCAGCTCACTTGGGAGCTCACCTAGCAGCTCACCTAGAGCTCTTGACATAGCTCACTTAAGCTACCTCAAGTAGCTCACCTAGGAGCTCATTACTAGGGAGCTCGAGCTGAGCTCACTCAATTGAGCTCACCCTGAGCTCTCTTCTAGAACTCACTAGAACTCACCTAGGAGCTCACAGAGCTCACCTCAAGCTCAGAGCTCACTCTGAGCTTCAAGCTCAGCTCACTTGAAACTCACCTGGAGAGCTCACCTTGAGCTCACCTAAAATCACCTCGAGAGCTTCTAAGCTCACCTTGAGCTCACCTGAGAGAGCTCACCTAGGAGCTCACTCAAGGAGCTCACTCAACTTGAGAGCTCACGTTTAGAGCTCACCAATAGCTCACCTCGAGCTCTCTGAGTGAGCTCACCAAGAGCTCACCAGTGAGCTCACCAGAGCTCAGCTCAGGAGACTAGAGCTCACCTAAGGAGCTCACCGAGTAGCTCCTTTGTTTACTCCTGAGAATTAAGGAAAGCTCATTAACTAGGGACTTCACATTACACTGAGCTCACCTGGAGCTCACTCCTAGACTCACTTATCTCTCACTTGAGCTCTACTCACCTCATGAGCTCACTCATATCTACTACCTAGAGCTCACCAGAGCTCTCCTCCGAGCCAGAGCTCTACCAGGAGCTCACATAGCTTGAGCTCTTGACCTTGAGCTCACCAAGAGCTCACCTAGAGCTCACCTTTCGAGCTCAGGAGTCAGATCTCACCTGAGCTCACCTGAGCTCACTCGAAGTCACCGATTCACCGAGTAGCTCACCTTGGAGCTCACCTTTAGCTCACCTAGGAGCTGAGCTCCTGATAGCTCACAAAGAGCTCACCGACTTGAGCTCACTCACAAAGCTCTCAGCTCACAGAGCTCATCTGAGCTCACAAGATAGCTCAGAGAGAGCTCACTCAAAGAGCTCACCTGAGAGCTTCACCTGAGCTCACCTAGTGAGCTCACAGTAGCTCACTCTTGAGCTCACTCTAGAGCTCACCTGAGAGCTCACTGGAGCTCACCTAAGGAGCTCACCAGAGGAGCTCACCTGGGAGCTCACCTTGAGCTCACACTCACATCAGCTCACCTCCAGATTTTCACCTTGAGCTCACTCTACCGAGCTCACCTGGAGCTCACTGGGAGCTCACCAAGAGATCTCTCAGAGCTCTCTGAGAGCTTCGCAGAGCTCACTCAGAGCTCTTCTGAGTGAGCTTCATGAGCTCTTGCCTTGAGCTCACTGAGGAGCTCACCTCAGAAGCTCTCACACTTGAGCTCACTCAAGAGAGCTCACTAGGAGCTCACCTAGGAGCTCACCGAGAGCAGCTCACTTCAAGCTCACTGCTGAGCTCACCGAGAGCTCACCTAGAGCTCAGCTCGGAGAGCTCACCAGTCGAGCTCACTACGATAGCTCACCTAGAGCTCACCTGAGATCACTCAGCTCACTTGAGCTCACTCAGCTCACTGAGCTTCAAGAGCTCACTGGGAGCTCACCTGAGCTCACTCGACAGTTCACCTTGAGCTCTAAGCTGAGCTCACCATGAGCTCACCTAGAGCACTTAGAGCTCACTCGGGAGCTAACTGAGCTTAGCTGAGCTCGGAAAGCTCTAGCTCACTCTTCTTGAGCTCATGTAGCTCACCTTTAGCTCATTGAAAATCAGGAGCTCACCAGGAGCTCACTCAGCTCACCAAGAGCTCACGAGTAGCTCACCTAGAGCTCACCTTAGAGCTCTCACGAGCTCAGAGCTCACCAAGAGCTCATCTTGAGCTCTCTGAGCTCACCTTGAGATCTCACCTGGGAGCTCAGCTTCAGCTGAGCTCATCTGAGCTCCACAGCTCACCTGAGCTATCATCTACCATATTGAGCTCACTTGTGAGCTCACTCATCAAGCTCACCTTGAGCTTTTCAGAGCTCACTCAGGAAGCTCACCAAAGCTCACTGAGCTCACTCACTCTGGAGCTCACCTACTGAAGCTCACCACAAGAGCTCACCTGGGAGCTCAGCTCACCTAACTTCAGCTCACCAAAACTCACCTGGAGCTCTCAGCTCACTCTCTAAGCTCGACTCACCTCAGCTCACTGAGAGCTCACCAGAGCTCACCTTGAGCTCTCTAGAGCTCACCTTAGAGCTCACATCGAGCTCAGTAGCTCACCAAGTAGCTCACCTAGAGCTCACCTGAAGCTCACCAGAGCTCAAGAGCTCACCTTAGCTCACCTAATAAGCTCACTCTATGAGCTCACACTCTGTGAGCTCACCTGAGAGAGCTCACTTGTGAGCTCAGCTCACTTAGAGCTCATTTGGGAGCTCACTGAGTCACTCTCAACTCACACGGGAGCTTGCACCAAAAAAACTAAGAGCTCTAGCTCAAGCTCACCTAGAGCTCACTAAGAGCTCACTGAGCTCACCTAGGAGCTCAACTTGAGAGCTCACTGGGAGAGCTGCTCGACTTAACCTACTCACTAGGAGCTCACTCACTCTAGGAGCTCACTTGATAGCTCACCAGAGCTAACTCACCTTGAGCTCACCTAGTAGCTCACTTACTAAGCTCACCTGAAGCTCGACTTGAGCTCAGGAGCTCACCTTGAGCTCACTAGAGAGCTCACTCTGAGTAGCTCACCTGAGCTCAACTTGAGCTTCAGAGAGCTCACTGGGAGCTCACCTGAGCTCAGCTCTGAGAGCTCACCTAAGAGCTCACCAAGAGCTCACCAAGCTCAGCTTGACTTGAGCTCACTTCAGAGCTCACCAACTTGAGCTCACCAAAAGCTCACTTAGAGAGCTCACCTGAGCTCACTCAGGAGCTCATGGGAGCTCACTTACCGGAGCTTCTCACCTGGGAGCTCACCTTACTGAGCTCACCTTGAGCTCCGAGGAGCTCTGACCTTGCCAACTACCTTGAGCTCATCTCTCTCAGCTCACACACAGCTCTTCGAGAGCTCATCTCACTCAGAGTAGCTCACCATAGCTCACCTAAGAGCTCACCTGGGAGCTCACTCACCTGAGAGCTCACCACTCACTCAACTTAGCTCTCAAGAGCTCACCAAGTAGCTCACTGAGCTCACTAGTGAGCTCACGGGAGCTCACACTGGGAGCCTCACCTGAGCTCACTCAGCTGAGCTCACTGGGAGCTCACCTTGCCAAGAGCTCACCAGAGCTCACCAAATGAGCTACACTTCAGCTCTACCTCTCAGCTCACCTTGAGCTCTTCGAGCTTGAGCTCACTGCTTGAGCTCACCAGAGCTCACCTTGAGAGCTCACAGCTAGGAGCTCACCTGGAGAGCTCACCTAGGGAGCTCACCGTGAGCTCACTCCTGAGCTCACCATAGCTCACTCACCTTGAGAACTCACTCACCTTGAGCTCACCTGACCAACTCACCTTGAGCTCACCTGACCAGCTCACCTGAGCTCACTCAGTAGCTCACATGTAAGCTCACTAGAGCTTTCTGATAAGCTCACCTTTGAGCTCACCCGGGAGCTCACCAAGAGCTCACTTAGGAGCTCAGCTCTTGGGAGCTCACAATCAGCTCACCTAGGAGCTCATCGAGAGCTCTTGACTTAAGAGCTCACCTGAGAAACTCACTGGGAGCTCACCTGAGCTCACCTTGGGAGCTCACCTGAGCTTCAGCTCACCTTGAGCTCACCTTGAGCTCACCTTAGAGCTTGAGCTCACTCTGACTTGAGCTCACTGAGAGCTCAGCTCAAGAGCTCACCTGAAAGCTCACTAGCTCAGCTCTGGGAGCTCACCCGAGAGACTAGCTCGAGCTACTCACACGATGGGAGCTCACCTGAGCTCATCTCATAGGAGCTCACCTAAGAGCTCAGGAGCTCACCTCACTCAGAGCTAGCTCATCAAGAGCTCACTGAGAGCTCACCTTGAGCTAGCCTCACTCAGCTCACCTAGCTCTCCTTGGAGCTCACCTAGAGCTCACCTGAGAGCTCTTGAGCTCACCGAGCTCAGCCTGAGCTCACTAGGAGCTCACTGAGGAGCTCACCAAACTGACTCACCTTGAGCTCACTCACTTGAGCTCACTTGAGCTGCCTGTGAGCTTCATGATCAATGTTGCTCTCGACTTGAGTCCTCAGCTCACCAGGAGCTCTCCAGGAGCTCACTGACTAGAGCTCACCAGAGCTCACCTCAGGAGCTCACTCAGGAGCTCAGAGAGCTCACCTAAGCTCACTCAGATTACTCACCTAAGCTCACCTTGAGCTCACTCACTTGAGCTCACAAGCTCACTCACCGAGCTCACTCAGCTCACCTAAGAGCTCACTTCAGAGCTCACCTCAAGAGCTCACTCTAGCTGAGCTCATCAAGTAGCTCACTTGAGAGCTCACCTAAAAGCTCACCTTGAGCTCACCTGATAGCTCTCACCTAGATACTCACTCACACTATCTGAGCTCACCTGAGAGCTCACCTGAGAGCTCACTTCCTTGAGCTCACTTAGAGCTCAGCTCACCTAGGAGCTCATCAAGAGTAGCTCACCAAGAGCTCACATGGGAGCTCACCTAGGAGCTCAGCTGAACTCAGCTCAGGAGCTCACCTCACTCAAGCTCACCACCTGAGCTAAGCTGAGCTCACTGAGGAGCTCACCTTGTGAGCTCACCTCTTGAGCTCTCAAGAGCTCACCATCAGGAGCTCACCTAGAGAGTTTCTGAGTAGCTTCACCTTGAGCTCACCTGAGAGCTCACTCTAGCAGCTCACTGAGCTCACACTGGGAGCTCACTTGAGAGCTCACCGACTCAGCTCACCTGAGCTCACTCAAGCTCACCTTGAGCTCACCTTACTGGGAGCTCACTTGAGCTCAGCTCACCTAGGAGCTCACCAAGTAAGCTCACCAGAGCTCAGGAGCTCACCTGAGCTCAACTCACCAGAGCTCACTAGGAGCTCACCTTAGCTCCTAGAGCTCAGCTTGAGCTCACTCTGAGAGCTCACCTTCAAGAGCTCACCTAAGAGCTTCAGCTCTAGATGAGCTCACTTTTGAGCTCACTAGCTCACCAAGCTCACTCAGGAGCTCACCAGAGCTCACTCACAGAGCTCAGCCAAGAGCTCATCTCAAGAGCTCACTCCAAGCTCTCACTGGGAGCTCACCAGAGCTCAAGCTCTATTCTCACTTGAGCTCACTGGACTCACGGGACTCACCTGATATGAGCTCACCTTGAGCTCACTAAGCTAGAGATCTTCACCTGCTTGACTCAAGACTAGCTCACCTCAGACTTTCACTCAAGAGCTCACCAAGTAGCTCACCTAGTGAGCTCACACTTCGAGCTCACCAAGTGAGCTCACTGGGAGCTCACTGTAGCTCACTCAGCTCCTAGTAGAGCTCACTTGAGCTCACTATGAGCTCACCAGCTTGTGAGCTCATCTGAGGAGCTCACCTAGGAGCTCACCAAGTAGCTCACTTGGGAGCTCACCTAGTAGCTCACTGGGAGCTCACTCACAAGCTAGCTCAAGGGAGCTCACCTCATGAGCTCACTGGGAGAGCTCAGCTGAGGAGCTCACTCGAGAGCTCTCACCAAGAGCTCACCTAGTAACTCTCACTAGGAGCTCACCTAGACTCACCATGAGCTCACCTTGCCACTCACTCACCTGAGCTCACTGCTAACTCTCACTCTTGAGCTCATCTTCAGTAGCTCACCATGTAAGCTCACCTAGAGCTCAGTAATTCACCTGATAAGCTCACCTTTGAGCACCTTGAGCTCACCGAGTAGCTCACCTAGAGCTCACTGAGAGCTCAGTAAAGCTCACCTGAGAGCTCTTCAGCTTAGCTCACCTGAGCTCAGCCTCACCTTCACTTGAGCTCACCTAGAAACTCACCAGGAGCTCACTAGAGCTCACCACTTGACTTGAGCTCACCAGAGCTCACCTTGAGCTCACTCAGAGCTCACTGAGCTCACTTGAGCTCACTTGAGAGCTCACCTAGAGCTCACCAAGTAGCTCACCTAAAACTCACATGGAGCACTCACTCAGCTCAAGAGCTCACCTAGTAAGCTCACATGAGGAGCTCACTCAGATCAGCTCACCTTGAGCTCTTCATACCTCACCTTGAGCTCACTTGAGGACTCTCAGAGCTCACTCAACTCACCTTGAGCTCACTGAGAGCTTCAGTAGCTCACATCAGGAGCTTCACTCAAGTAGCTCACCAAGCTCACTAGCTCAGCTCACCTGAGCTCACTCTGAGCTCACTTCAGCTCACCTCACCAAAGCTCACCTAGGAGCTCACCTAATAGCTCACCTAGGAGCTTCACTCTAGGAGCTCACCTGGAGACTCTCACCTGGAGCTCACTCGAGAGCTCACTGAGCTCACTTCACTTGAGCAGCTGTGGAGCTCTTGAGGACCTCCTTCACTGAGGACTCTTCACAAGCTCAGCTCACTCAGCTCAGCTCCTGGGAGCTCACCCTGAGCTCACCTAGAGCTCACCTGGGAGCTCACCTAGATAGCTCACCAAAGTAGCTCTCACCTGAGATCTCTCTCAGAGCTCACTCTCAATCAGCTGAGCTTCACTCTTGACACCTGAGCTCTCTGAGTAGCTCACCTAGAGCTCACTCTTGACTTGGGAGCTTTCAATAGCTCACCTTGAGAACTCACCTAGAGCTCACACCTAGAGCTCACTTGAGCTCACCTGAGCTCACCAGCAAGCTCACCTGCTGAGCTCACTCAAGTAGCTCTCACATGTAAGCTCACTTGAGAGATTCTCGAAAAGCTCACCTTGAGCTCACCTAGGAGCTCACACAGAGGAGCTCAGGAGCTGACTAGACTCACCAGAGCTCACCTTGAGCTCACCTAGGAGCTCACCTAGAGCTCACTCAGGAGCTCACCTGAGCTCAGCTCCTAAGAGCTCTCTCACTTGAGCTCACTCGGGAGCTCTCAATAGCTCACTTGAAAACTTCATGGGATCTCACCTATAAAGCTCACCTAGCTCACCTAGCTCACTTGGAGAGCTCACCTTGAGCTTGCTCAAGGAGCTCACCCTTGAGCTCACCTGAGCTAGCTCTCTTGGAGCTCACTCAAGAGAGCTCACATCAGTAGCTCACCAAGTAGCTCACTGGGAGCTCACCAACTGGAGCTCACTCAAAAGCTCACCTATAGCTTCACCAAGTAGCTCACCGAGTAGCTGAGCCTCACCTGAGCTCACTTGTGAGCTCACTTGAGAGCTCACCTTGAGAGCTCTCACTAGGGAGCTCACCTTGGGAGCTCACACATAGAGCTCACTTGAGACTTGAGCTCACCCAAGAGCTCACTTGAGGAGCTCACCAGTGAGCTCACTAGCTCACCAAGTAGCTCACTTGAGATCATTTCAGAGAGCTCTCTCAGCTAGACTTGAGCTCACTCGGGAGCTCTGGAGCTCTCATCAAGTCACCTAGGAAGCTCACTTGGGAAGCTCACTCTAGGAGCTCACCTCACACTTCACCTTCACTCACTAAGGAACTCACCTTGAGCTCACCTTGCCAGGACTCACCTTGAGCTGAGCTCAGCTCGAGAGCTCACTCAAGCAAGCTCACCTGAGAGCTCTCAGTGAGCTCACTCAGAAGCTCATAAGCTTGACCTCACCTAGGAGCTCTTGAGCTCAGCTCACTAGGAGCTCCAGCTAGCTCACTCAGAGAGCTTCACTGAGCTCACCTTAAGAGCTCACCTTGAGCTCACCTCACTTAGCTCACCTTGAGCTCTCTTGAGCTCACTGAGCTCAGCTCACCAGAGCTCAGAGCTCACCAAGAGCTCACTTGAACTCACCTGAGCTCTCACCTGAGCTCACTCACTCAGCTCTCACTGAGAGCTCACCTAAGAGCTCTGAGCTCACCAGAGCTCCTAAGAGCTCACCTGGGAGCTCACTAGAGCAGCTCATTAAGAAGCTCACCCAGGAGCTCACCTAGAGCTCAGCTTCATCAACTCACTCACTGAGCTCACTCAAATGGGAGCTCACCTGAGCTCACCTCACTCTCACCTCGGGACTCACTAAGAGCTCACTCTCAGCTCACCTTGAGCTCACTTGAGCTCACCTTGAGCTCACCTTGAGAGCTCACCTTCACCACTCACCTTAGAGCTCATCCGGTGAGCTTCTCACCTAGAGTTCACCTTGAGCTCAGCAAGAGCTCCAAGCTCAGCTCTAGGAGCTAGTAGCTCACCCCAGAGAGCTCACTGGGAGCTCACCGAAGAGCTCACTTGAGAGCTCACTTGAGAGCTCACCTTGAGCTCAGCTCAGTCAGAGCTCACTTGAGAAACTCACCTGAAAGCTCACCCAAGGAGAGCTCACCAAGAGCTCTCAAGGAGCTCACCAGAGCTAGCTCACCAGGAGCTCACTGGGAGCTCAGCTCACTCTTGAGAGCTCACTGAGAGCTCACCTTGAGCTCACTAAGAGCTCACCTTGAGAGCTCACCTCGAGAGCTCTCACCTCACCTCTAGAAGCTCACCAAGTGAGCTCACTCACCTCACCCAAGCTCACCTGAGAGCTCACAGAGAGCTCATCTGAGCTCAAGAGCTCACCAGGAGCTCTCACCTGAGGACTCACCTAGGAGCTCACCAAGTAGCTCACTGTGAGCTCACCTAGAGCTCACTAACTAGCTCACTGCTCAGCTAACTCACCAGTAGCTCACTTGAAGGAGCTCTTCGGGAGCTCACTGATTAGCTCGAGTGAGCTCACTCGAGAGCTTTCAAGACTCACTTGGGAACTCACCTAGGAGGAGCCTGAGCTCTCACTTGAGCTCACCTGAGGAAGCTCCAGAGACTCTCTCACAAGCTCACCTTGAGCTTCACTCACCTCACCAGCTCACCGAGAGCTCACCTTGAGCCAAGCTCACCTTGAGCTCACTCCAGTAGCTCAGTAAGCTCACCTGAGAGCTCTCACCGATAAGCTCACCTTGAGCTCTCTGAGCTCACCTAGGAGCTCACCGAGGAGCTCACCTAGAGCTTCTAGAGCTTCACCTGGGAGCTCAGCTTAAGAGCTCACCTAGAGCTCAACTCAGCTTCACTTGAGCTCACTCGGGACTTTGAGCTCACCTGGGAAGCTCACCTAGGAGCTCACTCAGCTCACCTCACCTCAGCTCACTCTTCAGCTGAGCTCATTTGAGCTCACCCAGAGAGCTCACTCTCAAGCTCACCTGAGCTCACTGAGCTCACTGGGAGCTCACTCAGAGCTCACACTCACCGGAAAACTTCACATGGGAGCTCACCAAGATAGCTCACCTAGCTAGCCACTCTCACATGAGGAGCTCTGAGCTCACCTATCAGCTCACCTTCACCAAGCTCAGCTCTTGAGCTTGAGCTCACCTTGAGTTTCACTGGACCTGCTTCACCAACTCACCTTGAGCTCACTCTAGTAGCTCACCTCTCAGCTCAGAGCTCACCTCACTGAGCAGCTCAGCCTTGAGCTCACCAAGTAGCTCACTGAGCTCACTCACTAAGAGCTCACCTAATAGCTCTCACCTGGGAGCTCACCTGGGAGCTCACCTAGAGCTCACCAAGTAGCTCACTCTAGAGCTCAGAGCTCTTGACTTGAGCTCACCTTGAGCTGAGCTCACTGTGAGCTCACCGAAAGCTCACCTGGGACCTCACCTGGGAGCTCACCAAGTAGCTCACTTGGGAGCTCACCTAGCTTAGCTAGCTTGGGAGCTCACCTAAATAGCTTGCCAAGTAGCTCACCTGGAGAGCTCTTCGGGAGAGCTCACCATTAGCTCAAGTTGAGCTCACCTGGGAGCTCATCAAGTAACTCACTTGGGAACTCACTTGGGAGCTCACCTGATAGCTCACCTTACCAACTCACCTTGAGCTCACCTTGAGCTCAACTCACTCCTGAACTCACCTCAACACTACTCAGACTCACCTTGAGCTCAGCTCACCTTGAGCTCTAGCTAGAGCTCAGAGCTCACCTGAGCTCACCAGAGAGCTCCCGAGAGAAGCTCTCTGAGAGCTTGAGAGCTCACCTGAGAGAGCTCACTGAGTAGCTCACCTGAGCTCACCAAGCTTACTGAGCTCACAAGAAGCTCACCTGGGAGCTCACTTGAGCTTTCCTTGAGCTTGCTCAAGGAGCTCACTTGAGCTCACTGAGAACTCACCTTGAGCTCACTCTCACTCAGCTCACTTCGAGTCTCATCTGAGCTCAGCTCACAATAGCTCACTCAAAAGCTCTGCCTAAGAGCTCACCTTGGAGCTCACCTCAAAGCTCACCTTGACTTAGAGCTCACTTGAGTAGCTCACACAAGTGAGCTCAGCTCACTGAGCTCACTCACCTGGAGAGCTCACTCAGCTCACTCAGAGCTCACCTTGAGGAGCTCACCAAGTAGCTCACTGTAACTCTCACTCTAGCAGCTCACCTGGAGCTCACCCATTAGCTCGCAAGTAGCTCAAGTAGCTAACTTGAGCACCTAGAGAGCTCTTCTAGGAGCTCACTGGGAGCTTAGCTAGAGCTCAGTTCACCTAAGCTCACTCACTGGGAGCTCACCAAGTAACTCACAAGAGACTCACTGGGAGCTCACTCGACAGCTCACCTTACTCAACTCACCTTGACCTCACTGAGACTCACCAGAGCTCACAACTTGAGCTCACTTGAGCTAAGCTCTCAGCCTTGCCAACTCATCTTGAGCTCACTCTAGTAGCTCACATGTGAGCTCACCTCACTAGATAGCATTATCCAACAAGCTCACCTTTGAGCTCACCTAAGAGCTCAGAGCTCAGAGAGCTCACCTAGGAGCTCAGCTGGGAGCTTGCCACCAAGAGCTCAGTAGCTCACTCTGAGCTCAGCTCTTGCCAACTAGCTCACTTGAGCTCACTGAGGAGCTCACATGAGCTCACTGGGAGCTAGCTCACTTAGGAGCTCTGAGCTCACCAAGAGCTCTCACTGAGCTCAAAGTAACTCTCGACTTGAGCTCACTGAGCCCATGAGTTCATCAAGCAGCTCACCCAAAACTCACCTTGGGAGCTCACTCAAGCTCACCTTGAGCTCACTCACATGGAGCTCACCTTGCCACTCAGCTCACAGCTCACCTGAGCTCAGCCAAGTAGCTCACCTAGAGCTCACCGAGCTCAGCTCACTTGAGCTCACTCAAGTAGCTCACCAAGTAGCTCACCTGGGAGCTCATCTAACAGCTCACTCTGAGAGCTCTTGACTCAGAGAGCTCTGAGTAGCTCACTTAAGAGCTCACTTGTGAGCTCACCGAGTGAGCTCACTAGGGACCTCACCTGGGAGCTCACCAAGTAGCTCACTGGGAGCTCACCTAAGCTGAGCTCACCGGGAGCTCACCAAATAACTCACCAAGAGCTCACTTAGGAGCTCACCTCTAGAGAGCTTCTCAGCTCAGCTTGAGCTCAGCTCGAGTTGAGCTCAGCTGAGCTCACTCACTGAGGAGCTCACTCCTAGAGCTCACCTGGGAGCTCACTTGATAGCTCACCTTGACTCACCTTCACCTGACTCACCTCTGAGCTCTCTTGCTCAGCTCACCTTAAGCTCACTCACCTTGAGCTCACCTATGTAAGCTCACCTTTAGAGCTCACCTAGAGCTCACCTGAGCAGCTCCTAGGAGCTTGAGCTAGGAGCTCACCAGAGCTCTCGCTTGAGAGCTCTGACTCTGAGAGCTCTCCTAGACTCACTGAGCTCACCTAGAAGCTCACTGGGAGCTCACCTGACAGCTCACCTTCAGCTCACTTGAGCTCACCTTTGAGCTCACTGCTAGAGCTCACCAAGAGCTCACTCAGAGCTCACTGGGAGCTCATCAAAAAGCTCACCTAAAAACTCACATGGAGCTCACTGATAACTCACCTGGAGAAACTCGCATGGGAGCTCACTCTGAGCTGCTCACCAGCTCACTTGAGCTCACCTTGAGCTCACCTGAGGAGCTCACCTTCCAAGCTCACCTTGAGCTCACTTGAGCTCACTTCTAGTAGCTCACCTTGAGCTTGAGCTCACTAAGGAGCTCACTCAAGTAGAGCTCACTTGGGACCAACTCACCAAAGAGCTCACCGAGTAGCTCACTTGAGTTCACTGAGAGCTGAGCTCACCTTGAGCTCACTGAGTGAGCTCACCAGAGAACTCACTTTGGGGACCTCACCACAAGCTCAGCTCTCACAAGTAGCTCACTTGGGAGCTCACCTAGCAAGCTCTCACTGGGAGCTCACCTGGGAGCTCACCTAAAGCTAGCTCACGACAGCAAATTAGCTCACTTGGGATCTCTCTCTGAGAGCTCACTCACTGAGCTCACTGAGCTCACCGAGCTGAGCTCACTCCGAGAGAGCTCACCTTTGAGCTCACTAACTCACTCAGCTCTGGGAGCTCTCACTCTGAGCTCTCAGCTTGAGCTCACCTTGAACTCACCTTGAGCTCACCTTTCCAACTCACCTTGAGCTCATCTAGTAGCTCACATGTAAGCTCACCTCAGAGATTTTTGACAAGCTCACCTTTGAGCTCACTGGGAGCTCACCGAGTAGCTCACCTAGGAGCTCACTCACTGAGAGCTCAGCTCAGAGCTTGAGCTCAACTCACCTAGAGTGAGCTCTCTCAAGCAGCTCACTAAGTAGCTCACTTAAGAGCTTCACTCTGAGAAAACTCACCTGGGAGCTCACCATGCTCTCTGACCACTCACCTTGACTCACCTTGAGCTCACCTTGAGCTCACTAAGAGCTCACCTTGACTGACTTGAGCTCATTAGGAGCTCATCAAGTAGCTCACTTGAAAACTCACATGGGAGCTCACCTGAGCTTCTCACCTCAACTCACACCAACTCACTGGGAGCTCACCTATCAGCTCACCTTTCCAGCTCACCTTGAGCTCACTAAGGAGCTCACCTTGCCAACTCACCTAAGAGCTCACCTAGTAGCTCACCTTAGAGTTCATCAAGTAGCTCACCAAGGAGCTCACCTAATAGCTCACCTCAGCTCACTAGAGCTCAATCAAGCTCTTGGGAGCTCTGAGCTAGCTCACTGGGAGCTCATCGAGTAGCTCTCTGACTCTGCTTGAGCTTTCACTTGAGAGCTTGCTTGTGAGCTCACAAGAGCTCATCTTGGAGTAACTCAGAACAGGAGCTCACCAAGACTCTCACCTGAGCTAACTCACCTTACCAACTCACCTTGAGCTCACCCCAACTCACCTTGAGCTCACTCAAGCTCAGCTCTAATGTAAGCTCACCTCAAAGCTTGCTCACTCGACAAGCTCACTGGGAGCTCACCTTCTCTCTCAGAGCTCACCGATTAGCTCGAGTTGAGCTCACCTAGGAGCTCATCAAGTAACTCACCTAGGAGCTCACTGAGAGCTCACCTAATAGCTCACCCTAGCTTAAGCTCACTCTTAGAGCTGGAGCTCACCCTTAAGCTCACCTCACCTTGAGCTCACATCAAGAGCTTCTAGAGCTCACTCCTTGAGCTCACCTCAGAGCTCACTCACAAGCTCACCAAGGAGCTCACTGGGAGCTCACCTAGGAGCTCTCACTTGGAGCTCGAGCTCACTTGAGCTCACCTAGAGCTCACCGAGATAGCTCACCTGAGAGCTCACACTGAGCTAGCTCACCTCACCTGCCCAATTCACCTTGAGCTTCTTGTAACTCTTGAGCTCACCAGCTCTCCTTGAGCTCACCAGCTAGCTCTCCAACTCACCTTGAGCTCATCCTTGTAGCTCATATGTAAGCTCACCTTGAGAGCTTTACTCAAGCTCACCTTTGAGCTCACTCAAGGAGCTCACCTTGAGAGCTCACCTAGGAGCTGGCTAGGAGCTTAGGAGCTTGAGCTCACTCCTGAAAGCTCACTCCTTAGCTCAGCTCTAGGACTCTGACTTGAGCTCACTGAGCTCACTGGAGCTACTGAGCTCACCTAAGAGCTCACTCCAGAGCTCACCTTGGGAGCTCACCTGGAGAGCTCACCTGAGCTCACTCTTGAGCTCTTCAGAGCTCTCACCTTGAGCTCATTGAGAGCTCTAGCTCACCTTGCCAACTCACCTTAAGCTCATCTAGTAGCTCACTAATGAGAGCTCACCTCGAGTAGCTCACCAAGTAGCTCACTGGGATCTCACCTATCACCTACCTAGCTCACCTGAGAGCTCACACTAAGAGCTCACCGAGTAACTGACTTGAGCTCACTTGATGAGCTCACCAGCTGAGCTCACTCGGAAGGACCTCACCTAGGATCTCACCAAGTAGCTCATTTGGGAGCTCACCTAGTAGCTCACCTTGGAGAGCTCACCTCAGAGTTCGGTAGCTCAGAGGTTCACCAAGTAGCTCACCTAGGAGAGCTTGAGGAGCTCACCTTAGAGCTCACTCTGAGCTCTCAGGAGCTCCTCACTGAACTCACAGGAGCTCACTCACCTGAGCTCTCACAGAGCTCACAAGGAACTCACCTAGGAGCTCACCTTACCAACTCACCTTGAGCTCATCATCGCTACCATTGAGCTCATGTAAGCTCACCTCGAGAGCTCACCAAGCTCTTTTGAGCTCACCTTGAGCTCACCTAGGAGCTCACCAGTAGCTCACCTAGGAGCTCACTCGAGGACCTTGGGAGCTTCACCTAGAGCTCAGAGCTCAGCTTGAGCCTCAAGAGCTCACGATAGCTTCACCTTGAGCTCACCTTGGAAGCTCACCTGGAAGAGCTCACTGAGTAGCTCACTTGAGCTCACCCAGGAGCTCATCAAGTAGCTCACCTGAAAACTCACATGGGAGCTCACCTCACCCTAACTTCACATGGGATCTTCCTATTCAGCTCACCTTACTAGCTCACCTTGAGCTCACTAAGGAGCTCACCTTGCCAACTCACCTTGAGCTCATCTAGTAGCTCACCTTAGAGTTCATCAAGCAGCTCACCAAGTAGCTCACCTAGGAGCTCACTAAGTAGCTCACCATGAGCTCAGCTCTTGAGCTCTCTCACTCAGTAGAGCTCACAGGAGCTCACTTGAGCTCACTTGACTTGAGCTCACCTGAGCAGCTCACCAGACCTCACCTGGAGCTCTCCAGGAGCTTGCCAAGTAGCTTGCTTGGGAGCTCACCTCTGAGCTCAGCTCAGGAGCTCACCAAAGCTCACAGGAGCTCAAGTAGCTCACTGGGAGCTCTTCTAGGAGCTCACCGATAAGCTCTTGAGTTGAGCTCACTGGGAGCTCATCAAGTAACTCACTGAGAACTCACCTAGGAGCTCACCTATATCAGCTCACCTTACCAACTCACCTTGAGCTCACTCTTGCCTTGAGCTCTCACCTTGAGCTCACCTTACTAACTCACCTTGAGCTCATCTCAGTAGCTCATGTAAGCTCACTCAAAGCTTCTTACCGATAAGCTCACCTTAGAGCTCACCTGGAGCTCGAGTAGCTCACCTAGAGAGCTCAGAGCTCACCAAGAGCTCACCAGGAGCTTTAGGTAGCTCACTTGAGCTTCAGCTCTAGAACTCACCTCATAGAGCTCACCTCACAACTCACCTCACTGAAAAGCTCACCTTGAGCTCAAGAGCTCTTGAGAGCTCACCTGAGCTCACTCACCTAGAAGAGCTCACTCTCTCAGAGCTCAACTCACCAAAGAAACTATGGGAGCTCACCTTGGGAGCTCACCTTAAGCTCACTAAGAGCTCACCTTAGCTCTGAGCTCACCAAGCTCACCTCACCTTGAGCTCACCTTGAAACTCACCTTGAGCTCACTTGTAGAGCTCACCTAGAGCTCACTCACCTTGTAAGTCACTCTGAGGAGCTCACAAGTAGCTTGAGTAGCTCACCAGTGAGCTCACAAGAGCTCTCAAGAGCTCACTCACTTGAGCTCACTTGTGAGCTCACTGTGAGCTCACCTAGGAGCTCACTCAGGAGCTCACTCAAAGTAGCTCACTTGGAGCTCACCAGAGCAAGAGCTCACTGAGAGCTCACCGAATAGCTCACTAAGGAGCTCACCTAAGAGCTCTCTAGAGCTCACTTAACTCACTCCTGAGGACTCACTGGGATCTCACCTGATAACTCACTCACCTTGAGGAACTCACTCCTTGAGCTCACCTACTTGAGCTGCACTTGAGCTCACCACCTACAGCTCACCTTGAGCTCATCTGGTAGCTTGCATGTAAGCTCACCTTAGAGATTACCGACAAGCTCACCTTTGAGCTCTCTCTTGGGAGCTCAGCTCAGAGCTCTCAGTAGCTCAGAGAGCTCACCTAGGAGCTCATAGCTATGAGCTTGAAAAAGTAGCTCACTAGAGAGCTCATCAAGCAGCTCACTTCAGAGCTTGAGCTTCACCAGAAAGCTCACCAGAGAGCTCACCTTAGAGCTCTCTAGTGAGCGAGCACCTTGAGCTCACCTAGGAGCTCACTCTTGAGCTCACTTGAGCTCACTTGAGCTCACCCATGAGTTCACTAAAGCATATCTCCTAAAAACTCACCATGGGAGCTTTCACTGACAGACACACCTTGCCAGCTCGCTGGGAGCTCACCTTGGAAGCTTACATTGAGCTCACTGAGGAGCTCACATTGCTAACTCACCTTGAGCTCACCTCTGATCTCACCTCAGCTCACAAGAGCTCATCAAGAAGCTCATCCAAGTAGCTCACCTAAAGAGCTCACCTAAGTGAGCTCACCTAGGAGCTCACCTAATAGCTCACTAAGTAGCTCACTGAGTAGGTTGACTTGAGCTTGAGCTCACTTGAGCTCACTTGTGAGCTCACTGAGCTCACTAGGGACCTCACCTAGGAGCTCACCAAGTAGCTCACTTGGGAGCTCACCTAGCAGCTCACCTGGGAGCTCACCTTGAGATAGCTCACCAAGTAGCTCTCCCGAGAGCTCTTTAGGAGCTCACCTGATTCAGCTCGACCTTGAGCTCATCTAGGGAGCTCACTTCGAGTAACTCACTGAAGCTCCTAGAGCTCTTGAGCAGCTCTGAGCTCACCTCAACTCACTTTGAGCTCACCTTGACAACTCACCTTGAGCTTGCAGCTTGCCAAGCTCACCATTGAGCTCACCTTGAGCTCACTGAGCTCACCTCAGCTAGCTCACTAAGCAAGCTCACCTAGGATATCACTGGGAGCTCTCAAGCTCTGAGCTCACCTAGGAGCTCTCAGAGCTCACCGAGGAGCTCACTCAGCTCGACTCAACTTGAGCTTTCCTGGAGCTCACTCAGCAGCTTGGGAGCTCACCTTGAGTATCAGCTCACCTTGGGAGCTCACCTTAGGAGATCACCAGCAGCTTGACTTGAGCTCACACGGGAGCTCATCAAGTAGCTCACCTAGAGCTCTCTGGGAGCTTGAGGCTTGACTTGAGCTTCCTAAAAACTTACTGGAGCTCACCTGAGAGCTCACCTTGTCAGCTCACTCTTCGAGGAGCTCACCAGGAGCTCTCTCAGCTCTTGGAGCTCACAGAGCTTCAAAAGCTCACCAGAGCTAGCTCAGCTCACCTGAGAGCTCACATACATGGGAGCTCACCTAGACAGCTCACCTAGAGCTCACTGGGAGCTCCCTACTGAGCTAGCTCACTGGAGCTCACTCAGAGCTCACCAAGTAGCTCACTTGAGCTCACTCGAGCTCACAAGGAGCTCACCTGAGGAGCTCACCTAATAGCTCACCTGCCAGGAGCTCACCAATAAGCTCACCGAGTAGGTTCACTTGAGCTCTCACCAAGTGAGCTCTTGTGAGCACTCGGAGCTTGACCTCACCCAAGAGCTCACTCTCCTAGCTCACATGCTAGAAGCTCACTGGGAGGGAGGCTCCCTAGCTGAGCTCACCTTGAGGAAACTCACCTTGGAGAGCTCACCACACTGAGCTCATGAGCTCACCTTACCAACTAACCTTGAGCTCATCTGGTAGCTCGTATGTAAGCTCACCTAAGAGATTACCGACAAGCTCACCTTTGAGCTTACTGGGAGCTCACCGAGTAGCTCACCTAGGAGCTCGAGCTGGGAGCTCAAAGTAGCTCACCTAGGAGCTCATCGAGCTAAGCTCTCGACTTGAGCTTGACACTGGAATCTCACTTGGGCTCAGCTCCGATAGCTCACCTTGTCAGCTCACCTTAAGCTCACCCAAGAGCTCACTGAGCTCACCAAGAAACTCAACTTGAGCTCACCCAAGATTTCGGGAGCTCATCAACAATTCACTCTAAAACTGCATGGGAGCTCACCTAACAGCTCTCCTCAAAAAACTCACATGGGAGCTCACCTATGAGCTCACCTTCATCTAAACTCACCTTGAGCATCTTGAGAGCTCACCTTGCTCAACTCACCTTGAGCTCATATGGTAGCTCACCTTAGAGTTTCATCAAGTAGCTTCAAGTAGCTCACCTGGGAGCTCACCTAATAGCTCACCTAGGAGCTCATCTAACTAATCACTTGGGAGTTCATCACCGAGTAGCTCTCCCTGAGCTCACCGAGTAGGTTGACTTGAGCTCACTTGTGAGCTCACCTGTGAGCTCACCAACTAGCTCACCAAGTTGACCTTAGGAGCTCACTAAGAGCTCGCTAAGTAGCTCACTTGGGAGCTCACCTCATAGAACACCTTGGAGCTCACCAAACATATCACAAAGTAGCTCACCTAGGAGCTCTTCTAGGAGCTCACCGATTAGCTCTGAGTTGAGCTCACACTAAGCTCATCTCAGCTCACCTAGAAACTCACCTGGGAGCTCACTTCTCACCACTCACACTTGAGCACCACCTTACCAACTCACCTTGAGCTCACTTGCCAACTCACCTTGAGCTCATCTGGTAGCTCACATGTAAGCTCACCTTAGAGATTACCAACAAGATCACCTTTGAGCTCACCTGGGAGCTCACCGAGTAGCTCACTAGGAGCTCAGCTAGGAGCTCGGTAAGTAGCTCACCTAAGAGCTCATCGAGAAGCTCGACTTGAGCTTACCTAGAAACTTTCTGGGAGCTCACCGACAGCCCTTGCCAGAGCTCACCTTGAGCTCACACTGAGCTCAGCAGCTCACTCAGTAGCTCACATTGAGCTCACTTGAGCTCACATGGGAGCTCACCAAGCAAGCTCACCCCATTGGAAAACTCACATAGGAGCTCACTGATAGCTCACCTCACTTGTGTGGAGCTTGTTGGGAGCTCTCCTTACTAGCTCACCTTAAGCTTACTTAGGAGACTCACCGTGAGCTCTTGATAGCTCACCTTGAGCTCACTCAGGAGCTCACCGAGAGAGTTCATTTGAGCATATCACCAAGTAGCTCACAGGAGGAGCTCACCTGACAGCTCACGAGGAGCTCACCAAGTAGCTCATCAAGTAGCTTGACTGAGCTTGAGCTTGTGAGCTCACTCAAGCAGCTCACGAGGACCTCATCTGAGCTCAGCTCGAGTAGGTGACTCACTTGGGATCTTTAGATGCCGACACTATTTCATATTTTGGACATTATTATATTTTGATGTAGTATGATGTGTATATTGGTCACATTTATGGATATTATTATGTTTTGATTAGTATGATGGTTAGATGTTAGATCCTGGATTATTATATTGATCGGATTTAGATATTTTCTTGAGGATCATTGAGACATTATTTTTATTTTGATGATGATATATACTAGTTGACATGGATAGGTCATATTGATTTAATTTTAGACATGTGACATTGAGATTTTATGAATAGCTCTAGTATAGAGATCTATTGGATGATGATATAGTACAAATTGAATTTAAATGATAAATGTTAAATTCTTGATATTGTTGTGATTTGGATTTAATAATTATATGTTTCTTATATCATTTGGATGTTCTGATATGGCCACGAGGCCGAAGGGGTATTTTGCATTTTGTAGTTAAAAATCACAACAATGTCAGGGGACTGGAGACTAACCATATTGGAATTCTAGTGTGAAATCAACAAGGTCACCATGGCAACTGTGTTTGATTTGTGTGTTGTGTTGTGTTAGGATTTCCCATGGGGGATTTCCATTATTGTGACCATGGGGCATATGTGTGTTTTATTATGTGTTCCCTTTTTATTTATTTATTGTTGTGTGTATTTTATTTTGTAATGTGCTTTTATTTAATTATTTAAATATGATAGTATTATGTGGGAGTCATATAGTTAAAATTTAATTAAATTAAATGGGATGTGGAATGTGAAATTAAAATGTTTTACCTTGGTTGAAAATGAAATTTGATTTATATATTTTATAACCTTATGGTAATTAAATAAATCTTATGTCAAAAGGTTGTCATAAATAAATGTCATAGAAGTTAATGCATTTTAGAAGAGTGTGTAAGTTACCAAGTATGGGTTGTGTAAGAATTTGTAAGAGGTTGTAAGGCTGATTTTTGAAGGTCAAACACTCCTTCCTCTTTGAAATTCGAATTTGAACTTGGAGGACAAATTTGGAGGCTTGTGGGACAAGTTAAACTTGTCCCACACCTCTCAAAAACCTCCACCAACCATGATTATAATTTTAGAGTCAAAAATCAACTTATTTTATTATGTTTTGACATGATTTTTTTTATGAAAGAAGTGATTGCACTTGTCTTACAAATTTTAAATGCATTTTCCTTTTGAGTATGGGTTGAGTTTGTGTATGTAAGTAATTTTTTCATTCACATTTATTGTGATTTTATTGTAATTGATGTTGATTTCATTTTGGGATGAGGAAAAATGATGTGGCATCCCACTTGGAATCCATCATCCTCCTCCTCCACCCTCTCCTTTAAAATTGGAATTTCTTCCTCATTTTGGAGGTTGTTGAAAGGTTGCCATTTCTTCTTGGGTCAAATTTTCTCTTGCATTTTGGAGCTTGTTCTTGTGGAAGGAGCTTGGATTTGATTTGCATGCTTTGTATTTGCTGTTTTGGGACTGATTTGAGCAACAAGAATACTGCTTTTGAAAGCAAATCTCCATTATGGAGAGGTAGGCTCTAATTCTTTTAAATTGTTGTTTTCCCCTTCTTGCATGAAAAATTTGAATGTATTGTGTTTGCATTCTTTGAGGGATGGGTAGAATGCCTAGGACATGGTGTAAAAAGAGAAGACTATGAGGTTTCAAATGGGGGATAAGGGATTTTCATTGGCATTTGTTCTTTGTGGAGGGAGTGTTGGTTTGGGATCCACCTAGGAAAGGAAATGCTTGCATTTCCTACTACTTTGGGGAGGTATAAGGGATAAATTTGGAGGGGGGATAAGGAGGGGTTGAGGAGGGATATAAGGTTTATGGGATTTGATTGATGTTTTGGTGGTTTGTTTTAGGTGGATGCCCAATTTCAACATGGGAGGCATAAGGAGACCTCCATAGTTCTTTCTCTTGTTGGCTTGCTTGCTTGGAGAAGGAGCCTTTGTTTTGATTGAAATTTCTTGTGTAGTTGAGAACTACCTTTTTTTTGTGTTTCTTTGTAATTGTGAAAATATATGCTTGTATGTGAAGAAGCCTTGTTTCCATGTGTTGATGTTCATGATCCATTCCATTATGGTTGGGGCTCGGGGCCAATGGGGAAAGATGGCTTCTCTTTTCCCATTGGATGTCTTGGTTGGGTGGAGAGCGTTGCCTTTCCCCCTTCCTTGTTGTGATCCAAAGAAGATATAAGATGAAGAAATCAGCCTGCTGCTGTTTGAAGCTTAGAGAAAACAATTTGACAGTCATTTCCTTTTTACAAGTTCATTGTAACCTTCCCACTTTGAAGTGGATGATTTGTATTGTTAATTGTAATGAGAAGACATCTTGTATTGAAATTATAAGGTTGAAAGTGATAAGTGAATTGTAGAAGATTATTATTCCATACTGTGTTATGAGAAGAATGTGAAAGAAAGAAATATGTATTGTGCATTGTAACTTGAAATTCAAAGAAAGAGATAAACTATTGAATTATTGTTGGAAATCAAATAAAGAATTACATTCCTTTCTCAAAATTTCATTGTTGTATTAGATTTGAGTTGCTGTTGTGAAATGAAAACTCTATTTTGAAAGAGATTAAGAAATAGCATTGCCAGTAAATGTATTGTGTTTGAAATCAAAACTAGAGTTTAAACTTGGCATATGAACTGTCAATTAATTGTTTGAATCAATTGAATGTCTTAGATAATATTTTAAATGCCTCCCCATATTTGGAAGATTGCAAATTGGTTAATAAACTTGTTAGCAAATGATCTCTATTGTTTCTTTCTTTAATTCTGGAAATGAATTCCATAAAAAATGTATAGTTCAGATTTTTAGTTAAAATAGAGAAAGGAAACAAATTATTATAGATGTATTAGGTCCTATTGAACCCACATTGAACTTCATATTCAAGACAATATCTCAAAACTCTATCAAATCCAATTTTAACTTCACAATCCAACTTACTGTCAAAAAACGTAAAATTTACCAAATGCAACCCAATATCCAAATTGGACTTTGAAAATATACTTAAATTTACCCAAGACCATTTCCCAATGCTCAATTTACATGCTCAGAAGAAGAAATATCAAAATTGAATCAAATCTTATAAGTTGGAAAAAATGCCAGTTTTAAAATTATAAACCCTGCAGATCTATTTCTTAAAATTGACCCTCTAAAATTCACCAAATTTTAAAAATTGATATGATTTTTATGAAAAAGGACTCTTAAGAGATTTTTGGAAAGTCCTCGTTTTCCTAAAATGGAGCTTCCTATCAAAAGTTATGGCCATTTGAAGTTTTACTTCAAAATGGCCATCCCAAACCAAAAATGAAATAATTCGACCTTAGAAAAAATTTAAATTTTGAACTTTGGAAAAATTTCCTAAAATTTCCATGGCCCCACCAACCTCTCATCCTATCAGAAGTTGCCACATGGCACCTTGGAGGGGCAAGCCCTTAATAAAAAAACTTAACTTTTTGAAAATTTTGTCTTGGGAAAATTTTCACTTTTCTCCCCATAACCCCACGGACCCAAACCAATCACATGTTGACATGTGGCAGGGAGGGCCCATGGATTTAGAAATGAAAACTTAACTTTTTTCCCTTTTGGAAAAATTTCACTTTTACCTCCGCATGCCCGCGGCCAATCACAAAGTGCCACGTGGCCATTTGAGCAAGTGCGGAGGCATGGAGGAAAATTTTCCTTTGGAAAATTGAGACTTTGGTTTTGGGAAAAATTTCAAATTTTTCCCCACTGACCCGCTCACCCACACCAATCATGTGATGACACGTGGCATTTGGGAAAATTTTCCCAATTTTCTCCCTATCCCCATGGACCTCCAAGGGAAAATTTTCCCCTAAAACTCCGCCCGGCCATAACTTGAGTTTTACAAGGAGTTAGGAGGACTTATTTATATGGTTGGAAAGGTGAGGAAATTTCCTATCCAATGAGCCTAGTTTAGGAAAGTTTTGATAAATCTAAGTGTGTGAAAAATCTAGTTGAAGTTTAGGGCTTGATAGAGAGCAGGCCTAGCGATAAATTTCTCCCTGAACCTTAGTAAAACTTGTAACCTCCAAATTGGAACCTTGTAAACTTGTTATAAGATAAAAATGGAAATATTGTGTTTGGTTAATCAGAATTTGTTCTGGAACCTATTTAGTTTCAAACTAGTGTCTTGCAACTTGTTTGTAGACTCTTCTTATAAAAAAAAAATTCCATAATTTTCCTAGTTTGTTTCTTGGTCTCAAGTGGTAGTTGAAGCGGGCATCACACTTGGTATCAGAGTGAGGTTCAAAAGCTTGGACCATTGGGCACACTAGAAACATTGAGACTTGAAACCTAAAACTAGCAAATTGATAATCTAGAAAACAAAACTAATTGAAAATTGAACATGTTAGTAAACTTAGAAAACTGAAGAAAACTCAAGGTAATGAACTAACTCCCACTTTGGTCTATGCAGGGAGCTCAGACGGAGCAGGAGGAACATTCACAGAGGCTTAGTCACCACCACCACCACCTCCACCACCACCACCACCACCACCACTAGACTAGGGTTTAGCAGCTATCCTACCACATAGATTTTACAGACCCTCCAGGATGTTAATGCCACCTTACATGGAGGATTAGTAGGAGGGCACTCGGGAAGATAGGATAGAGATACTTCCATTGAGGGACATGCACCTCCTCCATAGGGTGAGGAGGATGGAGGAGAGAATTTTCATGGAGAGTCAGCTAGAGTAGATTCTCCTTTGAGGGGACATGGTGACCATATTTCAAGATAGAGAGAGAGGTCTCGGAGCCCTAGGCTTGGGGATAGGTAGGTAGAGAGGCCCAGAGGCCGTCAGACCCAGCTACGGATCATATCAGGGAGATCCTAAAGCTTAGGCCCTCACATTATTTAGGTGACATAGGTGGTTTCTAGGTAGAGGCCTAGCTGGTTAGCTTGAGCGGTTGCTTTAAGCTTTGTCCTTGTTCTAGCAACATGAAAGCTTGTGTTGCGATCCATCTACTGAAGGATGGAGCTGGAGTATGGTGGAGGACAGAGGAGTAGAAGCTCCATATAGATTCAGAGATAGTCACTTGGGAGCTATTTGAGGAGAGATTTAGGAGTAGATACTTGCCATGGAGATTCATACAGCTAGAGGATCGATGAGTTCCATGACCTTGATCAGGCTTCCCTTATAGTGGCCGAGTATGAGAGTAGGTTCTGGACCTACTTTAGTACGTTGATTACATGTAGGATGAGTAGGTGCAGATCCACAGGTTCATTCGGGGCCTTAATATAGACATTGGAGGTGTAGTTGGATCCACTGCCCATAGACATTAGTAGAGGCCATTGAGAAGGCCTACATTATAGAGGAGACTCGGGGTAAAACCCAACAGGCTAGAGACCGGGTCAGGAGCCATATTCAGTAGTTATAGGATAGTAGATCAAGGGGGTCAGCTCCTCTTCCTCATGGTGGTCAGCATTCTTTGCAGTCATCTTTTAGACCATAGCAGTAGCAGTAGTCCCACCCACATTTAGGCCTCCTCAGAGAGTTGATGCACAGAGAGGTCATAGTATGGGGCCTCCTCCTAGGGGACCCACCAAGACACAGGGTGGAGCTAGAGCTCAGTCGGTAGGAGCTCAACCACAGAGGCCACAACAGACTATGGTTGGATCATCAGGATCCACAACACCTACCTCTAGGGCACCTTTCTAGTGGTGTGCACTCCTTGAGAGGACTTCAGGTGGTTTTTGGGTGTGGAGTAGTGGGACACTTTTGGAGAGATTACCCCCAGAACCCTAATAAGGGTAAGGCACCCATCTCAGAGCCTATAGTTAGAGACATGGGATGGAGTCATAGGATCTATGTAGTGGTTGAGAACCACCAGGCTGAGCACCAGAGCATGGTCATTGAGACTACAGGTAGCATTGGAGGTGTTCCTACTTCTATATTGTTTGATTCTAGTTCTTTTGATTCATTTATTGCACCATCCTTGGTAGAGCGATGTAGGTTGGTGGCTGTTAGACAGGGTCATAGTTGGGATGTCGAGATGGCTTGGGAGCCAAGGTCTCTGTAGACTCCTTAGTAAAGGAGTGTGTTGTTAACTTGGGACCTTTCACCACCACTTCAGATCTCCGCATACTTCCTTTGGGCTCGTATGGAGTCATTTTAGGCATGGATTGGTTATCTACACATAGGGCTAGGATGGATTGCTATCATCAAGACTATATCTTGTGTAGATGATCTTGGAGTTGAGTCGGTGATTTCTGGGGTCAGGAGACCTATTTCTATTTGCACTATCTCTGCTATGCAGCTCAAGCGTGTGTGTGATGGGGTTGTCAGATGTATGTAGTCATAGTTAGTGACTAGGATAGAGGATGGATCTAGTGGGCCATCGCTAGATGACCATCCCATTTTGAGAGAGTATGTAGATGTTTTCTAGGGGAGCTACTGGGGATGCCACCCCCACGTGAGATTGATTTCCATATTGATCTGGTTCTAGGAGTAGAGCCTATCTCATGAGCTCCTTATCGGATGACCACCCTAGAGCTCTGTGAGCTCAAGTTGCAGCTGGAGGCCTTCTAGAGAAAGGCCTTATCCATCCTAGTGTATCCCCTTGGGGTGCACCGGTTATATTTGTGAAGAAGAAGGATGGATCCTTGCGGTTATGCATAGACTACCGCCAGCTGAATAAGGTAACGATCAAGAATCGTTATCCCCTACCTCACATTGATGACTTGTTTGATCAAATGAAGGGAGCCATGGTGTTCTCTAAGATTGATCTCAAGTCTGGGTACCATCAGTTGAGGATTACGGAGGTAGACATCCATAAGACTACTTTTCGTATGAGGTATGGGCACTATGAGTTCACAGTGGTGCCTTTTGGTTTGATGAATGCCCCTGCTGTGTTTATGAGTTTGATGAATGGGGTATTAGGACCTTTTAGATCACTTCATGCTCATCTTTCTTGATGACATTCTAATTTACTCACGTATGCATGAGGAGCACGAGGGCACCTTCGTTAGGTTCTTCAGTGTCTTTGTGAGCAACAACTTTTTGGGAACTTGGAGAAGTGTGCCTTCTTTCAATCAAGAGATTTAGTACTTGGGTCATATCATCTAGGGAAGGTATCGTAGTTGATCCTTCCAAGATTAGAGCCATTATGGATTGGCCAGCACCCACTACAAAGTGACAGAGGTGCAAACTTCATGGGGTTAGTCAGGCTACTACAGGAGATTTGTTCAGGACTTCTCTCGGATAGCACACCCCATCACTTCCCTTCAGTGGAAAGGGAAGAAGTTTGTTTGGTCAGATAGGTGTGAGTAGGCCTTTAGGACCCTGAAGGGATGCCTCACTATAGCACCTATTCTTGCAGTGTTGGATCCACATGGTGATTTCTTTGTATGCACAGATGCTTCGTTGGTAGGCCTTGGAGGTGTTCTTATGCAGGAGGGCAGAGTTGTAGCTTTTGAGTCTCACAAACTCAAAGATCATGAGCTTAATTATCCTACCCATGATCTTGAGCTTGCATTAGTTGTGCATGCTTTAGTTAGATGGAGACACTTTCTTCTTGGTCGGAGATTCACACTCAGGATACAGATCATTTGAGTCTTCGCCACCTCTTCACGTAGCCCAATCTAAACGCTCATCAGAGGCGTTGGATGGAGTTACTTTGTGAGTATGACATGGAGATAGAGCATGTGAAGGGGAAGGAGAATGTGGTTATAGATGCCCTCAGTAGATGGAAGCATTTGAGCATGGCTACTTTAGTGAGCATAGATTTATGGAGCAGGATCCTTCAACAACTTCCTCTTGATAGTTTCTACATTGTAGCCCAAGTAGAGATTGAGTCCCAGAGACCCCTTGAGGGGAAATTTGATGGTTTCTCACTAGAGGTAGATGGTCTTCTTAGGCACAGAGGTTGGATTTATGTTCCTAGAGATGGAGGCTTGAGGTAGGACATCTTGACAGAGGCACATCATGCACCCTATTCAGCCCATCCTGGGGTGAAGAAGATGCATGCCACCTTGAGATAGTTATATCACTAGAGAGGAATTTGTAGGGATGTGGCTCAGTTTGTGTCATGCTATTTAGAGTGCTAGAAAGTGAAGGTGAGCATCAAGCATCCAGCTAGCCTTCTCTATCCTCATGCTATACCGGAGTGGAAATGGGACACCATTTCCATGGATTTCATTATTGGATTACCGATGTCGAGATATCACCATGACGCCATCATGGTCACGGTTGATAAATTGACAAAAGTAGCTCACTTTTCACCAGTAAAGACCACATATAAAGCTAGTGTAGTGGCATGTGTCTACTTGGATGAGATTGTCAGGTTACACGGAATCCGTGGAAGATCATTTGTGACCGTGATCCTTTGTACACTTCTCATTTCTGGACCACCATGTAGTATGTTCTCGGGATGAAGATTAACTTCAGCATAGCCTATCACCTAGAGATAGATGGACAGACTGAGAGGGTGAATCAGATTTTGGAGGATATGCTCAGGATGTACGTGATGGATCAGCAGTCTAAGTGGGAGGAGTATCTGTATCTTGTGGAATTTTCCTACAATAATAGTTTCCAGAGTTCTATAGGCATGGCTCCTTTTCAGGCCTTATATGGTAGGGAGTGCAAGGACACCCCTTAGTTGGGATAGATTGGAGGATAGAGTATCCTTAGGACCAGCTCTTTTGCAGGACATGGAGTAGTAGGTAGTGTTGATCAGGCAGAGATTACAGGAGGCACAAGATAGGTAGAAGAAGTATGTTGATCAACATAGAACCGAGCAGTAATTTTGATGTGGGCATGAAGGTTTTCCTTCGTGTTAGGCCACATAAGAGCCCGATCCATTATGGAAAAGGTTCTAAGTTAGCTCCTTGGTTCATTGGACCTTTTGAGATCTTGGAGTGTATCGGCCCGTTGGCCTACCATCTAGCATTGCCACCCAACTTGTCTCACATACATGATGTGTTTCATGTTTCTGTTCTTAGGAGATATATCATAGATCCTTCTCATGTGCTAGATTGGACATCATTATAGGTGCAGGATCAGGGGGATAGTTGATGGTGGAGCCCATCCGTATCATAGATCACAGGACCCTGGGCCTTTGAGGTAGAGAGATTGATCAGGTACGGGTGTAGTGGGACAGATATGATGAGACTAAGCCACTTGGGAGGATGCTACTTGCTTTATGAGTATAGTTTCCACATTTGTTCCAGTGACTTCTAGGAGGAAGTCGAGTCTAAGGGGAGGGGGATGTAGTGCCCACTTTCCTTTGACACTATTTAGATACTGATCCTGACACTATTGATCATATTTTGGATATTATTATGTTTTGATGTAGTATGATGTATCAGGGATTATTATGGACATTATTATGTTTTGATTAGTATGATGGTTAGATGTTAGATCCTGGATTAGTATTGATCTGGATTCAGATATTTTGCTTGATGATCATTGAGACATTATTATTATTATGTGGATGATGATATACTGGTTGACATGGATAGGTTATTGATGTTGATTTTAGACATGTGACATTGATATTATGAATAGCTCTAGTATAGAAATCTATTGGATGATGATATAGTTACAAATTGAATTTAATGATAAATGTTAAATTCTTGATATTGTTGTGATTTGGATTTAATAATTGTATGTTGCTTATATCATTTGGATGTTCTGATATGGCCATGAGGCCGAAGGGGTATTTTGCATTTTGTAGGTTAAAAATCACAACAATGTTGGGGGACTAGAGACTAACCATATTGGAATTCAGTGTGAAATCAACAAGGTCACCATGGCAACTATGTTTGATTTGTGTGTTGTGTTATGTTAGGATTTCCCATGGGGGATTTCCATTATTGTGACCATGGGGCATATGTGTGTATGTTTATTATGTGTTCCCTTTTTATTTATTGTTGTGTGTATTTTATTTTGTAATGTGCTTTTATTGTAATTATTTAAATATGATAGTATTATGTGGGAGTCATATAGTTAAAATTTAATTAAATTAAATGGGATGTGGAATGTGAAATTAAATGTTTTTGCCTTGGTTGAAAATGAAATTTGATTTATATATTTTATAACCTTATGGTAATTAAATAAATCTTATGTCAAAAGATTGTAATAAATAAATGTCATAGAAATTAATGCATTTTAAAGAGTGTGTAAGTTACCAAGTATGGGTTGTGTAAGAATTTGTAGAAGAGGTTGTAAGGCTGATTTTGGAAGGTCAAACACTCCTTCCTCTTTGAAATTCGAATTGGCCTTGAGGACAAATTTGGAGGCTTGTGGGACAAGTTAAACTTGTCCCACACCTCTCAAAAAACCTCCACCAACCATGATTATAATTTGGAGTCAAAATCAACTTATTTTATTCATTTTGACATGATTTTTGTGAAAGATTGATTGCACTTGTCTTACAAATTTTAATGCATTTTCCTTTTGGGTATGGGTTGAGTTTGTGTATGTAAGTAATTTTTCATTTTTTCACATTTATTATGATGTATTTGCATTTGATGTGATTTCATTTTGGGATGAGGAAAAATGATGTGGCATCCCACTTGGAATCCACATCATCCTCTTCCACCCTCTCCTTTAAAATTGGAATTTCTTCCTCATTTTGAGGTTGTTGAAGGTTGCCATTTCTTCTTGGGTCAAATTTTCTCTTGCATTTGGAGCTTTCTTGTGGAAGAGCTTGGATTTGATTTGCATGCTTTTACCTTGCTATTTTGGGACTGTTTTGTGCAACAAAGAATCTGTTGTTTTGAAAGCAAAGTCTCCATTATGGAGAGGTAGGCTCTCATTCTTTTAAAATTGTTGTTTTCCCTTTTAGCATGAAAATTTGAATGTATTGTGTTTGCATTATTAGATGGATGGGTAGAATGCTTAGGGAAAGGTGTAGAGAGAAGACTATGAGGTTTTATCAAAGGAGGGATAAGGGAATTGCCATTGGCACTTGTTCTTGTGGAGGGAGTGTTGGTTTGGGATCCACCTAGGAAAAGGAAATAGCTTGCATTTCTACTTTGGGGGAGGTATAAGGGATAAATTTGGAGGGGGATAAGGAGGGGTTGAGGAGGGATAAGGTTTATGGGATTTTATGTTTTGGTGGTTTTTTTTGGTGGATGCCCAATTTCAACATGGGAGGCATAAGGAGACCCCATAGTTCTTGCTCTTGCTTGGCTTGCTTGCTTGGAGAAGGAGCCTTTGTTTGATTGAAATTTCTTGTTGTAGTTGAGAACTACACCTCTTTCGATTGTTTGTGTTTCTTTGTAATTGTGAAAATATATGCTTGTATGTGAAGAAGCCATGTTGCCATGTGTTTTATCATGCTCCATTTCAATATGGTTGGGGCTCGGGGCCAATGGGGAAAGATGGCTTCTCTTTTCCCATTGGATGTCTTGGTTGGGTGGAGAGTGTTGCCTTTCCCCCTTCCTTGTTGTGATCAAAAAGATATAAGATGAAGAAATCAGCAATGTTGTTGTTTGGAGAAAGAAGAAAACAATTTGATAGTCATTCCTTTTTACAAGTTTTTGTAATCCCTTCCCACTTCAAGTGGATGAATGTATTGTTAATTGTAATGAGATGTTTACATTTTGTATTGAAATTGTAATGAAATTTAAGTGAATTGTAGAGAAGATTATTATTCCATCTTTTTTATGAGAAGAAAATGAAATTGAAAAAATATGTATTGTGCATTATAACTTGAAAATTCAAATGGAAAGAGATATACTTTATTGAATTATTATTTGAAATCAAATGAAAAAAATTACATTCCTTTCTCAAAATTTCAATTGTTGTATTAGATTTTGTAAAATTGTTGTTGTGAAATGAAAATTTCTATTTTGAAAAAGAGATTAAGAAATAGCATTGCCAGTAAATGTACTATGTTTGAAATCAAAACTGGAGTTTAAACTTGGCATATGAACTGTCAATTAATTGTTCGAATCAACTGAATGTCTTAGATAATATTTTAAATGCCTCCCCATATTTGGAAGATTGCAAATTGGTTAATAAACTTGTTAGCAAATGATCTCTGTTTCTTTCTTTAATTCTGGCAATGAATTCCATCAAAAATGTATAGTTCAGATTTTTAGTTAAAATAGAGAAAAATGAAAAAAATATTATAGATGTATTAGTCCTATTGAACTCAACATTTAACTTCATATTCAAGACAATATCTCAAAACTCTATCAAATCAATTTTAACTTCACAATCCCTTCTTCAAAAAAAACTTATAAAATTTACCAAATGCAACCCGATATCAATTGACACCTTGAAAATATACTTAAATTTACCCAATACCATTTCCTCCATGTTCAATTTACATGCTCAGAAGAAGAAATATCAAAATTGAATCAAATCTTATAAGTTGGAAAAAACTGCCGTTTTAAAATTATAAACCCTGCAGATCTATTTCTTAAAATTGACCCTCTAAAATTCACCAAATTTTAAAATTTATGATTTTTGTGCAAAGAGGACTCGAGAGATTTCTGGAAAGTCCTTGTTTTCCTAAAATGGAGCTTCCTATCAAAAGTTATGGCCATTTGAAGTTTTACTTCAAAATGGCCATCCCAAACCAAAAATGAAATAATTCGACCTTAGAAAAATTTAAATTTTGAACTTTGGAAAAATTTCCTAAAAATTTCCATGGCCCCACCAACCTCTCATCCTATCAAAATTTTCCACGTGGCACCTTGGAGGGGCAGCCCTTAAAAAAAACTTAACTTAACTTTTTTTGAAAATTTTGTCTTGGGAAAATTTTCAAACTCTCCATGCAACCCCCGTGGGCCCCGAACCAATCACATTGACATATGGGGGGAGGCCCATGGATTTAGAATTGAAAACTTAACTTTTTACACTTTTGGAAAAATTTCACTTTTTCCTCCGCCGGCCCACGGCCAATCACAAAGTGCCACGTGGCCATTTGAGCAAGTGCGGAGGCATGGAGGAAAATTTTCCTTTGGAAAATTGAGACTTTGGTTTTGGGAAAAATTTCAAATTTTTCCCCATGACCCCGCCCACACCAATCACGTGATGACACGTGGCATTTGGGAAAATTTTCCCAATTTTCTCCCTATCCCCGTGGACCTCAAGGGAAAATTTTCCCCTAAAACTCCGCCCGGCCATAACTTGAGTTTTACAAGGAGTTAGGAGGACTTCTTTATATGGTTGGAAAGGTGAGGAAATTTCCTATCCAATGAGCCTAGTTTAGGAAAGTTTTGATAATTCTAAGTGTGTGAAAAATCCATAGTTGAAGTTCAAGGCTTGATAGAGAGTAGGCCTGGTGATAAATTTCTCCCTGAACCTTAGTAAAACTTGTAACCTCCAAATTGGAGCCTTGTAAACTTGTTATAAGATAAAAATGGAAATCTTGTGTTTGGTTAATTAGAATTTTTCTGGAACCTATTTAGTTTCAAACTAGTGTCTTGCAACTTGTTTGTAGACTCTTCCTATAAAAAAAAATATTCCATAATTTTCCTAGTTTGTTTCTTGGTCTCAAGTGGTAGTTGAAGCAGCAGGCATCACAAACTCATGAGCTCTCACCTAGCAGCTCAGAGCTAGAGCTCACTAGAAGATTTCACGAACAACTTGTAAAGTAGCTCACCTAGGACCTCTTCTGGGAGCTCACCAATCATCTCAAGTTGATCTCACCTAGGAGCTAGTCAAGTAACTCACCTAGGAACTCACTCTGAGCCACTTGAGCTCAGGAGCTCTTCTAAGACTTGACTCACCTGAAAACTCACATGGGAGCTTGCTTTCCAGCTCACCTTCAGCGAGCTCGGAGGTCACCTTGCCAACTCCTCTGAGAGCTCATCTGGTAGCTCACCTTGGAGTTCACCTGGAGTAACTCACCTTAGAGCTCACTGAGAGGCTCTCACTTGTGAGCTCACCTGAGGAGCTCACTCGGGAGCTCGCCAGAGCTGTGAGCTTGCTTGGAGCTCACTCCTAGCAGACTCACCTAGGAGCTCACCTTAGCTCATCTCAGAGCTTAGCTCCTTAGATCTCACGATCAGCTCACGAGAAGCTCACTAGAGAGCTCTTGAATAACTCACCTAGGAACTCACATGGGAGCTCACATGACAGCTTGCCTTGGAGCTCACCTTGAGAGCTCTTCAGCTTCTTGAGCTCACATATAAGCTCACCTATGACATGAGCTTAACTTTCAGAGCTCAAGCTCACCTTCCAAGCTCACCTAGCTCAAGCTCACCAGAGTAGCTCTCACTCGAGGAGCTCACTCTGTGAGCTCTCAGTAAGCTCACCCGAGAGCTCCTTGTCAGAGAGCTCAAGCTTCACTTGAGATCACCTTGAACTTCACTTGAGCTGACTAAGAAACTCGAGAGAGCTCACCTAGCTCACCGAGCTTGCTAGCTCAGCTCACCTTGAGAGCTTTCCTCGGAGCTCGAGCTCACTGATGAGTATTTATCAAGCTTGAGCTCATCAAGAAGCTCACCCAAGCTCACTCATGGGAGCTCACTAGGAGCTCACCTTTCGAACTCACATGGGAGCTCACCTACTCAATCAGCCTGAGCTCACCTCCTTGCAACTCACCTAGGAGCTCACCGAGAGCTCTCACCTTGCCTAAGCTCACCTTGAGCTCATTTGGTAGCTCACCTTGAGTTCATTAGAGAAAGTAGCTCTCCAAGTAGCTCACTTAGGAGCTCATCTGGGAGCTCACCAAGTAGCTCATGGAACTCACGAGTAGTTCACCAAGTAAGTTCACTTGAGATGAGCTCACTTCACTGGGAGCTCACCGAGAGCTTTGAGTAGGACCTCACCTAGGAGCTCACTAAGTAGATTACAGCTCTGGGATCTCTAGTAGCTCACTAGGAGCTCTCCAAAGCTAGATTGAGCTCACAAAAGTAGCTCAAGGGAGCTCTCTAGAAGCTCACGATCATCTCGAGTTAAGCTCACTGGGAGCTTGCTAACTCACCTTGGGAGTCACTCACCTTGAGCTCTCACCTTGAGCTCACCTTGAGCTCACCTCGAGAGCTCACTCATGTAAGCTCACCTTAGAGATTAACCACAATAGCTCACCTTTGAGCTCACCTGGGAGCTCACCGAGAGCTCACCTATGAGCTCACCTGAGGAGCTCAACAAGAGAGCTCATGGGAGCTCATCGGAGTAGCTCACTTGACCTTCACCTGGGAGCTTGAAACTCACCTAGGAGCTCACTTCAGAGCTCACTGGGAGCTCTCGAGCTCACCTGGGAGCTCACCGAAGCTAGCTCAACTTGAGCTCACAAGATGAGAGTTCAAGTCAAGCTCACTTGAGCTCACTGGGAGCTCACTAAAAAATCACATAGAAACTCACTTGATAGCTCACTCTGACAACTTACATGGGAGCTCACCTATCAACTCACCTTACCAACTCACCTTGAGCTCACTAAGGAGCTCACCTTGCCAACTTCCTTGAGCTTCCTTGAGCTCACTCAGTAGCTCACCTTGATTTCAGCTCACCAGTAGCTCACCTATACCTCACCTAGGAGCTCTTCTATAGCTCACCTAGAAACTCACCAAGACCTTGTCAAGTAAGATGACTCACCTGAGCTCAAATGAGCTCACCAATGAGCTCACCAGGGAGCTCACTCGCTTGGGAGCTCACCAAGTAGCTCACTTAGAGCTCAGCTCAGCTCACTCAGATGACTCACCTAGGAGCTCACCTAGCTCACCTTAGCTCACTTGACTCCTCCTCACCTTAGAGCTCACCTTGCCAGACTCACCTTGAGCTCACCTTAGCATCAAGTGAGCTCACCTTGAGTTCACCCAGGAGCTCACTGTAAGCTCACCTCGGAGCTCACTTGACAAGCTCACTCTGAGAAAGCTCACCTAGGAGAGCTCAACTCAGCTCACTTGAGAAAGCTCACCTGAGCTCACTGAAAGCTCACCTAGAGCTTGCTAATAGCTCACCTTGCTAGCTCACCAAGAGCTCACCAGAGCTCACCCAAGAGCTCTCACCATACCTCAGCTCACATGGGAGCTCACCTAACTCAGGACCTTCACCACTAACTCACCTCAAGCTCATGGGAGTTCACCTATCAACTTCACCTTGACTCACTAAGGAGCTCACCTTACCAACTCACCTTGAGCTCGTCTGGTAGCTCACCTTAGAGTTTGTTAAGTAGCTCACCTAATAGCTCACCTGGGAGCTCACCTAACTCTTTCTTGGAGAGAGCTCACTCTGAGTAAGCTTGACCTTGAGTCTTTGCTCACTTGAGCTCACTGAGCTCACCACTCAAGCTCACCTGGGAGCTGGGACCTCACCTTGGAGCTCTGCTAAGTAGCTCACTGGGAGCTCACTCTCACTAGCTTCAGAGCTCACTTGAGCAGCTCGCTAGGAGCTAGCTCACCCAGCTCACCTTAGCTCTCTGAGAGCTCTCTAGAGCTCACCTGGGAGCTCACCAGAGCTTTCTGAGCTCAAGTTGAGCTCTCACTCATTGAGTAACTCACCTAGGAGCTTCACCTCACCAGAGCTCACCTTGAGCTCATCTCAGAGCTCATTAAGCTCACCTCCTAAGCTCACCTACAAGCTCACCTTGAGCTCACTAGAGCTCATCTCACTGAGCTCACTGGGAGCTCAGCTCAGAGCTCAGGAGCTCAGCTGGGAGGAGCTGGCAGTAGCTCACTCAGCTCATCTAGGAGCTCACTTGAAGCTAGCTTGACTTGAGCTTTTCCTTGAGCTCAACTCACACCGAGCTCACTTGAGCTCACCTAATAGCTCACCTCAGCTCACTTGAGCTCACCCAGAGCTCACTTGAGAGCTGAGCAAAGAGCTCACCGGGAGCTTCACAAGAGCTCACCTAAAGCTCACATGGGAGCTCACCTCTGCTCACCTCACAGGAGCTCTCTCATAGGAGCTCACCTGGTAGCTCACCTTGAGCTCAACTGAGGAGCTCTCACTTGTGACTTGCCTTGAGCTCCTCAAAGTGAGCTCACCTGGAGCTTCTGGGAGCTAGCCTCAGGTAGCTCACCTTCTAGCACCGGGAGTAGCTCACCAGTAGCTTTCACTCTGAGTAACTCACCTGGGAACTCACCTCCTAGGAGCTCACTGAGCTCTCACCTGCCTTGACTCTCCAAGCTCACCTTGAGCTCACCTGAGAGCTCACCACCGAGAGCTCACCTGAGCTCTTCAAGCTGAGCTCACCTAGGAGCTCACATAGCATAGCTCACTAGAGCTCACTTGAGCTCAGCTCAGAGAGTACTCAACTTATCAGCTCACTCACTCTGACTCAGCTCGACTTGAGCTCACTCTCAAGGAACTAGCTCCTAGGAGCTCACCTGACAACTCACCTAGCTCACTTTTCTCACCTTGAGCTTGCCTTGAGCTCAGAGCTCACACAAGCAGCTCAACTGAGCTCACAGCAGAGCTCACCTAGAGCTCTCGTGAGCACTCTCACCCTGAAAACTCACTATGGGAGCTCACCTTAGCTGAGCTTCAAATGGCTCACCTGAGCTCACCTTGAGCTCACCTAGCAATCTCACCTTGAGCTCACTTGAGGACTCTCAGCTCACCTAAGGAGCTCACCTAAGAGCACCTTGAGCTCACCTGAGCTATCTCATCTAAGGAGCTCTTAGCTCAGCTCACTCACCTTGAGCTCATCTAGCTCAGCTCCTTAGAGCTCACTTGAGAAGCTCACCAAGTAGCTTACTGGGAGCTCTCCTGAAAGGAGCTCACTGGGAACTCACCGAGTAGCTCACTGAGAGCTCACTTGAGCTCACTTGAGCTCACTTATGAGCTCACTCTTCGCTCAGCTCACTAGGGACCTCACCCGGGATCTCGCCAAGCTCAGCTCACTTGGGAGCTCAGCTCACCTAAGAGCTCACCTAGGAGCTCACCTAACTAGCTCACCAAAGTAGCTCACTTGGGATCTCTTGGGAGCTCACTCTCTAGAGCTCAGAACTCTTGAGCTTAAGCTCACTCTGAAGAGCTCTGAGCTCACTCAACTCTCACTTGAGCTCACTGGGAGCTCACCTTCACTCACCTCACCAAGCTCACCTTGAGCTCACCTTGAGCAACTCACCTTGAGCTCACCTTCAGCTCTCTCAGTAGCTCACATAGTAAGCTCACCTCTAGAGCTCATCTAATAAGCTCACCTTGAGCTCTGAGAGCTCACCAAGAGCTCACCTGAGAGCTCACCTAGGAGCTCACTCTAGAGCTCACCTTGGGAGCTAACAAGTAGCTCCCGAGAGCTCATCGAGTAGCTCAACTTGAGCTTCACCTTAAACTCACTCTCTGGGAGCTCACCAAGGAGCTCACCTCTAGCTCACCTTGAGCTCACCCAGGAGCTCGACCAAACAGCTCGACTTGAGCTCACCAAGAGCTCATCAAGTAGCTCACCTGAAAAAACTCACATAGCTCAGCTCACTTGAGAGCTAGCTCACCTGAAAACTCACATGGAAGCTCACCTATCAGCTCACCCAGAGCTCACCAACTCACCTTGAGAGCTGAGGAGAGCTCAGCCAGCTCACCAGAGCTCACCTTGAGCTCATCTAGAGCTCACCTTGATTTCACTCTGGCTCAGCTCACCTCAGAGCTCACTGAGACTCACCTTGGAGCTCACTCTAGCTCACCTAGGAGCTCACCTAACAGCTCACCTAGAGCTCACTCACCAGTAGCTCTCAAGTCTTGAGTTCACTAAGAGCTCACTTGAGCTCACTTCTGAGCTCACTGAAGCTCACTTGGGAGCTCAGCCAGAGAGCTCACTTAGAGCTCACCTAAGAGCTCACTAGGAGCTCTCATCAGGAGCTCACTGAGCTCAGCTCACCAAGCTCAGCTCACATTGAGCTCAGACTAGCTCACCTTGCCAACTCACCTTGAGCTCACCTCACCTGAGCTCACAACTCACCTTGAGCTCATCTTGCTAACTCACCTTGAGCTCACCTCTCTAGTAGCTCACATGTAAGCTCACCTCGGAGCTCACTCAAGCTCATGGGAGCTCACTCAAGCTCACTCCTAGAGAGCTCACCTGAGCTCTTCAGCTCACCTAGAGCTCACTTGAGCTCACTACTTGAGCTCACCTCAGAGCTCACTAAGAAGCTAGCTTCACCTAATAGCTCACCTGGGAGCTCACCTAGAGCTCACTCAAGGAGCTCACCTCGAGAGCTCACAAGAGCTCACCTGAGAGCTCTCAGCTCCGAAAGCTCACCTGGGAGCTCACCAAGCTCAAGCTCACCTGGAGCTCTCACTTCACATGGGACCTTCACCAGAGCACCCAGCTCACCTTACCTTGGGAGCTCACTAAGGAGCTCACCTTGGAGAGCTCACTTGAACTCACCTTGAGCTCACTCTAGTAGCTCTCACCTGAGCTTCATCGAGTAGCTCACCAATAGCTCACTCTAGCTCATCTCACCTAAGAGCTCACCTAGAGCTCACCTAAGAGCTCACCAAGAGCTCACTGAGCTCACTAAGAGCTCACTGAGCTAGCTCACTTGAGCTCACTGTGAGCTCACCAGAGAGCTCACTGAGGGACCTTTCCTGGGAGCTTTCCAGTAGCTCAGCTCACTTGGGAGCTCACCTTATAGCTCACCTGGGAGCTCACCTTAAATAGCTCACCAAGCTTCACCAAGTAGCTCACCGGGAGCTCTTCTAGAGCTCACTGAGAGCTCAAGAGCTCTGAGTTGAGCTCACAAGGAGCTCACCTTCTAGGAACTCTCACTCAGAGCTACACCTCAGCTCACTCACTCTGGGAGCTCACCTTGAGCTCACCTACCAACTCACCTTGAGCTCACCTTGAGCTCACTCACCTGAGCTCATCTAGTAGCTCACATTAATCTAGACTCACCTAAGAGCTTCACCGAGAGCTCACCTTGAGCTCTCTCACCTAGAGATCTCACCAAGTAGCTCACCTAGGAGCTCACTGATCTGGGAGCTCGGAAAGTAGCTCACCTGAGAGCTCCTAGAGCTCTCAAGAGCTCACTTGAGAGAGCTCTGACCTGAGCTCACCTAGAGCTCACTCAGTAGCTCACTCTCAAGCACCAGAGCTCACTTGAGCTCACTCTGAGCTCACTCTGAGCTAGCTCACAGCTGAGCTTGAGCTGAGTAGCTCAGCTTGAGCTCAGAGCTCACCAGGAGCTCACTCAAGCTCTCACTGAAAACTGAGCTCACATGGGAGCTCACTGACAAGCTCACCTTACTAACTCACTGGGAGCTCACCTATGAGCTCAGCTCTTGGTAGCTCACCTTGAGCTCAATGAGAGCTCACCAAGTCAGCTCACCTTGAGCTCTCCAAGGAGCTCACCTTAGAGCTCACCTTGACTAGCTCACCTCAAGTGAGCTCACCTAGAGCTTTCTGAGTAACTCACTGAGAACTCACTGGGAACTCACCTAGAGCTCACTTGAGAGCTCACCACTGAGCTCACTCACCTGAGCTCACCAGTGAGCTCACCTCAGCTCACCTGACAGCTCACCTCTAGAGCTCACCTCAGCTCACTCAAGAGCTCACCTAGGAGCTCCTAGAGCTCAGCTCACTAGAGCTCACCAAGAGATCTCTCACCAGTGAGCCTAGAAGCTCAGACTTCAGAGCTCACCTGAGAGCTTGGAAGAGCTCACTCGAGCTCACCAGAGCTCACCGAGGAGCTCACCTTGGCAGCTTTCTAGCTGACCTTGAGCTCACCTTGAGCTCTTGAGCTCACCAAGACTCACTTGAGCTCACCTGGGAGCTCTTCAAGTAGCTCACTCAGTAGCTCACCATGCTCAGAACTCACATGGAGAGCTCACACTCAGCTATCAAGACTCATATGGAGCTGACTCAGCTCAGCTCACTCACTCACTCAGCTCACTCACCTGAGGAGCTCACTGAGGAGCTCACCTTAGCCAGCTCACCTTGAGCTCACCTAGCTCAGCTAGCTCACCTTGGGAGCTCACCTGAGATTTCACCACTAGCTCACCTGAGTAGCTCACCCTAGGAGCTCACTCGAGGAGCTCACCGAGAGCTCACTCAGAGTAGAGCTCTGACTTGAGCTAGGAGCTTTTAGCTGACTCACCATCAGAGCTCACTCAGAGCTCAGCTCACTGGGAGCTCACTAAGTAGCTCACCTAGGAGCTCTCTCCTGAGCTCACCACTTCAGCTCACAAGAGCTCACCTAGCTCACTCGAGACTCACAAGGAGCTCAGCTCACTCAGCTCATCAGAGCTGAGCTCACTGGGAGCTCTCTAAGCTCACTTCGATCTGATTTCACTCACTTGAGCTCACCGGAGAGCTCACAAGTAACTCACACTCAACTCACCTAGAGAGAGCTCAGCACTCACCTTGCCAAGCTCACCTTGAGGAGCTCACCTAAGTCACTCTTAGTAGCTCACATGTAAGCTCACCTCAGAGATTCACTTGATAGAGCTCACTAGAGATCTCACCTGGGAGCTCACCAGTGAGCTCACCACCAAGCTCACCTAGAGCTCACCAAGAGCTCACCAGAGCTCACTCAGAGCTTGACCTTGAGCTCAACAAGCTTGAGCTTGAGCCCAAGAGCTCACCTTGAGCTCACCTGCTAGCTCACCTGAGCTAGCTCACCTCAGCTGAGCTTGAGCTCACCAGAGCTCACTGAGAGCTCACTTGAGCTCACCAGAGAGCTCTCTCAAGGAGCTCACCAAAACTCACATGGGAGCTCACTGGGAGAGCTGAGCTCACCAGTAGCTCACTGAGCTCACCATGGGAGCTCACCAGATAGCTCACCTGCTAGCTCACCTTGAGCTCACCTGAGGAGCTCACCTCACCAACTCACCTTGAGCTCACTGTGAGCTAGTAGCTCACCTCAGATTTCTTCGAGTAGACTCTCTCTAAGTAGCTCACTGGGAGCTCACCTAATAGCTCTCACTTAGCTCACCTGACTACTCTAGGAGCTCTGCTAGCTCACCGAGGAGCTCACCGAGAGCTCACCGAGTGAGCTCACCTTGCTCACAGAGCTCACTTGTGGGAGCTCACTCAGAGCTCAAGAGCTCACCGAGGAGCTCACCTAGGAGCTCACCAAGAGCTCACTGGGAGCTCACTCTAGTAGCTCACCTAGAGCTCAGTCAAGTAGCTCACCAAGTAGCTCACTTGAGGAGCTCACTTGCTGGGAGCTCTTGACTCAGCTCGAGTTGAGCTCACTCAAGTGAGCTCATCCTGAGCTCTCTTAGAAGCTCACTGAGGAGCTCACCAAGCTCACCTCACCAACTCAACTCACTGAGCTCACCTTGCTAGAGCTCACCTTGACCTCTCTTGCCTGTCAAGCTCACCTTGAGCTCATCTCTTAGCTGAGCTCACCAGAGAGCTCTCACTCAGAGACTCACCTTGAGCTCACCTAGGAGCTCACTAGAGCAAGAGCTCACCTAGGAGAGCTCACTAGAGAGCTCAGCTTCGACTGACCTGACTTGACTCTTCTAACTCACCTTGGGGAGCTCTGAGAGCTCACTCACTCAAAAGCTCACCACTCTTGACCTCACTTGAGCTCACCTGAGAGCTCCAAGAGCTCACTCAGAGAGCTCACCAGGAGCTCACTCACTCACCAGAGAGCTCACCTCAAGCTCACTGGGAGCTCTCACCTCACTGGGAGCTCACCTAGAGCTCACTCAAGCTCACCCAGTGAGCTCACCTAGAGCTCACCTGAGAGCTCCTGGAGCTCACCTGAGAGCTCACCTGAGAGCTCACCGAGAGCTCTCTCAGCTTGAGCTTCACCGAGGCAGAGCTCACCTTAAGAGCTCACCTGAGTCAGCTTCACTGAGAGCTCACTAGTGAGCTCACTGAGCAGCTCACCCAAGAGCTCACTGAGAGCTCCAAGAGCTCACTCACCTGGGAGCTCACCAAGAGCTCACTGGGAGCTCACTGAGCTCGAGCTCAGCTCAGAGCCTCCTGAGCTCAGCTCTCACAAGAGCTTCGAGTAACTCAAGAGCTCACCAAGAACTCACCTGGGAGCTCACCTAACTACTCTCACCTGAAACTCACCTGAAGCTCACTTCTAGCTCAACTCTGCTCAGACTCACTTGAGCTCACCTCAGCTCAGCTCACTCAGCTCACTCTCCTGAGCTCTGAGCTCAGAGCTCACTGGGAGCTCACTAGGAGCTCACTCACTAAGCTCACTCGAAAGCAGCTCAGCTCTTGAGCTCACTCAGAGCTCACCGAGGAGCTCACCTAGAGCTCACCTTGAGCTGCTTGAGCTCAGCTCACTCTACCTGAGAGCTCACCGAGAGCTCACTCACCTAGACCTCTCTCACCAAGGAGCTCACCAAGAGCTCACTAGAGAGCTCACTCCTAGAGCTCACCAAGAGCTCACTTAGCTCACTTGCCACAGCTCACTCTTTGAAGTGAGCTCACCTAGAGCTCACTACTACCTGAGCTCACCTCTCAAGAGCTCACCTGACCTCAGCTCACTCTTGAGCTCACTAAGAGCTTCTCACTCGAGGAGCTCACCTCAGCTCACCTCACCTAGAGCTCACCTGACCAAGCTCACCTGGAGCTCTCACCAACTAAGCTCACTTGAGCTCATCTCAGAATAGCTCACCTGGGAGCTTCACTCTCAGCTCTAGAGATCTCTCAGCTCAGAGATTGAGCTCACTCTTGAGCTCACTTGAGGAGCTCACCGAGTAGCTCACCTAGAGCTCTCACTAGAGCTCACCAAGTGAGCTCACCTAAGAGCTCATCTAAGAGCTCACTTGAGCTCAGCTGAGCTTCCAAGAGCTCACCTCAGAGCTCACTAATACTCTCACTCAGAGCTCACCTGGGAGAGCTCTGAGCTCACCTTGAGCTCACCTGAGAGCTCTCACATCAGAGCTCACACTGAGCTCACTCTGAGCTAGCTCACTGAGCTCACTGCAGGAGCTCACCTCAGAGCTCACAGCTCAAGAGCTGAGCTCTCTCTAGAAGCTCACTCAGAGGAGCTCACCTTGAGCTCACTTCTCAGGAGCTCACTTGAGAGCTCACCTTGAAGCTCACTCAGAGACTGAGCTCAGCTGAGGAGCTCACCAAGAGCTCACCAAGAGCTCACTTGAGCTCACCTGAGCTCAGCTCACTTCTAGAGCTCACTCTGAGCTCACTAGAGCTCACTCGAGAGCTCTCCAAAAGCTTCACTGAGCTCACCAAGAGCTCACCTCAAAGCTCGTGACTCACCTGACTCACTGAGCTCACTGAGGAGCTCACTGGGAGCTCTGTAAGCTAGCTCACTCTAGAGCTCACCTGAGCTAGAGCTCACAGAGCTCTCAAGCTCACTTGAGCTCACTTGAGTGAGCTCACTGCTGAGCTCACCAAGAGCTCACCACTGAGCTCACTAGCTCTGAGTAGCTCACTAGAGCTCACCTAGCTCACTTGAGCTCACTCAGAGCTTAGCTCACCAAGAGCTCACTGAGAGCTCACTTGAGAGCTCCGAGAGCTCACTGAGAGCTCACCTTGAGCTCTCACCTGAGAGCTCACCTTCTCAGCTCTGAGCTCACTCTAGGAGCTCACCTGAGAGCTCACCTAAGAGCTCACCGAGAGCTCATCAGCTCACCAGGAGAGCTCACCTGACTCAGAGAGCTCACCAGAGCTCACTCAAGCGAGCTCACTCGAGGAACTCACCAGGAGCTCACCTGAGCTCTCACCTAGAGAGCTCACCTTAGCTAGCTCACCTTGAGCTCACTCACTTGGGAGCTCACTCTCACCAGGAGCTCACCTCAACTCACCTGAGCTCTAAGCTCAGGTAGCTCTCACCTCGAGAGTTCATCTCGAGTAGCTCACCAAGTCAGCTCACCTAAGAGCTCACCTAAGGAGCTCACTCAGAGAGCTCTCAGCTCTGGGAGCTCTCAAGTTCACTGACTTGAGCTCACTTTGAGCTCACTTGAGCTCACTCTTGAAGCTCACCTAGAGCTCACCTGAGGAGCTCACCTAGAGCTCACTCACCTAGGAGCTCACCTAGAGAGCTCACACTGGGAGCTCACCAAATAGCTCACTAAGTAGCTCACCTGGGAGCTCACTCACCGGGAGCTCTCTAGAGCTCAGCTCTTGAGCTCACCAGAGCTCAGAGAGCTCACAGTCAAGCTCTCACTGGGAGCTCACTTGGGAGCTCACTTGAAGAGCTCAAGCTCTCACTTGAGCTCACCAGGAGCAACCTCAGACTTGACTCACCTTCACCAGCTCACTCATCCCTGAGCTCACTCTGCTCAGAGCTCCTTGAGCTCACTCTTTGAGCTCATCTGAGCTCAGAGCTCACTGTAGAGCTCACTTAGAGATCACAGGATAGCCTAACAAGCTCACCTTGAGCTGAGCTCACCTTGGGAGCTCACCGAGAGCTCACCTCAAAGAGCTCACCTAGAGCTCACCTAAGAGCTGAGCTTGAGGAGCTCACTTCAAGCTCACTCACTGAGCTCAGCTTCTAAGAGCTCACCAGAGCTCACCAAGCTCACTTGCTCATCTTGAGAGCTCACCTGAGCTCACTCTGAGAGCTCACCAAGCTCAGCTTTCGAGAGCTCACTCAGAGCTCCTCACTGAGCTCACTGAGCTCAACTCACTGAGCTCAACTCACTCATAGGAGCTCTCACCTAGAGCTCACTCTGGGAGCTCACTCTGAGCTCACCTGACCTCAGCTCACCTTAAGGAGCTCACCTCAGAGCTCACCTTGCTCAGCTCACCTAGAGAGCTCACCTGAGCTCACCTTAGAGCTACTCACCAAGCTCACTCAAGAGCTCACCTAGAGCTCACCTAGAGCTCTCACCGAGGAACTCTCCTGGGAGCTCATGAGCTCACTCTAGAGAGCTCACTCAGCTCAGAGCTCACCAAACTCAGCTCAGCTTGAGCTCACTGAGAGCTCCAGAGCTCAGCTCTGCCTAGGAGCTCACCTGAACTCATGGAGCTCACCAAGCTCAGCTCACTTTTGAGAGCTCACTATGGGAGCTCACTCAGAGCTCACTAGAGCTCACCAGAGCTCTTTGGGAGCTCTCAGAGAGCTCACCAGAGCTCTCACTGAGCTCAGCTCTCAGCTCACCTAGCTCAGCTTCAGCTCAGGAAGCTCACCTAGATCACTCACCTAGGAGCTCACTCTAGGAGCTCACCTAGAGCTCTCACCAAGAGCTCACCTGACTCAGAGCTCACTCAGCTGAGCTCACAAGTGAGCTCACTTGAGGAGCTCTCACTCAGAAGCTCCTCACTTGAGCTCACTCAGAGAGCTCACTTGGGAGCTCACCTGGGAGCTCACACTAGAGCTCACTAGGAGCTCACCGAGTCAGCTCTACAAGAGCTCACTGGGAGCTCAGGAGCTCTCTGAGAGCTCACCTGAGAGCTCACCTAGAGAGCTCTTAAGTAGCTCACTTGAGAACTCACTGGGAGCTCTCCGAAGAGCTCACTGGAGCTCACCTGAGAGCTCACCTTCCTGAGCTCACCTTGCCAACTCACCTTGAGCTCACCACTTGAGCTCACCTTAACTCACCTTGAGCTCACCTTGCCAACTCACCTTGAGCTCATCCAGCTCAGCTCAGTAAGCTCTCACCATGTAAGCTCACCTCGAGAGCTCACCGATAAGCTCACCTGAGCTCACAGGAGCTTCAGCTCACCAGAGAGAGCTCACTGAGAGAGCTCACCTGAGCTCAAGCTCACCCAGAGCTCACCAAGAGCTCACTGAAGAGCTCTCTGAGAAGCTCATCTAGCTGAGCTCTCAAGCTTAGCTCTCTGACTGAGCTCACCTGGAGCTCACACTGGGAGCTCACTTGAGAGCTCACCTTGAGCTCACCTGAGCTCTCACCTGAGAGCTCACCAAGAGCTCACTTGAGCTCACCAGAGCTCAGCTCTTCAAGAGCTCACCAAAACTCACATCTAAAGCTCTGGGATCACTCAGCTCACTCAGCTCACTAACTCACATGGGAGCTCACCTGGGAGCTCAGCTCACCTTAGCTCACAGCTCACTCAGCTAGAGCTCACTTGAGAGCTCACCTCAGGAGCTCACTGACTCACTGAGCTCTCACCAGAGCTCTCAGATCTCTCAGAGTAGCTCTCTCAAGTGAGCTCACCAAGAGCTCACTAGAGCTCAGAGCTAAGAGCTCACCGGAGCTCACCTCACCTCAGCTCAGTAAGCTCACTAAGCTCTCACCAGGGAGCTCACCTAGAGCTCACCTAGGAGCTCACCTCAGCTTAGCTCACCTGAGCTAGCTCACTTGAGCTCACTAAGAGCTCACCTGAGAGCTCACCTAGGAGCTCCTTCCTAGGAGCTCACCAAGTAAGCTCACACCTAGAGCTCACTCAAAGAGCTCACCAAGAGCTCACCAAGCTTCACTCACCTAAGGAGCTCACCAGAGCTCACCTTGAGAGCTCACCAGGAGCTCACCAAGCTCACTCTTGAGAGCTCACATGTAAGCTCACCTAGAGCACCTGGGAACTCACTCTTGAGCTCACACATAGCTCACCTTAGCTGAACTCACCTTGAGCTCACTGGGAGAGCTCAAACTCACTCAACTAAGCTCACCAAGAGCTCTGACAAGCTCACCTGAGCTCACCTAGAGCTCACCACCATGAGCTCACCTCAGCTCAGAAGAGCTCACCGAGCTCACTTGAGATCACAAGTAAGCTCACCAAAAGCTCACATGGGAGCTCACCTTTCAGAGCTCACCTGGAGCTCACCTGACTAGCTCACCACCTCACACTCACCGAGGACCAGACTCTCACTCACTCGAGAGAGCTCACTCTGAGCTCACTGAGAGCTCACCTTGCTCACCTTGAGCTCACCTGAGCTCAGCTCACCTGAGCTCACTCGAGAGCTCTCAAGTAGCTCACCAAGCTACTCACTCAGAGCTCACAGAGCTCACTCATGAGCTCACCTTGAGCTCACCTTAGAGCTCACTGAAGTAGCTCACTCAGCTCACCTGGAGCTCACCAAGTGAGCTCACTGGAGAGCTCACTTGGGAGCTCACTAGGAGCTCACCTAGAGCTCACCTGAGTCAGCTCACTTGAGCTAGCTCACTGGAGCTTCTCACCAGAGCTCACTCTAGCTCACTGAGCTCACCTCACCAAGAGCTCACCTAGAGCTCACCTGGGAGCTCACCTGAGGGAGCTCTCACTTGAGCTCACCTGAGCTCACTAGGAGAGCTCACTTCAAGCTCACTCAGCTCTCTCAGAGCTCACCTGGAGACTCTCGACACTCACTAGCTCACTCAGCTCACTCTGACTCACTCACTCACCTCAAGCTCACTCACTAGAGCTCTCTTGAGAGCTCACCTTACCAACTCACCTTGAGCTCATAGTAGCTCACATGTAAGCTCACCTTGAGCTCCTCAGAGCTCAGCTTCACCTTGAGCTCACTTCAGAGCTCACCTCAGAGAGCTCACCTAAGAGCTCACCTAGAGCTCACAAGGAGCTGGGAGCTCAGAGAGCTCACCTAGCAAGAGCTTGAGCTAGACTCACTCTGAGCTCTCTCAGAAAAGCTCACCTAGAGCTCACCTAGCTCACCAGCTCACTGAGCTCACCTAAGGAGCTCACCCGAGAGCTCCTAAGAGCTCACCAGAAGCTCACCTCAGAGCTCACCAGAGCTCACCTAAGGAGCTCACCTGAGCTCACTGAGCTCAGCTCAGCTCACCTTTGAGCTCACCTGAGCTCACTGAGCTCAGCTTTCTTGAGCTCACTCTTGAGCTTCTCCTCAAACTCACCTTGAGCTCACCTAAGAGCTCTCTAGAGCTCACTCACTAGAGCTCACCTTAAGAGCTCACTCTTGAGCTCACTCTGAGCTCACCTGAGAGCTCACTCGAGCTCTAGGAGCTCACCTTCTCAGCTCACTCACCAAGAGCTCACTCTCAGAGCTCACTCTCAGAGCTCTCTGAGAGCTCACTGCCAACTTGACTCACCTGACTCACTCAGCTCTCTGGAGAGCTCACCAAGAGCTCACCTAGAGAGCTCTCACCAGAGCTCACTCTTGGAGAGCTCAGTGAGCTAGCCTGACTGGGAGCTCACTCAGCTCTCGAGTGAGCTCACCTAAGAGCTCACCAAGAGCTCACCTTCAGCTCACCAAGCTCAGCTCACTGAGCTGACTCCTGGGAGCTCTCTAGACTCACCTTGAAACTCTAGCTAAGCTCACTCACTCACCTAAGCTCACCTTAGCTCACCTCACCACTCTCACCTGCTCTCACTCACTAGCTCACTCACCAACTCACTCACTTGAGCTCACTTAGCTCTTGAGCTCATCTAGAGCTCACCAGAGAGCTCACTTGAGAGCTCACTCTGCTCAAGCTCACCTAGAGCTCACTCTAGAGCTCACAAGAGCTCACTGAGAGCTCAGCTCACCTCAGAGAGCTCACCTAGAGCTCACTCACCTGGGAGCTCACCAAGAGCTCACTCACCTGAGCTCACTCAGAGCTCACTCAAGAGCTCACCTTGAGCTCCTAGAGCTCACTTTGAGCTCAACTCTCTGGAGAGCTCACCTGACAGACTCTACTTGAGCTCTAGGAGCTCACCTGAGCTCACCTTGAGCTCTCAGCTCAGCAGCTGACTCAGCTCTTGAGCTCTGCTCTGAGCTCACTCTCAGCTGAGTGAGCTCACCTGAGAAGAGCTCAAAACTCACTTGGGAGCTCACTAGTAGCTCACTCACAGAGCTCACTGAGCTCAGAAGCTCACTCTCACAAGAGCTCACTGAGCTAGCTCTCTTGAGCTCACCTGGGAGCTCACCGAGAGCTCACCTGAGCTCACTCAGCTTGAGCTCCTTGAGCTCACCAAGCTCACACTCTGGAGCTCTCTAAGAGCTCACTCGAGCTCAAAGCTCACCTGAGCTCACTCAAGAGCTCACCAAGAGCTCACACTGGGAGCTCACCAAGTAGCTCACTAAGAGCTCACTCAAGGAGCTCAGAGCTCAGAGCACCTACTCTGACTTGAGCTCACTTGAGAGCTCACCTGGATCAGCTCACTCAGACTCACTCAGCTTACTAGAGCTCACCGGGAGCTCACTCTCTGAGCTCACCTGAGCTCACCTAGAGCTCACCTGGAGAGCTCACCAAATAACTCTCAAGTAGCTCACCTAGGAGCTTTCTCTGGGAGCTCACCGAGCTCAGAGCTCACTCTGAGAGCTGAGCTCTCACAGAGAGCTCACTGGAGAGCTCACTAGAGAACTCACTGAGCTCACCTGGGAGCTCACCGAGAGCTCACTCTTGAGCTCTCACCTGAGCTCACCAAGCTCACTCTTGGGAGCTCACCTGCAAACTCACCTTGAAGCTCACCTTAGCAACTCACCTTGAGCTCACTGAGCTCAACTCACCTTGAGCTCATCTAGTAGCTCTCTCTGTAAGCTCACCTTGAGCTCACTGAAAGCTCACCAGAGCTTGAGCTCACCTAGGAGCTCACCAAGTAGCTCACCTAGAGCTCACCTGAGGAGCTCTCACAGAGTCAGCTCACCAGGAGCTCACTCAAGAGCTCACTGACTCTGAGCTTCAGCTCACTGGGAGCTCACCTGACTCAGCTCACCAGAGCTCACTGACTAGAGCTCACTCTGAGCAGCTCACCTGAGCTCACCCAAGAGCTCACTCACTTGAGCTAGCTTCAGACTTGAGCTCACTTGAGCTCACCAGAGCTCACTCAAAAGCTCACTGGGAACTCACATGGGAGCTCACCCAGAGACCTCACCTAAGCTCTAACTCACTCTAGCTGAGCTCACCTCAGAGCTCACCTTGGGTCAGCTCACTGAGAGCTCACCTTGAGCTCACCAGAGAGCTCACTGAGCACTGAGAGCTCACTCTCTCACCTCTTGAGCTCTAGAGCTCACTCGAGACTTCCTCAGAGCTCACTCAAGAGCTCTCACCTCTAGCACTCGACTAAGAGCTCACCAGGAGCTCTCACTGAGGACTCATCAGCTCACTAAGCTCAGCTCACTCAGACTCACTAGGAGCTCTCTCTTACCAAGAGCTCACACTTGAGCTCACCTAGAGCTCACTGAGAGCTCACTGAGAGCTCACTCTGAGGAGCTCACTCACCAAGAGCTCACCTAGAGCTCACCTAAGAGCTCACTCTAGGAGCTCACCTAGAACTCACTCAGCTCACTCAGAGCTAGCTCACCTAGAGCTCTTCTAGGAGCTCACTGAGCTCACTCAGCTCAGCTGAGCTCACTCGAGAGCTTTCGAGGAACTCACCTAGGAGCTCACCTAGAGCTCACTGACACTCACTCACCAGCACTCACCCAACTCACGCTGAGCTCACCTTGCTCACTCAAGCTCACCTTGAGCTCACTCTAAGCTCAGCTCAGCTCACCTTGAGCTCACCTTGAGCTCACTCAAGAGCTCACCTTGAGCTCACTTAGAGAGCTCACCAAGAGCTCACCTAGAGCTCACTCACCAAGAGCTCACTGAGAGCTCACCTAGAGGAGCTCACCTAGAGCTCACTCGAGCTCAGCTTGAGCTAGAGCTCAGCTCACTCACCTGAGCTTCACCTCAGAGCTCACCTTGAGCTCACTCTGAGCTCAACTCGCCAAGCTCTCGAGAGCTCACTTGAGCTCACCAAGAGCTCACCTGCTCAGCTCACCAAGTGAGCTCACCAAGAGCTCACTCAGAGCTCAGCTCACCCAAAGCTCAAACTCAGCTCACTGAGCTCAGCTCCTAAGAGCTCACTCACTTGAGCTCACCTCAGGACTCACTTCTGGCTCTCAGCTAGCTCACCTAAGGAGCTCACTCTGAGAGCTCACCTTACTAACTCACCTTGAGCTCAGCTCTAGTAGCTCTCACCTCAAAGTTCATTCCAGGAGCTCACCAAGTAGCTTACTGGGAGCTCTCACCACTGGGAGCTCACTGAGTAGCTCTCCGAAGAGCTCAGAGCTCACCTAGCTGAGCTCACTTGAGCTCACCTGTGAGCTCACTGTGAGCTCACTCTAGGAGCTCTCACTGGGAGCTCACCTAGAGCTCACCAGAGCTCTCTTCAAGAGCTCACCTAGAGCTCTCCTGAGGAGCTCACTAAGAGCTCACCAGAGCTCACCTAGAGCTCACTGGAGCTCACCTGAGCCACTCACCATGAGCTCTTCATCAGGAGCTCAGCTCACAAGCAGCTCACCTAGAGCTCACTCGAGCAGCTCACTCAGAGCTGAACTCACTGGAGAACTCACCTGACTCACCTCACTCAGCTGCCAACTCACTCCTTGAGCTCCTAGAGCTCACTCACAACTCACCTTGAGCTCACTCACTCTAACTCACCTTGAGCTCTCTAGAGCTCTCTAAGCTCACCACTAGAGCTCACTCAGCTAAGCTCACCTGAGAGCTCACTCTAGGAGCTCACCGAGAGCTCACCTAGAGCTCACCTGGGAGCTTGCCAAGAGCTCACCTAGAGCTCTCTAGAGCTCACTCTCGAGCTCACTCAGAGACTGAGCTCAGCTCACTTGAGCTCTCACAAGAGAACTCAGCTCACCTAGAGCTCACCTAGAGCTCACCAGAGCTCACCTTGAGCACAGCTCAGAGCTCACCTGAGAGCTCACCTGAGAGCTCTTGAGCTCAGCTCTCTCAAGCTCACTCTCACTCACTGAGAGCTCACTCAGAGCTCACACTGAGCTCACCATGGAGCTCACCTTGAGCTCACTAGCTGAGCTCACTGGGAGCTCACCTGGGAGCTCACTCGAGCTCTCATGCTCACTAGCTCTCTTGAGCTCTCTCCTTGGAGCTCAGCTGCCAGCAGCTCACCTTGAGAGCTCACTGGGAGCTCACCTCAGCTCACCTAGAGCTCACCTAGAGCTCACCAAGAGCTCACCTCAGAGAGCTCTCAAACTCACTCAGAGCTCACCTAGCTCACCTAGGAGCTCACCTAAGCTCAGCTCACCTAGGAGCTCACCTAAGAGCTCACCTGAGGAGCTCACCAGAGCTCACTCACTCTGAGAGTTCACTTGAGCTCACTTGTGAGCTCACCTCAGCTCACTGGGGACCTCACCAGGAGCTCAGCTCCAAGTAGCTCACCTGAGAGCTCACTTGAGACTGGAGCTCACCAGATCAGCTCACCAAAGAGCTCACCTGAGAGCTCACCTAGAGCTCACTCTGAGAGCTTCTGAGCTTCTCAGAGCTCAGCTCGAGAGCTCTGAGGAGCTTCGAGAGCTCACTCAGAGCTCTCTGAGCTCACACAGAGCTCACTAGAGCTCACCTGAGAGCTCACCTTAGCTCACCTTCAGCTCACCTAAAGCTCACCTTGACCTGCTCACCTTGAGAGCTCACCTTGAGCTCACCAAGAGCTCACCAGCTAGAGCTCACCTTGAGCTCACTCTAGCTCAGCTCACCTTCTGAGAGCTCACTCGAGGAGCTCACCTAGGAGCTCACTCGAGAGCTCACCTCTCTCAGGAGCTCTCTCTGAGTAGCTCAAGCGAGAGCTCACTTCGAGCTCTCACTGAGAGCTCACCGAGTGAGCTCACCAAGCTCAGCTCACTAGGGAGCTCACTGGAGAGCTCACTTGGGAGCTCACTGGGAGCTCACGAGAGAGCTCACTTGAGCTCACCTTGAGCCAAGAGCTCACTCTGGGAGCTCACGACTGGGAGCTCATGAAACCTCTTGAGCTTGAGTTGAGCTCACTGGGAGCTCACCTAGTAGCTCACTGGGCAACCTAGCTCACCTAAGAGCTCACCTTGAGCTCACCTAGCCTCTCTGACCTCACCTTAACTCAGCTCACTGACTCTTTGCCTAAGCTCTCACTGCTAGAGCTCACCTAGAGCTCACTCTGACAAAGCTCACCTAGAGAGCTCACCGAGAGCTCTCTCTAGCTGAACTCTCAAGAGCTCACCTAGAGCTCACCGAGCTGAGCTCACTCAAGAGCTCACCCAAGAGCTCACTCACTGAGCTCACAGAGCTGAGCTCACCTCAGAGCTCACCAAGAGCTCACCTGGAGCTCACCAATGGGAGCTCACCTGAGAGCTCTCCGAGAAACTCACCAAGAGCTTTCACCTAGCTCACACCTAGCTCACCTTGAGCTCACCTGAGACTCACCTTAGAGCTCTCTGAGAGACTCACCTGAAGCTCAGCTTGAGCTCACCTAAGAGCTCACCTTTAGAGCTCACTTAAAACTCACTCAGAGCTCACCTCAAGGAGCTCACTCAAGAGCTCACCATGGAGCTCACTCTACTCAACTACCTGAGAGCTCACCGAGCTCTCTCTGAGAGTTTCACTCACTTGAGCTCACCTGGAGAGCTGAGCTTGAAGAGCTCACTTTGAGCTCAGCTCTCCTAAGTAGCTTCATCAAGAGCTCACCTAGAGCTCACTCTAAGGAGCTCACCTAGCTCAGCTCACCCGAGCTCACCTCACTAGCTCAGCTCCTGAGAGCTCACTTCAAGCTCACCTGAGCAGCTCTCACCTGAGCTGAGCTCACCTAGCTCACTCACCAAGCTCACCTTAACTCACCTGAGCTCACTCTAGCTAAGAGCTCACCAAGAGCTCACCTGAGCTCACTCTAGGAGCTCACCTAAGAGAGCTCACCTAGAGCTCTCTCAGAGAGCTCACCTATGAGCTTGAGCTCATCACTTGCAAGCTCACCTAGAGCTCTTCGAGAGCTAACTCTCAGGACTCTGAGCTCACCTAGAGCTCACCTAAGTAGCTCAACAGAGCTCACTCACTGAGCTCACCAAGAGCTCACTCCTTGAGCTCACTTCACCTTGAGCTCACCTCTCAGCTCAGCTCAAGCTCTCAATAGCTCAAGCTCAGCTCTGAGAGCTTGCCTCAAGCTCACCTTGAGCTCTCTCTGAGCTCAGAGCTGAGCACTAACTCACCTAGGAGCTCACCGGGAGCTCTCACTCTAGAGCTCACCTTGAGCTCACTTGAGCTTCACTCTGAGCTCACTTGAAACTCTGACTGGGAGCTCACCTAGAGCTCACTCTGAGCTTCACCTCAAGCTAAGCTCACTCACTCAGAGCTCACCTTAGAGCTCACCTGAGAGCTCACTTGAGCTCACATGAGAGCTCACTCACCAAAGCTCTCACTTGAGCTCACCAGAGCTCACTCACTTGAGCTCACTCACTCAGAGCTCACCAGGAGCTCACCTGAGCTCAGCTCAACTTCAGACTCTCACCTTGAGGAGCTCACCGAGGAAGCTCTCATGAGCTCACCTCAGAGCTCACCTAGGAGCTCTCACTCAGTAGCTCACCAAGTAGCTCACCTTGAGCTCAGCTCACCAGGAGCTTCACTCAAGTGAGCTCACTGGGAGCTCACCTGAGAGAGCTCACTGAGCTCACTAGAGCTCAGACTCTGGGAGCTCACCAAGAGTGAGCTCACCTTGAGAGCTCTCACCAAGAGCTCACCTGGGAGCTCACTAGTAGCTCTAGCTCTCAGCTAAGAGCTCACCAAATAGCTCTCTCCTCTAGGAGCTCACTTGAGCTCACCAATTTCTCGAAGACTCACCTCACTGAGAGCTCACCAGAGCTCACCTTGAGCTCACTGAGAGCTCACAGAGCTCACTCGAGCTCACTGAGCTCACTGAGCTCACTCTGGGAGCTCTCACCTAGAGCTCACTCTGAGAGCTCCTTGAGCTCACTCCAGCTCTCACCTTGAGCTCACCTGAGCTCACTGCCAAGCTCACACTTTGAAGCTCACCTAAGAGCTCACCATGTAAGCTCACTCTTGAGCTCACTCATCAAGCTGAGCTCACACTTGAGCTCACTCTAGAGCTCACTGAGGAGCTCACCTAGAGAGCTCTCTCAGCTCTGAGCTCAGCAAGAGCTCACTGGGAGCTCTCACTGAGAGCTCACTCAAGAGCTCACTAAGCTCAGCTCACTTGGGAGCTCACCTGACCTAGCTCACCTGCCAGCTCACCTTGAGCTCACCTCAAAGAGCTCACCTCAGTAAGCTCATCTCAGAGCTCTCAGAGAGCTCACTTGAAGAGCTCACTAAAAGCTCACCAGCTCACTCAACCTAAGCTCACTACTGGGAGCTCACTGAGCTACCTCACTCTTGAACTTTCAGCTCTGAGCAAGAGCTCACTTGAGCTCAGCTCACTCCTGCTCACCTCACTCACCTTGAGCTCACCTGGGAGCTCACCTGAGATTAACTCACCTTGAGAGCATTTGAGCTCACTTGGAGCTCACTCACTTGAGCTCAGCTCTAAGACACTGCCAGAGCTCACTTGAGCTCACCTGGAGAGCTCACCTAGAGCTCACCTTGAGCTCACCAAGGAGAGCTCACCTGAGCTCACCTTCAAGAGCTCACCACCTCAACTCACTCAGAGCTCACAGCTCTCACCTGAGAGCTCACCTGAGCTCACCTGAGGAGCTCACCACTCTGAGCTCACCTAGGAGCTCACTCAGGACCAGACTAGCTCTCGGAGCTCACCTGAGCTCACTGAGCTGAGCTCACTCAAAAGCAGCTCTCCGAGAGCTCACCTGGGAGCTCAGCTTCAAGGAGCTCACCTTGAGCTCACCTAAGAGCTGGGAGCTCTCACCAGAGCTCAGCTCAGTAGCTCGGGAGCTCACCATGAGCTCACCTGAGGAGCTTGAGAGCTCACCGAGGAGCTCACTTGAGCTCAGAGATGAGCTCACCAAGAGCTCACCTAAACTCAGAGCTCTGGGAGCTAGCTCAAGTAGCTCACTTCAAGCTAGCTCTGGGAGCTCAGCTCACCTAGCTCACTGCTGCAGCTCACCTCACCTAGAGCTCACTCAGAGGAGCTCACTCACTCAAGAGCTCACCAAGAGCTCACTCTCGAGAGCTCACTCTGGCCAGAGCTCACCTCAAGTAGAGCTCACCTAGTGAGCTCACTCGAGGAGCTCAACTCACTGGAAGAGCTTCACCTTGAGAGCTCACCTTGACTCACCGAGCTCACTCACCTTGAGCTCACCTAGCACCAACTCACCTAGAGCTCACCTTGTCAACTCACCTTGAGCTCATCTAGTGAGCTCACAGAGTAAGCTCACTCTTAGAGAGCTTCACAAGAGCTCACCTGAGAGCTCTCACTGAGGAGCTCAGCTCTCTACTGGGAGCTCTGAGGAGCTCACCTTGAGAGCTCACTTCAAGCTCACCAAGAGCTCACTCAGAGCTCACTGACCAGAGCTCGACTTCAGAGCTTTCAAAGCTCAACTTGAGCTCACTCTCCTAGAGCTCAGCTCACCTAAGAACTCACCACCAGCTCAGCTCACCCGGGAGCTCTCACAGAGCTCACTGAGCTTGAGCTCACTGAGCTTCTCCTAGAGCTCACCTGGGAGCTCACTCTAAGGAGCTCACCAAGAGCTCACCAAGAGCTCACTGGGAGCTCAACTTGCTCACTGGGAGCTCACCAGAGCTCACATGAGCTCACTCACCATGAGCTCACCTAGAGCTCACTCTGAGCTCACCTTAGAGCTCACCTGACTGAGCTCACTCAGAGCTCACCTAAGAGCTCACCAGAGCTCACTGAGAGCTCAGCTGGAGCTCACCACTGAGCTCACCTGAGCTCACCGAGAGCTCACTTGAGCTCAGAGCTCACTTTTGAGAGACTCACCTGAGCTCACACTTGAGCTCACCTAGGAGCTCACTCAAGAGCTTGAGAGCTCACCTGAGAGCTCACCTAAAGAGCTCACACTGAGCTCACCTTAGCTCACCAAGAGCTCACCAGGAGCTCACCTGAGCTCACTCCAGAGCTCACCTGAGCTCACCTCTGAGCTCAGCTCACCTAGAGCTCAAGAGCTCACCTAGAGCTCACTGGGACTCACCTCAGCTCACCTCACCAGAGCTCACTTGAGCTCACTGACTGAGCTCACCTACCAACTCACCTTGAGCTCACTCTAGCTCACTAGCTCACTCTTGAGCTCACTCAGCTGAGCTCACCAAGCTGAGCTCACTAGGGAGCTCACCGAGAGCTCACCTGAGCTAGACTCTCACCAAGAGCTCACTTAGGAGCTCACCTGTGAGCTCACCAGAGCTCACCCAGAGCTTCAGAGCTCACTCAGAGCTCACCTGAGCTCTCACCAGCCTCAGCTCACCAGGAGCTCACTCTAGAGCTCACCTGAGCTCTCACTCCAAGAGCTCACTGAGCTCACTTGAGCTCACTCAGAGGGAGCTCACTCACAGAGCTCACTGGAGCTCTGAACTCACCTGGGAGCTCACCAAGAGCTCACCTTGAGTCAACTCACCAAACTCACTTACCTAGCTCACCTTCCAGCTCACTCCAGAGCTCACTTAAGCTCAGCTCTGCAAGCTTCATCTCTCTCGAGTAGCTCACCTTGGGAGCTCACCTGAGAGCTCACTCTGAGAGCTCACCTGAAGCTCACCTCTTGAGCTCACCAAGAGCTCACTAAGGAGCTCAGCTCACAGTAGCTTGAGCTGACTCAGGAGCTCAGCTCACTGGAGCTCAACTTGAGCTCACCAGAGCAAACTCAGCTGAGCTCACCAGATAGCTCACCTAGAGCTCACCTTGAGCTCACCAAGAGCTCACTAGAGAGCTCACTCGAGAGCTCACCTTGGAGCTCACCGAGAGCTCACTAAGGAAGCTCAACAAGCTCACCATGGGAGCTCACCATAAGCTCAGCTCACCTGAGCTCATCACTCACTGGGAGCTCACTCAGAGCTCACAGAGAGCTCACCTAGGAGCTCACCTTGCTGAGCTCACCTTGAGCTCACCCAGGAGCTCACCTCAGAGCTCTCGAGCTTAGCTCAGCTCCAAGAGCTCACCTAGGAGCCTCAGCTCAGCTCACCTCAGCTCACTTGGGAGCTCACCGAGAGAGCTCACCTTCAGCTGACTCTCACCTTGAGCTCACTGTGAGCTCACCTGAAGAGCTCACTAGGGAGCTCACTCGGGAGCTTCAAGTAGCTCACTTCAGAGCTCACCTAGCTCAGCTCTCAGCTCTCTGGGAGCTCACTCAGAGCTCACCAAGCTCACTCGGGAGCTCTCTCAGCTCCAAGCTAGCTCACTAGAGCTCACCTGAGCTCACTCTTGAGAGCTCTCTCTAACTCACTCAAGAGCTCACCTAGAGCTCACCAGGAGCTCAGAGCTCACCTCATTAGCTCACCTTGGAGCTCACTCAAGAGCTCACTCACTCTCACCTAGCTCAGCTCACCTCGACTGAGCTCATCGAGTAACTCACCTTGAGCTCACCTGATAGCTCACCTAAAAGCTCACCTAGAGACCTCAGCTCACTCACTAGAGCTCACCTTGAGCTCACCAGAGCTCACTGAGGAGCTGACTCTGAGTAGCTCTTGAGCTTCATGGGAGCTCACTTGAGCTTGAGCCTCACCAGTAGCTCACCTTAGAGCTCACTCGAGAGCTCACCGAGAGCTCACAAGAGCTCACACTAGAGCTCTCGAGAGCTCACCTGAGAGCTCTCACCAGAGCTCACTTGAGAGCTCACCTGAGCTCAAAGAGCTCACCTCAGCTCACCAGGAGCTCACTGGGAGCTCACCAAGAGCTCACCAGGGAGCTCTCAGCTCAGCCTCTGACTCACTCGACCTGAGCTCTCAGCTCACTTGAGCTGAGAGCTCACCTGAGAGCTCACCTTGCTCAACTCTGAGCTCACCTTCTAACTCTCTGAGAGTTGACTCTGAGCTTTCTTGACCCAGTCACTCACCTTGAGCTCTCACTAGCTCTCTATGTAAGCTCACCTCAAGCTCACTTGAGAAGCTCACCTCAGCTCACCTGGAGCTCACCTGGAGAGCTCACCTTGAGTAGCTCACCTAAGAGCTCACTCCAAGAGAGCTCTCACAAGGAGCTCACCAGCTGAGCTCATCGAGAGCTCACTGAGCTCACCTGAAAGCTCACTCAAGAAGCTCACTGAGGAGCTCACCTAGAGCTCTCTGAGAGCTCACTGAGAGCTTCCAAGCTACTCACCAAGAGCTTGAGAGCTTCACTGAGCTCACTCCAAGAGCTTCCTGAGAGCTCAACTTCCAAGCTCACTAAAACTCACTGGGAGCTCACTCTCACTCTAATGGGAGCTCACCTGCCAACTCACCATGGAAAGCTCACCTGAGGAGCTCACATTGAGCTCTCACTTTGAGAGCTCACAAGAGCTCACCTGGGACTCACCTTCAGCTCATCTGGTAGCTCACCTGGAGCTCACCTTGAGAACTCAACTAGAGCTCTCGATAGCTCACCTAGAGCTCACCGAGAGCTCACTTGAGCTGACTCACTAACTCACCTTGAGCTCACCAAGGAACTCACCTGAGCTCACTGAGCTCACCAGTAGCTCAGCTCCTAGGAGCTCACTCTAATAAGCTCACTTTCAAGAGCTCACCAAGGAGCTCTGGGAGCTCACCGAGCTCACCTTGAGCTCACTTGAGTGAGCTCACCTTAGAGCTCAGCCAGAGCTCTAAGAGCTCTCACTCTAGGAGCTCACTTCGAGCTCACTGAGGAGCTCACTCATGAGCTCACCTAAGAGCTCACCTGGGAGCTCACCTTCTTGAGCTCACCTGAGCTCACCTCACCAAGTGAGCTCACCTTAGAGCTCACCTAGAGAGCTCACCTTGAGCTCTTGAGCTCACCTTGAGCTCAGCTTCAAGAGCTCACCAGGAGCTCACTCAGCTCGACTTGAGCTCACCTAGGATCTCACTCAACTCAGCTCACCGAAGCTCACTGGGAGCTCACCTACTGGAGCTCACTCGACACACTCAGGAGCTCACCTGAGCTCTAGCTCACTCACCTCAAAGCTCACTCAGCTAGCTCACCTTAGCTCTTGGGAGCTGCAGAGCTCACTCAAGAGCTCACCTGAACTCACCTTAATCTTTCTAGTAGCTCACCTGGAGTCAGAGCTCACCTGAGCTTCACCATAGAGTCACCTCGAGCTAGCTCACTGGGAGCTCACCTAGGAGCTCACCTACCTCAGCTCACACGTGAGCTCACCGAGGAGCTCACTCTTGAGCTCACCTTGAGCTCACTAAGTAGCTTGACTCACCTGAGAGCTCACTTAGAGCTCACAAGTGAGCTCACCGAGGAGCTCACCAGGAGCTCACCTAGAGCTCACCAAGAGCTCACTTGGGAGCTCACCAGAGCTCACCTGGAGCTCACCAATAAGCTCACCAAGTAGCTCACCTGGGAGCTCACCTCGGGAGCTCTCACTCTGAGCTCAGCTCGAGTTGAGCTCACATTAGAGCTCATCTCAAGTAACTCACTGGGAACTCACCAGAGCTCACTCGACAGCTCACCTACTAAGCTCACCTTGAGCTCACCTCACTAACTCAGCACTTGAGCTCACCTCACCTTGCTAACTCACCTTGAGCTCATCTAGTAGCTCACATGTAAGCTCACCTTAGATATTTCTAACAAGCTCACCTTTGAGCTCACCTAAGAGCTCACCAAGAGCTCACCTAGAGCTCAGCTAGGAGCTCAGCTCAAGAGCTGCTAGAGCTCACTTAGAGCTAGAAACTCACCTCAGAGCTTCACTCGAGCTCACTGACTCACCTAGAGCTCACCTTGAGCTCACCCAGCTCACCTTGAGCTCACTCTGAGCTCACCCAGAGCTCACCGAGCAAGCTCACTTGAGCTCACCTGGGAGCTCACTGGAGCTCACCTAGCTCACTCATGGAAACTCACATGGAGCTCACACCAAGCTCAGCTCAGCTCACCTTGAGCTCTCGAGAGCTCTCCAGCTCACTTGAGCTCACCTGAGAGCTCACCTTGCCAGCTCACCTTGAGCTCAGCTCACTGAGCTCATCCAGAGCTCACCACGAGTCAGCTCACCTGGGAGCTCACCTAGCTCACTCACCTGAGCTCACCGAGAAGCTCTGCCTGTAGAGCTCACTTGAGCTCACTTTGAGATCACTTGTGAGCTCACCTTGAGCTCACCAAGGACCTCTCACTGGGAGCTCACCAAGTAGCTCTCTTAAGAACCTACCTAGTAGCTCACTTGGAGCTCACCTCACTTCACCTGAGTAGCTCACCAAGAGCTCTTCTGGGAGCTTCAAGAGCTCACCTAGGAGCTCTTCTGGGAGCTCATCGAGAGCTCAAGCCTGAGCTCTCAGGAGCTCACTTGAGTAACTCACCTAGGAACTCACCTATGAGCTCTCCTAAAAGCTCACCTTACCAACTCACCTTGAGCTCACCTGTCCAACTCACTTGAGCTCACCTTGCTCAACTCACCTTTAGCTCATCTAGTAGCTCGCATGTAAGCTCACCTCAGAAGATTACTAAAAAGCTCACCTTTGAGCTCACCTGGGAGCTCACAAAGTAGCTCACCTAGAGCTCACTGAGAGCTCACTGGAGCTCAAACAAGAGCTCACCGAGAGCTTCGAGAGCTCACTGAGCTGAACTCACTGCCTAGAAACTCACCCGGGAGCTCACTTAGCTAGCTCACCTTGAGCTAGCTCAGCTTGAGCTCTCCTTGAGCTCACCCAAGAGCTCATCAAGCAATCAACTTGAGCTCACTCATGATTTCATCAAGTAGCTCACCTAAAAACTCACATGGGAGCTCACTGACTCACCAGAGCTCACCTACTAACTCATGGGAGCTTCACCTAGCTCACTCCTTGAGCTCACATTGAGCTGGAGCCGAGGAGCTCACATGAGCTCACCTGAGCTGAGCCCAAAGTAGCTCACCTTGAGCTCATCTAGTAGCTCACCTCGGAGAACTTCTTGAGTAAATCTCAAGCTCACTCTCACCTAGAGCTCACCTAAGAGCTCACCTGAGAGCTCACTGAGCTCACCTAAGTGAGCTCTGAGAGCTCACCGAGGAGCTCACTGAGCTAAGGAGTTGACTTGAGCTCACTTGTGAGCTCACCAAGAGCTCACGGGAGCTCAAGCTCACTGAGGGAGCTCACCTGGGAGCTCACCAAAGAGCTCACTTGGGAGCTCACCTAGTAGCTTTCTGGGAGCTCACCAAGAGCTCACTACCTACAGCTCACCTTGAGCTCACCTGAGGAGCTCTCTGGAGCTCAGCTCACTAACTGAGTTTGAGCTGGAGCTTGACCTGAGAGCTCATTGAGTAACTCACCTAGGAGCTCACTGAGCTCACCTGAGCTCAAGCTCACCTTCTGAACTCTCACTTGAGCTCTTCACCTGAAACTCACCTTGAACTCACCTTAGCTCACTCAGCTCACTTGAGCTCAGCTCTTTGAGCTCACCAGAGCTCACCAAGCAGCTCACCTAGGAGCTCAGCTGGGAGCTTCATCAAGTAGCTCACCTAGGAGCTCTCTTCGAGCTCTCTTTGAGCTGAGCTCACCCAGAGCTCATCAAGTAGCTTGACTTGAGCTTGCCTAGAAACTCACCTGGGAGCTCACCTGATAGCTCACCTTGCTAGCTCACTTTGAGCTCACCTAGAGCTCACCGAGTAGCTCAACTTGAGAGCTCACCTGAGCTCGTCAAGTAGCTCACCCAAAAACTCTCATGGGAGCTCACTCGACAGAGCTCATCTCACCCAAAACTCACATGGGAGCTCACTTAACAACTCACCTTGAGCTCACCTTGAGCTAAGGAGCTCACCTTCCCAACTCACCTTGAGCTCATCTGGTAGCTCACCTTAGAGTTTGTCAAGTAGCTCGTCAAGCAGCTCACCTAGGAGCTCACCAGAGAGCTCACTCGAGTCAGCTCACTTGAGTTCAGCTCTTGAGCTCACTGAGTAAGAACTCACTGAGAGCTCACTAGTGAGCTCACTTACGAGCAGGAGCTCACTAGGAGCTCACTAGGAGCTCACCAAGTAGCTCACTGGGAGCTCACCGAATAGCTCACAAAGTATCTGTTTGGGAGTTCACTCTAGGAGCTCACTGACACCTCACCTTGAGCTCACCCAGGAGCTCATCGAGTAACTCACCTGGTAACTCACCTGGAGCTAGCCTAACAACTCACCTTGCCAACTCATCTTGAGCTCATTTGTAGTAAGCTCTCATGTAAGCTTACCTTATATAGCTCACCTAGACAAGCTCACCTTTGAGCTCACCAAGCAGCTCACCTAGGAGCTCATATAAGAGCTGGTAGATCTGAGCTCAGCAGCTCACCGGGAGCTCGTTAAGTAGCTCGAGTTAAGCTTGCCTAGAAACTCACCTAGGAGCTCGCATGACATCTCACCATTGATAACTTCACTTTGAGCTCAAGAAGCTTGAGACTTGAGCTCAGTGAGCTGGGAGCTTCATCAAGTAGCTCACTTGAAAGCTCACATCAGAGCTCACTGAAGCTCCTCACTCTGAGCTCACCTTGGGAACTCTCATGGGAGCTCACCTATCAGCTCGGCTTGCCAACTCACCTTGAGCTACCTGAGCTCACCAGACTTCACCTAGCTCACCAACTCACCTTGAACTCATTTGGTAGCTCACCTTGGAGCTCATCAAGTAGCTCACCTAACAGCTCACCATGGAAGCTCACCTAACAGCTCACCTGGGAGATCACTGAGTAGGTTGACTTGAGCTCACTGTGAGCTTGAGCTTCAGCTCACCGAGTAGCTCACCTAGGAACTCACCTTGGAGCTTTCTTAATAGCTCACCTTGTCAACTCACCTTGAGCTTTCCTTTCCAACTCACCTTTAGCTCACCTTACCAACTCACCTTGAGCTAATCTTGTAGCTCACATGTAAGATCACCTTAGATGCTCATCGATAAGCTCATCTGGGAGCTCACTAGGAGCTCACCTGATCAGCTCTCGAGTTGAGCTCACCTAAGAGCTCTATGAGTAACTCACATGGGAGCTCATATAAAAGCTCACCTTGTCAACTCACCTTGAGCTCACCTTGCCAACTCACCTTGAGCTCATCTTGTAGCTCGTATGTAAGCTCACCTCAGAGATTACTGAAAAGCTCACCTTGAGAGTTGAGCTCACAGGAGCTCACTAGGAGCTCAACAAGTAGCTCACCTAGGAGCTCATTTGCAAGCTAGACTTGACTTGAACTTGCCTAAAAACTCACCTGGGAGCTCACCTGACAGCTCGCCTTGTAAGCTCACCTTGATCACACCTAGGAGCTTGCTCAGCAGCTCGACTTGAGCTCACTCGGGAGCTCATTAAGGAGCTCACCCAAAAATGTCCATGGGAGCTCACACGACTACACTTGCTAACTCGTATGGGAGCTCCCCTATCGGCTCCCCTATTAGAGTTTATCAAGTAGCTCACCAAGTAGCTCACCTCGGAACTCAACTAATAGCTCAAATAACAGCTGCACCTAGAGCTCACCAAGTAGCTCATTGAGTAGGTTAACTTTAGCTCACTTGTGAGCTCACCAAGCAACTCACAGGGGACCTTGCTTGGGACCTCACCAAGTAGCTCACTTGGGAGGTTACCTAACAGCTCACCTAGGAGCTCACCAAATAGCTTGCCAAGTAGATCACCTAGGACCTCTTCTGAGAGCTCGTCGATCAACTTGAGTTGAGCTCACCTAGGAGCTTGTTAAGTAACTCACCTGCAACTCACCGGGAGATCACTGACACTAACCTTGCTAAGTCACCTTGAGCTCACCTTACCAACTCACCTTGAACTCACCTTGCCAAATCACATGGAGCTCATCTGGTAGCTCATATGTAAGATCACCTAAGAGATTGCTGGAAATCTCACCTTTAAGCTCACCTGAGATCTCACCAAGTAGCTCACCTAGAAGCTTGGCTGGAAGCTCAACAAGTAGCTCACCTAGGAGCTCGTCAAGAAGTTCAACTTGAGCTTTCCCGGAAACTCACCTGGAACTCACCTAACAACTCACCTTGCGAGTTCACCTTAAGCTTGTTGGCATCTAGATTTTAATCTCCTTTATAACTTGAACAACATCATGAACTTACACAAGACACTTGAGGATAGATAGATGTTTTGTATGTGTTGTTTGTAGCTAGCTAGGGAAGCACACCTATCTACTTGTTTGCATTCAAGAATTGAGGGAGTGGATAGCACCTTCAAGAGGGTTTTGATCTAACCCTCACTATTTTAGGTTGTGCCTATCAACCAAGTCAAGAGAACCTATATTGCATCCCCTATTAAGTAAGGAGATGGAGATATCCTTATGTTTTACATATGATATAGAAGAGATTTTATGAAAACATGATCAAATATCCATTATCCAAACTGGAAAGGTTTTCTCAAAAGCTAGACTACTAAAGATATGATGAAACCCGTGATCAACTTTGTGCCTTTTAGTGAAAGAATTGAATTCTTTTATGGACACACAATGCAAATGTAGGGGTATTGTAGGTAGGATGAGTTAGTTTAAAATGAAATTTTGATGAGAGATGTTGGGAAAAGAGTAGCTAGAAATCATCACCTTATTTGGGAATATTTGTAAATGAATTACAACACCTAAACAATAGAGATGTTTAATGAATTTGAAGTACTCTTTCAACAGGATGTGTGCACACATGGATGCCCAAATCTACACTATTCCATATAAACTTTGATAACCTACCACAAAGTCTTGAAGCAAAATATCAATGAAGCATTTAGAAACCCTTGTTAGATCATGACCTAAGGTACACCCAAAGGTTTACAAACACCCTCAATTTATAAGGAAGGTAAGATGAATTTAAATCTGTTTATCTTCACTCAAATGAATGCTCTTCTGAATGGAAGATTGCAGATGCCTTCAAACCCTCTATAAGAAATGAGACCATGTATGACCAATAAATATCCCAAACACAAGATTGCAACATGAGCATGAAACACAAATTGAAAACATACTGAAATACAAGTGTATGCAAGCTTTTCCAAGAGATAAAACTAGTTAATCCAAGAATTTGATCAAATATATCAGCAAGGGAATGTTATTTAGACAATCTCAAAGCTTTTTGATGGCTTTATAGCTGAAACCAACTCAACATGATGAACATTTGATGCAAATAGGAATCAAAAATGGCTCTCAGGAAGTTTCTCCAAAAGAAAATGGACTTCTTCTAGTTTTCCTCGTGAAAATTCTTCTCTCTTTCTCAAAATTCTCAACAGACTCTATAAAATGCCTCCAAATTACATAATATACCCTATGCCACTTGGATCCTTGCATCCCAAGAAAATAATATGCTCAAGGGATCAAATTTGTTACAAAACCCTATCCATTTGATGAAAAATGATATAAAACTATAAAACAGCTTGTAAAATGCCAGAGATGCACAAATATTTTAAAATATTGCATGGATTCAGATCCTTATCCATCCCAGGGTCACGTTTTTATCATTCCACCATGCCAACATGCATTTGCAATCATTTTCCACCCTTTACCTTCATCATTTCATCTCTACAACTTTTAATTTTTTACTTTTCACATTTTTACACGGGCCGAGAAAAATATTTCATGAAAATCACTATAGGGAACTGAGAAATGGCTCAAATGAATGATACCATTGCATCTAGAAGGTCGAGGGGATGCGATTTCATATAAAATTTCATGTGATTTGGTGTAAAAATGATGATTCCAAGTTCTTTGGAGCTCCAATGGCGGCCAAAAACCAAAATGCACAGTTTTCGTCGATTTAAAATCAACTTTAAATTTCTGCCCTCCACATGTCTTGATGAGATTCAACATGTAGGCTCAAAAATATCTTCTTTGACTTCTGGATAAGGTGGACACATGTCCAAATACCATTGGACCGGGCATCCAAACCTTAAAAATGCATTTTGAACCTTTTTGACTTCGAGAAAATTTTGAACATTTTCCCCACGAGCCGACCTAGACATGCCATGTGTCCTCTTATGGGCCCTACTAAAAACCATGGGCCAAAATGATGAATTTTTAGTCCTTTTTTGAGAAAAGGAAAATTTTCTTTCGAAAACCCCTATGGGCTCGAATACCCGCTATCTCCTCTACCACGTGGCGATCTCCCATTTGTTGCGGAGCCGACCCTTCAAATTTTTACCTTCAACCCTCCATGAGCACAAAACCTCCTGCATGCCCACACTCCCCTTTTTGAATTTTGGAAAGTGCCACGTGTCACCCCCTGATTAGCTATAGGGAGACACCTTTAAATTTTCCACGGGTTCATTTTTCACCTTGAGATTTTTTTGCCAAATTTTGGAAAAATTTCCATCTTTTCTCCACACTCTAAATCTCCGTCAAATGTTGGACACGTGTCCTTTGTTCATTGGTTATGGGACTTTGGCCAAAAAAATTATTTTACCCTTTAAAGTTAAAAAACTAAAATTCCTTCAAACTTCCACCCATCCATTTTAACCTTTTACATATGTGTCACACTGTGATTTGTTTGGACCTTCCTTCAAAAATTTGACTTTGAGATTTTGCCTCCGAATGCAAAAATCCCAAAAACATCCCAAACCCTACTTCTCCTTGGCTCCCCTGGACATGTGTCCTCATCCCATTTGACACAGGTCCTTGGGCAGAACTTGACTTCAACATTTTGAAGTTAAAAACTTTAAAATTTTCATAAAACCCCCTTCCACATATCCTCTGAGCCACGTGTCATCATACCATTTGCTGCGGGCCTTTGGGAAAAAAATTTTCCTTTTGCAAAAAACTCAAAAATGACAAGTTAGTAATGTTTTCCCACACATCCCCAACCAATAGGAGCCTGCCACATCACCAAAAGCTTGTGATGATTAATTTGATGGGAAAATGACACCCGTATGCCCATCAAAATGTAAAAAATATAGAGGATGCCCTAGAAATTGAATTTTTTCACAAGGAAGGTAGATTTTTCAGTTTTGAATCCAATGAAACATGATTTAACAATGATTTTGACCTGGGGCATGATATTTTAATAGAAAATAACTTAGATTCGATCCATTTTGAGTCTTTTCATGATTTTGACAAAGGGAAAATGACTCGGCCCAAAAAAATGAAGAAATTAGGGCACAAAAGAGGGGAACTTGGAATTTTTTTCAATATAGGGTAGAATGACAAGATTGTGAGTATCCAAAGGCATTTAACTAGAAAAATCAAGTTACGAGGTCACTGCTTGATCCAAATAGTTGTTTTTGAGTAAAATAGATATAGAGAATTAGGGTAAAGTGTGCAAACCTAGAATTTGCACAAACATTGGCTCCTGTTTGGGGATGGGCACTCCCAATGAGTGCCACAAGATCACAATGTAGAAAGTGCCAAAAATCCATTGGGAAGGAGTCAAACAAAGATGCAGCCCAAAAACCAAGAACTTTCACCAAAATAGACCTAGAAACCAGACCAAAAATGGTTACCAAGGACAAAAGGAAAACCAAAAGCCAAAAATAGCAAAAACAAAGAAGACAAGGACTATACAAAATATACAAACTTGTACAACTTGTGTATACCTCACTTGGGGGTTTAATCCAAGAAGTGTTTTAAATGTCTACCATTAACAGGTAGCTCTAGCAAATCTCCATCCAAATCTTTGAGAAAGAATGTATGCTCTCTAATCCTGATATCAATGGCATAAGGGCCCATCCATAGAGAAATAAACTTTCCATGCTTTCCCTTGTCTTCATGCCTACTATCCCACAACAAAACAAGATCTCCAATGTTGAAGGTTCTAGGAGTGACCTTCTTATCAAACAATTTCTTCAATTTTTCTCTAAATCTGATATGCCTTTGGTGAGAAGCTCTTCTCTCTTCATCCAACTCAATGAATTGATTGATCCTTGATTCATATGGGCCATGTTCATGATCTTCCAATTTTTGGGAAAACTGAAAAGTGTATAATTGCAGGTGTAATTGCAGCAAATCCTCGAGTTCCATATACCAATTCAAAATGGGCTTTTACCAGTTTCTCTTTTAGAGTTATTCTATCAGCCCAAACTACAAATTTCAATTTCTCTCCCCACTTCTTCTTATTTATTTCAAGGTCCTTTTGATGATCTTGAGAAAGTTCTTGTTACTTGACTCAACTTGTATCCATTCCCTTGTGGATTGTAGTTTGAAGAATAAGTCATATTTATCCATATTCATTACACATTGCCATCAAAGGCTTGACACTAAAAGACATGGCATTATCAGATATAATCTTAACTGGAACTCCAAATCTGCATATGATATGATCAATAAGAAATCCATTACCACTTGGTGTGTTGCTTTTCTAGATGGAATTGCCTTAACCCATTTTGTAAAATAATAAGTTGCTACAAGGATCCATTTATGACCAGCACTAGAAGGATCTAAAATATCACCAATGAAATCCATTCCCCATTGTTTGAAAGGAGCTTCAATTGATATAGGATGCAAAGGAAGGGAGCTGAAGCTTTCAATCTTCCTGAAAAATGTTGGCAACTATCACACTTTCTAACTAATCTGGGTTGCATCTTTAAAAAAGTAGGTGAATAATAACCAGCTCTTAAAATATTATGTGTTATCACTCTCTAGAAAAATTTCCTCCAAAAATCCCCCATGGAAATCAGAAATCAACTTGGGAGCTTCATCTTCAGTTATCCATTTCAAGAGGACACCTTCAGGGTTCTTCCAAGCCAGCCCAAGGTCTATTATGATATATTTATGAGAAGTTAGCTTGAGGGCTCTTTTCTAATTTTTATTCAAGTGACTAGGATAGCATAGGTGTCTGAGGTAGAAGATCACATCTTTTTACCACTCAGACCTCATCAATTTGTCAATAAAATCATCCCTTTCTTCCTCCAGCTAATTTACTTCTACATCTTGCAAATTACTCTCAACCATGAGCTTGGTAAGACCCAAACCTCTTACCAGCTTTGTTGTTTGGATATCTATATCATATTCTTGTAATTTTTTGACCCATCTACATCTCTTGCTTAATATATCCATGTCTGATAAGATGTCTTTAACCATGGTGTGGGGAACATAAGAAACAACTTTTGAACTTAGTATATAGGGCCTGAAAATCTTTGTTGCTTTTACCAATGCAAATGCCTATTTTTCCATGATTATATACTTCAATTAAGCTAATTGTAAAGCCTTTCTATAGAATGCAATAGGCCTCTCAGCTCCATTCTCATCCTTTTGTAACAAAATTGAAGCAATAGTGAATTCAGAGGCAAAAGAAAAGATTTGGAAAGGTCTCTTATAGTTTGGGGCTGCTAAAACAGGTGCATGCTTAAGTGCATCCTTTATTCCTTCAAAATCTTGAATGGCAGCCTCTTCCCACTTGATAACTTGATCCTTTCTTATCATGCTTGTGATTGGAAGAGTTAGCTCAGAAAAATTGGAAACAAACCTTCTAATGAAATTTATTTGGCCAAAGAAAGATTGGATACCTTTCTTGGTTCTTGGAATGGGCACTTTGTTGATTGCTTCCACTCTCTCAGGGTCTATCATAACACCTTCTTTGGACACAATATGCCCCAACAGCTTGGCCTTTTATACAAAAAATGACACTTCTTTGGATTAAGTGAAATGCCATACTCTCTACATCTGATTAGCATCTTCTCTAGGTTTTGCAAATGGTCGCTCTTGCTGCCTTGAAAAAATAGTCACATCATCTTGGTAAACTAAAATAAATTCATTGATATAACCAGAAAAGGCAACATTCATTGCCCTTTGAAAAATAGCACCATAATTCATCAATCCAAAAGGCATCCTTACAAAACATAAGTCCCCAAGGAGTAGTGAAGGTTATCTTAAGTCTTTTCGATTTTTGACAACTACTTGATTGTATCCGGAGAAACCATCCAAAGTAGAAAGCATCTATGACCCTATTACAAGCTACAACATATTCTCCATGTTTGGAAAGGGGTAATTTTCCTTCATAGATGCTTTGTTTAGATTCCTAAAATCCACACAAAGTCTGATATCTCCATTCTTCTTTCTAACTGGCACAAGGTTTACCACCCAAGATGAGTATCTAGTAGGTTGAATGATGCCACCATCTCTCAATTTCTTCAATTCTTATTGCATTTTCATGGAAATAGTGGGTTAATAGGCCTTTGTTTTTGTCTAAATGGCTTGGTTTTGGCCTCAAGAGGAATCTCATGCTGAAATAAATCTTCTCTATATGCCTTTAGCTCTGAATAAGACCAGGCAAGGTAGTCTTGATACTTCTTTAAAAGTTAGGCATAGGACTATTTTTCCTCTTTGCTGAGATGGCTGCCCAACTAGATCTTCCTTGGTTTATCCTTGGTTCCCAAGTTGTGCTCTTCCACATCCCTTGAAGCAAACATCTTTCTATTTATGATGCAATCAGCATTGTTAAAATTGGATTCAAGTGCAACAAGACCTTTGGGAATGGTGTTTGTCTTCAATTGTATAATATCCTTGTCAAACAAAGTTTCTCTACCTTCATTCATGCATACCATTAGTTCCCAATCAATATTATGACCAGAAAAATCACCTTGGCATTGTAAGAATCTCAACACTTGGGCATCATTATCAAAAACCTACCAATGTTTCACATTATCGGGATAGTTGGCCTTGTTAGCACTTCAATGTCATATTCACAAAAAGGTGAAATGGTGTAACTATCAAATCTAGAACCAAGGATAGCCAGCTTATCAGCAGTAGCATTAAGACTTCTATCATGGTAAACAATGTTAAAGGAATCAAACATTTCAATCAAGTCCCAAACAACATGCTTATATTGTTTCATACGCTAATTTTTGTGGCATATAACTTTCTTACTTGCTTGAAAACCAGCTCTGAATCCCCCTTGGCAACAATATCCTTCACTCCATATTTCCATGCAATCCTTAATCCCAATAATAATGCCTCATACTCAGCAATGTTGTTAGTGCATTCAAAATTGAGCTTGAAGGAGAAAGGAAACTCTTCCAAACTAGGAGAAACCAGCACTATACCAGCACCATTGCCAAATTTGGAGCAAGCTCCATCAAATAGTAATGTCCATGGAGAACCTACCATACCAAGGCACTTTGATTTTTCCATCTTATTCTCTTTTCCATCAGCAAAACCAATGAAGTTTTCAACATCTACATCAGCAAACAACACTTCATAAGAAGCATTGTTGGGATCTTCAATCAAGTGTAACATCTTCTTTTCACCATAGAGTTTGACAAGGCTGCCCTCAATGGGAATGGTGGAAAAGACATGTCCATTTGAACACTACCACCAACACTCACAGCCCACTTTCTTGACAAAATCATACCCCATTTGGTAGGGCAATCAATAATTACAACATCAAGTTTTAAATTCTTACCGGATAGGCTACAAGTTGCACTACTAAACCCTTCACACATCCAACAACCAGCACTTCCCTTGAATCCATGGCTGTACACTTCCCATATGCTATTGTCACCTTGATATCCAACTCATTCATGACTTCTAGAGGCATGACATTACATGATGCACCTGGAATCAAACATGTAATTGTGAAGCAACCTATATTTTATGAGAAAAGTTGTGAAGAATGGATCAACATTCAATTGGGAATCAACCAAGGATGTTCCCAAATATACTTCAGGTGCCTCTCCAAAATATTCCATTGGTGGTGGTGTTTCAAGGCCAGAAATACTTTGAAGAGGATTCTCAACAACATTTACATTTCTACTTGGGGTAATATTTTCTTCTTTCAATCCCAAGTACTTGAATGCTCTCTTCTTATGCTCAGGAATTCTAAGCAATTCAATAATTAGAACACTCACTTTAATTTGGCTCAAAACCTAGGCTATATCATATGGAACATTCTTTGGTAAGACAACATTGGAAGGGAGAAAAGAAGGTTCATCAGATGAAGAAGTATTCTTATAGCTTGGGCATGAATAGGACTAATACTTTTTCATGGATTAGCTCGAGTTGAGCTCACCCAAGAGATTGTCGAGTAACTGCATAGGAACTCACACCTCAGGAGATCACCTTTCCAACTCACCTTGAGCTCACCTTTCCAACTCACCTTGAGCTCACCTTTCCAACTCACCTTGAGCTCATCTGGTAGCTCACATGTAAGCTCACCTAGGAGCTTGGCTGAGATCTCCGCAAGTAGCTCACCTAGGAGCTATCAAAGCAGCTCAACTTGAGCTTTCCTAGAAACTCACCTGGGAGCTCACCTTGCCAGCTCACCTTGAGCTCACTAGAGAGCTTTCGAGCACCTTAACTTGAGCTCACCTGGGAGCTCATCAAGTAGCTCACCCAAAAACTCACATGAGAGCTCACTAGCAGCTTACCTTGCCAACTCACATGGGATCTCACCTTGAGCTCACTGAGGAGCTCACCTTGCCAACTCACCTTGATCTCATCTGGTAGCTCACCTCAGAGTTCATCGAGTAGCTCACCTAACAACTCACCTGGGATCACCTAACAGCTCACCTAGGAGCTCACCGAGTAGCTTATTGAGTAGGTTGACTTGAGCTCACTTGTGAGCTTACCGAGCAGCTCATGGGGTCCTCACCTAGGAGCTCACCAAGTAGCTCACTTAGGAGATCACCTAGCAGCTCACCTAGGAGCTCACCGAATAGCTCACCAAGTAGCTCACTTAGGAGCTCTTCTGGGAGCTCACTGATCAGCTTGAGTTGAGCTCACCCAGGAGCTCGTCAAGTAACTCACCTGGGAACTCACCTGGGAGCTCTCCTGACAGCTTACCTTTCCAACTCACCTTGAGCTTACCTTGTCAACTTCCTTGAGCTCACCTTTCCAACTCACCTTGAGATCATTTAGTAGCTCACATGTAAGCTCACCTCAGAGATTGCTAACAAGCTCACCTTTGAGCTCACCTGGGAGTTCATCGAGCATCTTAACTTGAGCTTGCCCAGAAACATGCCTAGGAGCTCACTGAAATAAACTCACCTTACTAGCTCACCCTGAGCTCACCAAAAATCTCACCCAAGCTCTAGCTCACCCAAAAACTCACTTGGGAGCTCACCTTGCTAGCTCACCTTGAGCTCACCCAAGAGCTCACCTAGCAACTTGCTGGGAAACTCACATGGGAGCTCACTGAAAACTCACCTTGCTAACTCACATGGGAGCTCACCTATTAGCTCACCTTGAGCTCACTGAGGAGCTCACCTTGCCAACTCACCTTGAGCTTGTCTGGTAGCTCACCTCAAAGTTCGTTGAGTAGCTCGCCATGTAGCTCACCTGAGAGCTCACCTGGCAGCTGCATGGGAACTCACCTAAGTAGCTTACTCTAGGAGCTCTCACCAAATAGCTCACCTTGGAGCTCAATGAGTAGCTCGCTGATTAGGTTGAATTGAGCTCATGTGTGAGCTCACCGAGTAGCTCACCGATGACCTCGCCTGAGATCTCGCTAAGTATCTTCACTTGGGAGCTCACCTAGTAGCTCACCTAGGAGCTCACCGAATAGCTCACCAAGTAGCTCACCTGGGAGGTCTTCTAGGAGCTCACCTGATCAACTCAAGATTTGAGCTCGCATGGGAGCTTGTCGAGTAACTCACTTGGGAACTCACTGGGAGCTCACTTAATAGCTCACCTTACCAACTCACCTTGAGCTCACCTTGCCAACTCACCTTGAGCTCACCTTGCCAACTCACCTAGAGCTCATCTGGTAGCTCACATGTAAGCTCACCTAAGAGATAGCTTGACAAGCTCACTTTGAGCTCACCTGGGATCTCACCAAGTAGCTCACCTAGGAGCTTAGATGGGAGCTTAGCAAATAGCTCACCTAGGAGCTCATCGAGCAGCTCTGACTTGAGCTTTACCAAAAACTCACCTGAGAACTCACCTGACAGCTCATTTGACCTTGCTAGCTAGCCTTGAGCTCACCTAGGATCTCACCGAGTAGCTTGACTTGAGCTCACTGGGAGCTCATTAGTAGCTCACCCAAAAACTCACATGGGAGCTTGCACCTAACAGCTCACCTTACCAACTCGCATGGGAGCTCACCTATCAGCTTGCCTTACCAGCTCACCTTGAGCTCACTGAGGAGCTCACCTTGCTAACTCACCTTGAGCTCAGAAGGTAGCTCACCTTAGAGTTTTTCAAGTAGATTACCTAAAAACTCACTGAGAGCTCACCTGATAGCTCACCTTGCCAACTCACCTTGAGCTCTGAGTAGCTCAGCTTGAGCTCACTTGAGCTCACATGAGCTCACTTGAGTCAGATTAGCTCACTCACAAAGCTCACCTTGAGCTCACCTAGGAGCTCACCAGTAAAGCTCACCTAGGAGCTGGGAGCTCTCTGACCTCTGAGCTAGAGCTCTTGCAGCTCAGCTAGCCAGGAGCTCACTTAGTAGCTCACCTTAAGCTCACCTAAAAGCTTTCACTGAGAGCTCACCTCTGGAGCTCAGCTCACCTAGACTCCCAGTAGCTCACCTTGAGCTCACTCAGAGCTCACCAGGAGCTCACTTGAGCTCACCAAGCCTCTCAGTAGAGCTCACCGAGAGCTTGTCTTGCTGTGTGAGCTCACCGAGAGCTCACTCAGCTAGAGCTCACCTTGGGAGCTCTCTCGAGTCAGAGCTCACTTGGAGCTCACCTGAGTAGCTCACCTTGAGCTCACCTAGAGCTCTCAGCTAGAGCTCACCAAGGAGCTCTTCGAGGAACTCAAGTAGCTCACCAAGAGCTCACTGAGAGCTCTCTCAAGAGCTCACTCGAGCTCACTCGAGTTGAGCTCACTGGGAGCTTTCGAGCTAACTCTCACCGAGGAAGCTCACCTGAGCTCGAGCTCACTTAAGGAGCTCACCTTGAGCTCACCTTCAAAGCTCACATTGAGCTCTCACTAGCTCACCTTGAGCTCACCTTGAGCTCACCTGCTAGCTCACACTGGAGCTCACCTCAAGTAGCTCATCGAGGAGCTCACTTAAGTAAGCTCACTGTAAGCTCACCAAGTAGAGCTCACCTTGGAGCTCACCTTGAGCTCACCTAGAGAGCTCACCGAGAGCTCACTTAGGAGCTCACCTAGAGCTCACAAGAGCTGGGAAGCTCACTCAAGAGCTCACTTGGGAGCTCAGCATCGAGCTCACTCTTCACTTGGGCTTCCTCGAAACTCCTAAAACTCACCTAAGAACTCACTCACAGCTCATCTTGAGCTCACTCAGCTTAGCTCACTTGAACTCACCTGAGCTCACTCTGAAAGAGACTTGAGCTCACCCGAGAGCTCATCAAGTAGCTCACCCAAAAACTCACATGGGAGCTCAGCTCGAGGAGCTCACCTAGCTCAGCTCACAAACTCATGGGAGCTCACCAGGAGCTCACCTGAGCTGAAGCTAAGCTCACCTTAGACTCTCAGCTCAAGCTGAGCTCAGCTCACTCTTGAGCTTTCCTAGGGAGCTCACCTAGAGCTCACTTGGAGGAGCTCACCAAGAACTCACTTGGGCTCTCACTGAGCTCACCTGAGCTCAGCTCACCTTGGGAGCTCACCTTCACCAAGCTCACCTGAGCTCACTCACCTGAGCTCAAGAGCTCACCTTGAGCTCACTCACCTGAGCTCACCTTGAGCTCACCTACCTAGCTCACCTAAGAGCTCACCTGAGCTCACCTTGAGCTCTCATTCAGAGCAGAGCTCACCAGAGAGCTCACCTTGACTCACCTAGAGCTCACCTGAGCTCACCAAGCTCACCTGAGCTCACAGGAGCAGAGGAGCTCACCTAGAGCTCACCTGGAGCTCACTTTGCAAGCTTGCCTTGAGCTCACCAGAGAGCTCACCTAGAGCTCACCTGAGAGCTCCTAGGAGCTCTGAGCTCAGCTCTTAGCTCACCTAGAGAGCTCAGCTCATGTGACTCTCACCTGAGCTCACCTGAGGAGCTCACCTGAGCTCTAGCTCTGGGAGCTCACCTGAGAGCTCACCAGCTGAGCTCACCTGCTAAGCTCACCTAAGGAGCTCACCTTGTAGAGCTCACCTTGCTAAGCTCACCTTGAGCTCACTCTAGTAGCTCAGCTCCAAGAGCTCACCTCGAGTATCTCACCTAGCTCACTCAAGAGCTCACCGAGGAGCTCTTTGAGAGCTCACCGAGAGCTCACTAAGAGCTCACAGTAGAGCTCACTTGTGAGCTCACTAAGCTTGAGCACACGAGCTAGCTCACCAAGAGCTCACCTAGGAGCTCACCAAGAGCTCACCAGAGCTCATCTCACTGAGAACTCATAGCTCCTGAGCTCACTCACTGAGGAAGCTCACCTTAGAGCTAGAGCTCACCCAGGGAGCTCACTGAGGAACTCACCTTGCTAACTCACCTTGAGCTCACCTTGAGCTCACTCGAGCTCTCAGCCTGAGCTCAGAGCTCACCTTGAGCTCACTAACTCAACTCAGCTTCTAAAAGCTCCCTTGAGCTCACCTTGCCAAGCTCACCTCACCAGCTCACCTAGAGCTCACCAGAGCTGAGCTTAGAGCTCACTTGAGAGCTCACCTTGAGCTCAGAGCTCACCAGAGCTTCACTAGAGCTCACAGGGAGCTCACTCACCTGAGGAGCTCACTGACTGAGCTCACTGAGAGCTCACTACTGAGGAGCTCACCACTGACTCAGCTCACCTAGAGCTCACCAGAGCTCAGCAGCTAGCTCTTGAGCTCACCTTGAGAGCTCACTCAAGTGAGCTCACCCGAAAACTCACATGGGAGCTCACCTCATGATAGCTCACCTTACCAGCTCACATGGAGCTCACCTGCTCACTCACCTTAGAGCTCACCTTGAGCTCACCTGAAGAGCTCACCAGAGCTCAACTCACTCTGGGAGCTCTTGAGCTCACCTGAGCTAGTAGCTCACCTTAGAGCTCATCTCACATGAGCTAGCTACCAAGTGCTCACCGAGAGAGCTCACTAAGCTCAGGAGCTCACCTAGGAGCTCACCTAAGTAGCTCACCTCAAGCTCTCACTGAGCTCACCAGGAGAGCTCACCGAGAGCTCACTTGAGCTCACTTGAGCTCACTGAGCTCACTTGAGGAGCTCACCAAGTAGGGAGGAGCTCACCTGGGAGCTCACCCAAGGAGCTCACCTTAGAGCTCACTCACCAAGCAGCTCACCTGGGAGCTCACTCACTCAAGCTCATAGATCACCAAGTAGCTCACCAAGGAGCTCTCTTGGGAGCTCACCGAGCTCAGCTTGAGCTGAGCTCACCTTGGAAGCTCATCAAGTAGCTCTCCTGGGAGCTCACCTAGAGCTCACCTGATAGCTCACTTGACTCACCTTGAGCTCACCTTGCCAAGCTCACCTGAGCTCAGCTCACCTCAGAGCTCACCTTGAGAGCTCACCAAGTAAGCTCACCTTGAGCTCTCTTGAGCTTCACCATGATAAGCTCACCTTGAGCTCAGCTAGGAGCTCACCTAGGAGCTCACCAAGAGCTCACCTGAGCTCTCTAGGAGCTCACCTAGGAGCTCACTCAGGAGAGCCTCACCAACTTAAGCTCTCTTGAAGTAACTCACCTAGAAACTCTGGGGAACTCACGACAGCTCACTTGAGAGCTCACCAGCTCAGCTCAGCTCACCTCAGCTCACCAGAGCTCACCTGACTCTCTCTCAGCTTAGCTCACCTGAGCTCAGCTCACATGGGAGCTCACTCAAAAGCTCACCTACCAGCTCACTAAGAAGCTCACTGGGAGCTCACCTTGAGCTCACCTCTAACTGAGCTCATGGGAGCTCACCTTGACCTCACTCACCTCACCTTAGCTCAGCTCCTAGAGCTCACCGAGGAGCTCACCTAGAGCTCAGCTCAGAGCTTGAGCTCACCTGAGGAGCTCACCTCTAGAGCTCACCGAGAGCTCTGAGCTCACACTAAGAGCTCACTTGAGCTCTTGAGAGCTCAAGAGCTCACTTGAGGAGCTCACTGAGGAGCTTCCAGAGCTGCTCAGCTCACCAAGGAGCTCCAGGGAAGCTCACTTTAGAGCTCACTCTGGAGCTCACCTAGAGCTCACCAGAAGCTCTAGAGCTCACTAGAACTAGCTCACTGGGAGCTCAAGAGCTCACCGAGCTAGCTCACCTAAGAGCTCACTCAGAGCTCTCGAGAGCTCACTCTCAGCTCACTCACTGAGCTCACTTGAGCTCACCCAGGAGCTCATCAAGTAACTCACTGAGCTGGGAGCTCACCTAGAGAGCTCACTGAGAGCTCAACTCACCTTGAGCTCACCTGTCCCAGCTCACCTTGAGACCACTAAGACTCACCTCTTGAGCTCACCTTGAGCTCACCTGAGCTCTTGAGCTCACCTAGGAGCTCACTCAAGCTCTCTCAAGAGCTCAGCTTAGCTCACTTGAGCTCACTTGGGAGCTCTCTGAGTGAGCTCACTCTGGGAGCTCACCTAAGCTCACTTAGAGCTCAGCTCAGCTCACCTAGCTCAGCTCACCTGAGCTACCTAGCTCACACCTGAGAGCTCACTTGTGAGCTCACCTTGAGGAGCTCACTGAGGAGCTCACCAAGAGCTCACCAAGTAGAGCTCACTCTGGGAGCTCACCAAGAGCTCACTAGAGCTCACTCAAAGAGCTCGCTCAAGAGCTCAGCTCACTCAGATAGCTCACCTGGGAGCTCTCTCAGAGCTCACCTAGGAGCTCACCGATGAGCTCACTTGAGCTCACCTTGGGAGCTAGCTCGAGAACTCACCTGAGTAACTCACCGAGCTGGAGCTCAGGAGCTCACCTGAAAGCTCTCCTTAGACTCACCTTGAGCTCACCTTGAGCTCACCTTAGTAGAGCTCACCTTAGAGCTCACCTGTGATCTCACTATGAGCTCACTGCTGAGCTGCTAGAGCTCACACCAGAGCTCACCTAGGAGCTCACCTCACAGCTTGAGCTCAGCTGGGAGCTCACCTGGGAGCTCACCTGAGAGCTCTCACTTGGAGCTCACTCGACTTGAGCTCACCTAAAAGCTCACTAAGAGCTGAGCTCTGGGAGCTCACTCATCAACTCACCTGGGAGCTCACCTTGAGCTCACCTTGAGGAGCTCACCTTGACTTGCTCACTTAGAGCTCACTTGAGGAGCTCTCTTCAAGGAGCTCTCAAAAGCTCACTGAGCTCACTGGGAGCTCACCTGAGAGCTCACTCAGAGCTCAACTCAGCTCATATGGGAAGCTCACCTGAGCTCAGCTCACCTGGAGCTCACCTTGAGCTCACCTAGAGAGCTCACTCAGCTCACCAGAGCTCACCTAGGAGCTCTTCCACTCACCGAGAGCTCACCTGAGCTCACTCTTAGAGCTCACTCTAGTAGCTCACTAGGAAGCTCACAGAGCTCACCTAACAGCTCACTGGGAGCTCACCTAGAGCTCACTGAGGAGCTCACCTGAGAAGCTCTCACCTGAGTAGCTCACTTGAGCTCACTTGTGAGCTCTCTAGTGAGCTCACTGGAGGAGACTTCACCTAGAGCTCACCAAGAGCTCACTAGGAGCTCAGCTAGGAGCTCACCTAGAGCTCACTCAGAGCTAGCTCAAGCTCAGAGCTCACCTGAGCTCAGCTCTTCAGAGCTCAGCTCTCGAGAGCTCTCACTGAGAGCTCACTTGAGCTAGCTCACTGGGAAGCTCTCACCTGAGAGCTCACCACTAACTCACCTGAGCTCACCTTGCCAACTCACTTGAGCTCACCTTCTTGCCAGCTCACCTGACCTGAGCTCACCTTGAGCTCTCAGTAGCTCTCACCTGTAAGCTCACCTAAGAGCTCACACCATTTGAGCTCACCTTTGAGCTCACATGGGAGCTCTGGAGCTCTACTAAGCTCACCTAGGAGCTCACCTGAGGAGCTCACCAAGTAGAGCTCACTCAGAGCTTTCAGCTCGAGCTAGCTCAACTTGAGCTCACAAGTAAAAAGCTCACCTGGAGAGCTCTCCTGTGACAGCAGCTAGCTCACCTGAGCTCACCTGAGGAGCTCACTGAGAGCTCACCCAGAAGCTCACTGGGAACTCACTCAAGTGAGCTCACCTTGAGAGCTCACTGGGAGCTCACTGAGCTCACTCTCAAGCTCTAGGAGCTCACCTTCAGCTAGCTCTCAGAGCTCACTCACAGACTCACTCAAGAGCTCATCATGGGAGCTCACTCAGCATGAGCTCACCTTGAGCTCACCTTGAGCTCACTAAGGAGCTCACCTGAGCTCACCTTGAGCTCACTCAGAGCTCACCTCAGCTGAGCTCACCTTGAGCTCACTCACCTTGAGCTCTCACCTAGGAGCTCACCAAGAGTCAGCTCTCTAGCTCAGCTCACCAAGTAGCTCACCTGGGAGCTCACTAGGACAGCTCACTGGGAGCTCACTGAGAGCTCACTTGAGAGCTTCACTTGAGCTCACCAGAGAGCTCACCAGGAGCTCACCAAGGACCTCACCTGGGAGCTCAGCTCACCTAGAGCTCACTTGGGAGCTCACCTAGCTAGCTCACCTAGGAGCTCACCAAATAACTCACCAAGTAGCTCACTCACGAGCTCTTCACTGGGAGCTCTCACCTTGATCAGCTCAGCTGAGTTGAGCTCACTCAAGTAAGCTCATGTAACTCACTGAGTAACTCATTTGGGAACTCACTAGCTCACAGAGCTCACCTCAGAGCTCACTTGAGCTCACCAAGAGCTCCAACTCACCTCAGAGCTCACCTGAGCTCAACTCTTGCCAACTCACCTCTGAGCTCGCTCCTTAAAGCTCACTTGAGCTCTTGAGCTGAGCTCACTCACCTCAGAGCTCACTCAGGAGCTCAGCTTAGAGACTCACTAGACTGAGCTCACCAGAGAGCTCACTAAGAGAGCTGCCTTGAGCTCACTGAGAGCTCACCGAGAGCTCACTCTGAGGAGCTCACTAGAGCTCACTAGAGCTTCACCAAGAGCTCACCGAGGAGCTCACCAGAGCTCAGCTCGACTGATTGAGCTCACCTTGAGCTCACTCAAGAGCTCACTCACCTGAAAGCTCACCTGAGCTCAGCTCACCTCTGATCAGCTCACTGAGCTCAGCTCACCTGAGCTCACTGAGCTCACTCACCTGGGCTCAGCTCTGCTCACTCTTACTCTTAAGCTCACCTTGAGCTCACTCAGGACCTGAACTCACCTAAGAACCTCACCTCACTCACCTCACCTTGAGCTTCTTAGCTCAGCTCAGCTCACCTTGAGGAGCTCAGTAGCTCACCAAGAGCTCACTAAGTAGCTCAAGGAGCTCACCAAGGAGCTCTCAGGAGCTCACCAAGTAGCTCACTGGGAGCTCAGCTCACCTTGAGCTCAGAGCTCACTTGGGAGCTCACCACTTAGAGCTCAGCTCTCACTTGAGAGCTCACTCTGAGGACACTCTCACAAGGAGCTCTCACCAAGAGCTCAGGAGAGCTCACCTGACTGAAGCTCTCCTCAAGAACTTCACTGAGAGCTCACCTGAATAGCTCACCAAGTAGTTCACTTGGGAGCTTCACTCTGGAGAGCTCACCACAGCTCACCAACTAGCTCACTGGGAGCTCACCTAATCAAGCTCACCTAGGAGCTCACAGCTCACTTCACTCACCGAGTCAGCTCACTCAACTCTCACCTGAGAGCTCACTGAGCTCACCTTAGTAGCTCACCTGAGGAGCTCAGGAGCTCACCAGGAGCTCTCAAGTAGCTCACTTGGAGCTCACCTAGTAGCTCACTTGAGCTCAGAGCTCAAAGAGCTCACCAAGAGCTCTCACCTGGGAGCTCACTCTGGGAGCTCCAGTAGCTGAGACTTGAGCTGACTTGAGCTCACCAGAGCTCAGCTCTGTAAGCTCAGAGACTCACTAGGAACTCACTGACTAGCTCAGACATCTCACTACTCACCTTTGAGCTCACCTTGAGCTCACTCAACTCAACTCAGCTCACCTTGAGCTCACTTCAGAGCTCAGCTCAAGCTCACTCAGCTCGTGAGCTCACCTCAAGCTCACCTTAGAGCTCTTTCACTCTAGCTCACCTTGAGCTCACTGAGGAGCTCACCTAGAGCTGAGCTCACCTCAGCTCACTCTCAGGAGCTCACCTAAGAGAGCTCTTTGAGCTCACCTTGGGAGCTCACTGGAGAGCTCACTCAGAGCTCAGAGCTCACCTGGGAGCTCACTTTAGCTCACCTAGGAGCTCACCAGAGCTCACCTGAGCTCACCAGGAGCTCACCTGAGAGCTCACCTAGGAGAGCTCACCAGAGCTCACCTCCAAGCTCTCACTGAGCTCACCTTGGGAGCTCATCAAGAGCTCAAAACTCACATGGGAGCTCATAAGCTCAGCAACTAACTCTTCACTCACCTGGACTCTGCTGGGAGCTCCTAGCAGCTCACTTAGCTCAGCTCACCTTGAGCTCACCTTGAGCTCACCAGCTCACTGAGAGCTCACCTCAGCTCACTGAGCACCTTGAGCTCATCAAGTAGCTCACCATGAGAGCTCACCTTGAGCTAGCCAAGGAGCTCACTCAAGCTAAGCTCACCTCAGCTCCAGAGCTCTCACCAACTCACTCAGCTCCTGAGAGCTCACCTATTGAGCTCACTCACTAACTCACTCACTAAGCTCACTGAGTAGCTCACTCAAGTAGGACTCACTTGAGCTCACTTGAGAGCTCACTAGAGTCAGCTCACTGAAGAGCTCAGGAGCTCACCAGCTAGCTCACAAGGAGCTCACCTCAAGCTTCCTGGGAGCTCACCTGAAGCTCACCTCAAGAGCTCTTCAAGGAGCTCACTGAGAGCTCTCTGAGAGCTCACCTCAGGAGCTCACCTTGAGCTCACTGAGAGCACTTCAGCTCTCCTCGAGTAACTCACCTAGGAACTCACTAGGACTGACTGAGCTCACCTTACCAACTCACCTTGAGCTCACCTTCAGCTCACCTTGAGCACCAACTCACCTTAAGCTCACCTTGAGCTAACTCACCTTGAGCTCTTTGTAGCTCACATGTAAGCTCACTCAGAGAGCTTGCTTTAGAGCTCACCTGACCAGAGCTCACCAAGAGCTCACCGAGAGCTCACCTCAGAGCTCTCTAGCTGGAGCTCAAGCTAGCTCAGCCAAGAGAGCTCAGCTCACCTGAGCTAGCTCAAGCTCAGCTCACTGGAGCTCACCTAGGAGCTCACTCACTGAGCTCACTCACCTGAGAGCTCACTAGAGAGCTCACCCCAAGAGCTCAAGCTCACTCAGCTCACCAAAGCTCACAGGGAGCTCACTCACCTAGCTCACTCACACACAACTCACTCTTGACCTCACTCAGCTCAGCTCATCACTCACTCTGAGCTCACTGAGAGCTCACCTTGAGCTCAGCTCAGCTCTCTCTGAGCTCACTCCTTAGCTCAGCTCAGAGCTCACTCTAGAGCTCACTAGAGCTCTTGGGAGCTCTCTACTCAGCTGAAGCTCACTAAGTAGCTTGACTTGAGCTCACTTGTGAGCTCAGAGCTCACCACCAACTCACTCACCTGGGAGCTCTCTAGGAGCTCAAGTAGCTCACTTGAGGAGCTCACTAGAGCTCACCTGGAGAGCTCACTCTCAGCTCTTGAGCTCTCTCCAAGAAGCTCACCTAGGAGCTCACTGAGCTCACTCTCTGAGCTCACTCTAGCAGGAGCTCACTGAGAGCTTGACTTGAGCTCATGAGCTCTGAGAGCTCACTAGGAGCTCACCTCAGGAGCTCACAAGGAGCTCACTGGAGAAGCTCACTGGAGCTCTGAGCTCACAAGGAGCTCAGCTCAGCTGAGCTCACTGAGCTCACCTGAGAGCTCACCTCAGCTCTGAGAAGCTCACCACAGCTACTCACCTGAGCTCACCTTGCCAACTCACCTTGAGCTCACTAAGTAGCTCACATGTAAGCTCACCTAGAGAGATTCTTGACAAGCTCACCTTGAGCTCACCTGGGAGCTCATTGAGGAGCTCTCTGGGACTTAGGAGCTCACCCAGAGCTCAAGCTCAGTGAGCTCACCTGAGAGCTTTCTAGCAGCTCACTCTGAGAACTCTCACTTGAGCTTTCACCAAGCTCAGCTCACCTTGAGAGCTCACCTGACTTGCTCACCTTTCTTTCAGAGCTCAGAAGCTCTCATCAGTCAGCTCACCAGTGAGCTCACCAGAGCTCACCAGAGCTCACACTGAGCTCTCAACTTGAGCTCACTCTCAGCCAAAGAGCTCACTCTGGAGCTCACCTTCTAGCTCACTGACTTGAGCTCACTCACCAAGAGCTCACCTTGAGCTCACTCAGGAGCTCAGCTCACTCAGAGCTTAGACTCAGCTCACTCAGCTCACCTCAGGAGCTCACCTTGAGCTACACTCTGGAGCTCACTAGCTCAAGCTCACCTCAGCTGAGCTCACCTCAGCTCACCTACCTCACTCTAACTCAAGTAGTTTCACCTTCAGCTCAGTAGCTCACCTGGGAGCTCACCGAGCTCAGCTCACTTGAGCTCTCTCACTGAGTGAGCTCACCTGAGCTCTCAGAGCTGAGCTCACCGAGAGCTCACCTGAGCTCACTTAAGAGCTCACTCTGAGGAGCTCTCTGAGAGCTCACTCAAGAGCTCACCAAGAGCTCTCAACTTGAGCTCTCACTCAGCTCACCTGAGCTCTCACAGCTAGCTCAAGCTCACTGGAGCTGAGCTCACTCCAAGAGCTCTCCAAGAGCTCACCTGGGAGGAGCTCTCTCTAGAGCTCACCTTGAGAGCTCACTGAGCTTGAGAGCTGAGCTCACTCTAGAGCTCACTGAGAAGCTCACTGGGAACTCACTGAGCTCTGGGAGCTCACCTGACAGCTCACCTTACCAACTCACCTTGAGCTCACCTCAGCTAACCTTGAGCTTCCTGAGCTCATCTCAGCTCCTCACTAAGCTCACCTTGAGCTCACCTAGTAGCTCACATGTGAGCTCACCTGAGCTCACCTGAGCTCACAAGCTCACCTTTGAGAGCTCACTGGGAGCTCACCAAGTAGAGCTCACCTAGGAGCTCACTGGGAGCTCTCTAAGAGCTCACCTAGGAGCTCATGAGTAGCTCACTTGAGCTTCTCCGGAAGCTCACCTGAGAGCTCACTGAGCTCACCAGAGCTCTTTCCTTGAGCTCACCTCCACAGAGAGCTCACCAAGCTCACTTGAGCTGAGCTCACTGAGTGAGCTCACCAGAGCTCATCAAAGCTCACCAAAAACTCACATGGGAGCTCTCACTGAGCTCACCTTACCAACTCACATGGAGGAGCTCACTCTAGCTCTTGAGCTCACACCTTGAGCTCACCTAAGGAGCTCTCAGATCAGCTCACTCACTAGCTCACCAAGAGCTCACTCTTAGAGCTCATCTAGTAGCTCACCTTAGAGTTCAAAGCTCACCTAGTAGCTCACCAAGCTAGCACCTAGAGCTCACTCTGAGAGCTCACCTGAGGAGCTCACCTAGTAGAGCTCACCTAGGAGCTGAGCTCGAGGAGCTCTTGAGCTAGCTGACTTGAGAGCTCACTAGAGAGCTCACTCGAGTAGCTCACTGAGCTGAGCTCACCTAGGGAGCTCACCAGCTCAGTGAGCTCACTTGGGAGCTCACCTAAGAGCTCACCAGGAGCTCACTGAGCTCAAGCTCACCAAGTAGCTCACCTGGGAGCTCACTGGGAGCTCACCGATGGGAGCTGAGCTCAGCTGAGCTCACCTGAGAGCTCTCGCTCGACTAACTCACCTAGACTCACTCACTCTAGAGCTCACCTACCTAGCTCACCTTACCAGAACTCACTCACCTTACTCACCAACTCACTCAAGCTCACCTTGAGCTTTCCCAACCACCTTGAGCTCATCTAGTAGCTCACATGTAATCTCACCTAGAGATTACCGACAAGCTCAGCTCACCTTTAGCTCACCTAGAGCCTGAGCTCTGAGGAGCTCACCAGAGCTCAGCTCAGCTAGGAGCTCCTGGCAAGAGCTCACCTGGAGCTCACTCTCTCAGCTCAGACTTGAGCTTGAAAAGAGCTCACTGAGAAGCTCACCTGAGAGCTCACCTAGAGCTCACGAGCTCAGCTCACTGAGCTTGACCTCACCAGTGAGCTCACCACCAAGAGCTCACTCAGCTCGAGCTCAGCTCAGAGCTCACTCGAGCTTAGCTGAGCTCACATAAGAGCTCTCAAGATAGCTCACCTGAAAAGCTCACTGGAGAGCTCACTGCTCAGACTCACCATGGGAAGCTCACTTGGGAGCTCCAAGAGGAGCTCACCTAGCTCAGCTCACCTTGAGCTCACCAAGACTCTCACTGAGCTCACTCACTTGCTAGCTCACTCAGTGAGCTCACTCAGCTAGCTCACTTCAAGAGCTCACCAAGTAGCTCACCTAAGTAGCTCACCAAGGAGCTCACCTAAGGAGCTCACTCCTGAGCTCACTCACTTGAGCTCACTCACTCTGAGCTCACTTTGAGCTCACACAAGTGAGCTCACAGCTCACTCAGCTCACCAGGGAGCTCCTGAGCTCACGGAGCTCACCAAGAGCTCACTTGGGAGCTCACCTAAGGAGCTCTGGGAGCTCACTCCCAATGAGCTCACCAATTAGCTCACCTGGGAGCTCTTCTGGGAGCTCAGATTGAGCTTGAGAGCTCAGCTCTCTGAGAGCTCATCTGAGTAACTCACCTGGGAACTCACCTTAGAGCTCACCTGATAACTCACCTTGCTAAGCTCACTTGGAACTCACCTGAGCTCACCTTGCCAACTCACCTTGAGCTTGAGCTCACCTTCCAGCTCACCTTGAGCTCACTCTAGCTCAGCTCAAGCTCACTGAGCTCAGCCTACAAGAAGCTCACCTCAGAGCTTAAGCTCACCTTTGAGCTCACCTAGGAGCTCACCTAGGAGCTCACCTTAGAGCAAGAGCTCACTAGTAGCTCACTGAGAGCTCAGCCACTGAAAAGCTTCTTGAGCTCACTAAGCTCAGCTCGACTGAGATCTCACTTGAAGCTCACCTTGGAGCTAGCTCACCTTGAGCTCAGCTCAAGAGCTCACAAGAGCTCACTCAGCTCACCTAGAGCTCACATGGCTCACTCAGCTCACCTTCACACTCACCTGGAGCTCACTCTAAGAGCTCACCTTAGCTCACCTTGAGCTCACCTTGAGCTCACCAAGGAGCTCACCTGAGCTAGCTGAGCTCACCTAGCTCACCTCACTCCTGAGCTCAGCTCACTGACTAGCTCTCTAGAGCTCACCTGAGCTAGCTCACTGAGTAGCTCACCTAATGAGCTCACCTTGAGCTCACTCAAGTGAGCTCACCAGCTCACTTGAGCTCACTACGAGAGAGCTCACCTGAGGAGCTCACCTGGGAGCTCTGAGAGCTCAAGTAAGCTCACCTAAGCAGCTCACCTAGAGCTCACTGGGAGCTCACTAGCAGCTCATAGAGAGCTCTCAAGCTGAGCTCACCTGAGCTCACTGGGAGCTCACCCGGGAGCTCACTGGGATTAGAGCTCACTTGAGCTCAGAGAGCTCAGCTGGGAGCTCACTGTAGCTCACCTAGACTCTCACTCAGAACTCGAGGAGCTCACTCATAGCTCACCTTGAGCTCACCTAACTCACTGCTGAGCTCACTAGCTCACTTCATCACCTTGAACTCACCTTGAACTCACCTTGAGCTCACTCACCTTGAGCTCACCTTGAGCTCATCTCACCAGTAGCTCATCATGTAAGCTCACCCAGAGCTCACCGACAAGCTCACCTTTGAGCTCACTGGGAGCTCACTACAAGAGCTCTGCTGAGGAACTCTAGCAGAGCTCACCTGGGAGCTCTCAAGTAGCTCACCTAGAGCTCACTCAAGAGCTCACCTTGAGCTCACGGAGCTCACCAAGAGCTCACTGCTAGAGCTTAGAGCTCACCCTGAGCTCACCTCAAGAGCTTCACCTAGAGAGCTCACCCTGAGTAGCTCTCACTTGAGCTCACTCTCACCTTGAGCTCATCAAGAGCTCTCACCAAAGCTCACTCTGAGAGCTCACTCGAGCTCACTCACATGAGCTCATGAAATCAGCTCACTCTGGGAGCTCATGAGCTCACCTCACTTAGCTCTCACCTTGAGCTCACCTTGAGGAGCTCACCTTGCCAACTCACCAGCTCAGCTCACTAGAGCTCTAGAGAGCTCACCTCACCTAGTAGCTCACTGAGCAGCTCACCAAGAGCTCAGCTCATGAGCTAGCTCACCTGAGCTCACCTGAGCTCAGCTCCTGGAGCTCACTGAGCTCAGCTCACCTAAGAGCTCACCTGGAGAGCTCACCTCAGAGCTCTCTCACAGAGCTCACTTGAGCTCACTTTGAGCTGAGCTTGAGACTCACTGAGCTCACCTGAGCTCACTTGTGAGCTCACTCTCAGCTCACCTAGGAGCTCACTCAAGAGCTCACCAGAGCTCACCGAGCTCAGCTCACCTTGAAGCTCAGCTCCTAGAGCTCACTGAGAGCTCTTGAGAGCTCACCTTGTCAGCTCACCTTGAGCTCAGCTTCTCAGAGCTCTGAGATCTCAGCTGAGCTCACTGAGAGCTCCTCCAAGGAGCTCACCTAGGAGCTCACCAAGAGCTCACCTAAAGCTACTCACCTCAGAGCTCAACTCACACTGAGCTCACTTAGCTTGAGCTCACCTCACTCACCTTGAGCTCACCTGAGCTCACCTTGAGCTCACCTGAGCTCAGCTCAAGCTGAGCTCACCTCAGAGCTGAGCTCACTCTAGAGCTCACCTTGAGAGCTCATCTCACCTAGAGCTCAGCTCTTCAGCTCACAAGAGCTCAGCTCACCGAGCTCACCTGAGAGCTCACTCTTGAGAGCTCACTCTAGCTCACTTGACTTGAGCTTTCACCCTGAAAGCTCACTGGGAGCTCACAGCTGAGCTCACCTTGAGTAGCTCACTCTTGAGAGCTCACCTCACCAGAGCTCTCACCTAGGAGCTCACCTGGGAGCTTAGCTCACCTTAGAGCTCACTAGCTCTTTCAGGGAGCTCACTCAGGATCTCTCACCAGAGCTCACTGAGAGCTCAGCTCTAGCTCACTTGAGCTCAGGAGCTCACTTGGGAGCTTTAACTCACTCTTGAGCTCACCTGAGGAGCTCACCAAGCTCAGCTCACTTCAGAGCTCACTCTCTTGAGCTCACTCTCACCTTGAGCTCACCTCAGAGCTCACTCAGAGCACCAGAGAGCTCACTCTCAAGCTCACTCTGGGAGCTCACTTGATCATCTCACCTTGAGAACTCTCCTAGCTTGAGCTCTCTCAGCTGACTTGAGCTCTGAGCTCGACTGAGCTCAGCTCACTCTGAGCTCACTCAGAGCTCACTCTGAGCTCACTCACATGGGAGAACTCACCTCAGCTCACCTGCCAACTCACACAGAGCTCACTCTGAGCTCTCCTAGCTCAGCTCACCTTGAGCTCACCTTGAGCTCACCTCTGAGACTCTCACTTGAGCTCACCTCAAAGCTCTCCTCTGAGCTCACCTGGGAGCTCACTCGAGAGCTCACTCTAGAGCTCACCTGAGCTCAGCTCACCTCAAGCTCTGGGACTCACCTAAGAGCTCTCCTAGGAGCTCACCAGAACTCACCTTAAGCTAGCTTGAGCTCACCACTTCAGCTCACCGAGAGCTCACTTGAGCTCACAGCTCACCTTGAGCTCACTTGTGAGCTCACCAGAACTCACCTTCACTCAAGCTCCTCACTCAAGGAGCTCACCTAGAAGCTCACCTGAGAGCTCTAGAGCTCACTAGTGAGCTCACTCTCACCTGAGCTTCACTGAGAGCTCACCTCAAGCTCACTGAGAGCTCACCTCAGCTCACCTAGAGCTCACCTGGGAGCTCACTGGGAGCTCTGGAGCTCTCTGAGACTTCAGATAAGCTCTTAACTCACCTAGAGAGCTCTCTCACCTGAGCTCACCAGTTGAGCTCAGCTCACTCGACTCTCAAGAGCTCACTCGACTAGCAGATCTCACTCAGGAACTCTCACCTGGGAGCTCACTCACTGAGCTACCTCACTCAATAGCTCACCTCAGGGAGCTCACCTTGAGCTCTCACCTTGAGCTCAGCTCACCTTGAGCTCACTCAGAGCTCACTGTAAGCTCACTCTCAAAGAGCTCACTGGAGCTCACACTTTGAGCTCACATGAGGAGCTCACGAGAGCTCACTGGCTCAAGAGCTCACTGGAGAGCTCACTAGAGCTCAGAGCTCACTCAGAGAATCAGCTCACAAGAGCTTCCTGAGCTCACTGGAGCTCAGAGCTCTCACTGAGCTCACCTTGAGCTCACCTGGGAGCTCACTGAGACTCACTCACCTTGAGCTCACTTGAGCTCACTCAGGAGCTCTCACTTGAGGAGCTCACTTGAGCTCACTGAGCTCAGCTCACTGAAAGCTCACAGCTCAAAGCTCACATAGGAGCTCATGGGACTCTCTGAGGAGCTCACCTACACACTCACTGAGGAGCTCACCAGCTGAGCTCACCTCACTCAGAGAGCTCATTAAGCTCAGCTCACCTTGCGCTCAGCTCATAGAGCTCACCTCTCAGCTCACTGAGCTCACTCACTGGAGCTCACTCTAGTAGCTCACCTGCTCAGCTTCACTTGAGAGCTCATTAGAGCTCAGCTGAGCTCACCTCACTCTAGAGCTCACTTTGAGAGCTCTCTCAGGAGCTCACTAACTTGAGCTCACTAGGAGCTCACTTCCTAGAGCTCACCAGAGCTGAGCTTAGGAGCTGCTCAGCTCACTCTTGAGCTCACTCGGGAGCTCACCAAGTAGCTCACTTGAGCTCTCACCTGGGAGCTCACTTAAGCTCACTCTCAGCTCACCTTGAGCTCACTCACCTCACTCACTAGAGCTCACTCACTCTGAGCTCAGCTCACTGAGAAGCTCACTCTGAAGCTCAGCTCCTTGAGCTCACTGAGAGCTCACCTCAGAGCTCACTTGAGCTCTGCTCACCTCAGAGCTCACCTGAGCTCAGCTCACTCAGCTCACAGAGAGCTCACCAGAGCTCAGCTCTGAGCTCACCTAGGAGCTCACACAAGAGCTCACTCAAGAGCTCACCTAGGAGCTCACTCACTGAGCTCACTTGAGCTCTCACTGGGAGCTCACCAATAAGCTCACCAGGGCTCACTCAGCCACTCAGAGCTCACCACTAAGCTCTTGAGCTCACTCTCGACTTGAGCTCACCTTGAGCTCACCAGAGAGCTCACTGAGAGCTCACCTGAGCTAGCTCACCTGCTCACTCAGCTCACCTAAGCTCAAGCAGCTCACATGGGAGCTCACTTGAGTAACTCAGCTGGCAAGAGCTCTCACTGGGAGCTCTCTAAGGAGCTCACCTGAGCTCACTGAGAGCTCACCTTGGAACTCACCTTGAGCTCACTCTGAGCTCTCAAGCTCTCACCTAGGAGCTCACTCTTGAGCTCACACTCAGAGCTCACCTACTCAGCTCACCTTGAGCTCACCTTGAGAGCTTCACCTCAGCTCAAGAGCTCACTCAAGAGCTCACAAGTAGCTCTACCACTGAGCTCACAAGAGCTCATCTGAGAGCTCACCTTGAGCTCACTTTGAGCTCTCACTGAGCTCAGCTCTCAACTCACCTTGGAGCTCACTGAGCTCACATGAGCTCACCTCAGCTCACTCACTCTGAGCTCACCTGAGGAGCTCACCTCACCAACTCACCTTGAGCTCACTCTAGAGCTCACCTCGAGACCTCACTCTTTGAGTAGCTCACTTGATGGGAGCTCACCTAGCTCAGCTCACCTTGAGAGCTCACCTAATAGCTCACCTGGAGAGCTCACCTAGAGAGCTCTTGAGCTTAGACTACCTGACTTCAGGAGCTCAGCTCACTTGAGCTCACTCTGACTGAGCTCACTCAGCAGAGCTCACACCAAGAGCTCCTGAGCTCACTAGAGCTCACTAAGAGCTCACCTCACCTAGAGCTCACCAGGAGCTCACTGCCAAGAGAGCTCTTGGAATGAGCTCACCAACTAGCTCACCTTGAGGAGCTCTCACCTTAGGAGCTCACCGAGCTCTAGCTCACTCTCAGAGCTCACCTAGGAGCTCCTCGAGCTCAGCTCACAAGCTTACTGAACTCACTTGGGAGCTCACCTGGGATCAACTCACCTTAGAACTCACCTTGAGCTCACCTGGGAGCTCACCTGGAGCTCACCTTAGCTGGAGCACCTGAGCTCACCTAGAGCTTCACCACTAAGCTCACCTTTGAGCTCACTCACTCACCTTGAGCTCACCTCACTCGAGGAGCTCACCTAGAGCTCTCACTAAGAGCTCTGAGCTCTCCTGAGCTTCACTCTCAAGAGCTCTCTGAGCTCACTGAGAACTCACCTTGAGAGCTCACTCTAACTCACCTCAGCTCACCAGAGCTCACCCAAGAGCTCACCTTGAGCTCACCTCACCTAGAGAGCTCACAGAGCTCTCGAGAGCTCTCACCAAAAAGCTCACCTGAGCTCAAGCTCACATGGGAGCTCACCTCATAACTCAGCTCTTCTCAGCTCACCTGGGAAGCTCACATGGGAGCTGAGCTCAGCTCACAGCTCACCTCACAGAGCTCACCTTGAGCTCACCTGAGTCAAGCTCACCAGAAGCTCAAGCTGAGCTAGCTCACCTAGCTGAGCTCACCTCTCTGAGCTCACTGAGTGAGCTGAGCTTGGAGCTCACTCGAGCTCTCATGGAGAGCTCACTCACCTCACAGACTCACTTGGGAGCTCACCAGAACACTCACTTCACTGGGAGCTCACATTGAGCTCACTTGATGAGCTCACTTTGAGCTCACCTGAGGAGCTCACTTGAGCTCACAGCTCTCTCTCAGAGCTCACTGAGCTCAGCTCAGGAGCACTCTCACCAGAGGAGCTCACTGGGAGCTCACCTAGGAGCTCACCAGCTCACCAAGAGCTCACCTAGCTCAAAGCTCTCGAACAGCTCACGAGTAGCTCACTTGAGCTCACTCATGATGAGCTCACTGAGAGCTCCTGGGGACCTCACTCTAGGAGCTCACCTAGAGCTAGCTCACCTTGGGAGCTCACTTGGGAGCTCACCTGAGGAGCTCAGCTCACCTAGAGCTCACCTGGGAGCTCACCAACTGAGCTCCAGTGAGCTCACTCTGGGAGCTCTTCTAGGAGCTCACCGATCAGCTCGAGTTGAGCTCACCTGAGCTCTCATTGAGTAACTCACCTGGGAACTCACCTAGGAGCTCACCTGACCACTCACTCACCTTACCAACTCACCTTGAGCTCACCTGAGCCAGCTCACCTTAGAGAGCTCAGCTCAGCTACCTTGAGCTCACCTTGAGCTCACCAGAGCTCATCTGGAGCTCACATGAGCTCATCAAGCTCTTAGCTCTTGCCAGAGCTCACTGACTCATGAGTAAGCTCACCTTGAGCTCACTCTAGGAGCTCACTCTCAGAGCTCACCTTAGAGCTCACTCAGAGCTCAGCTGAGAGCTCACTAGGAGCTCACTCTTAACTTTGAGCTCACCTAGGAGCTCTCTCAGCTCACCTGCCACCACTCACCTGACTCACTCAGCTCTTGAGCTCACCTAGGAGCTCACCAGAAGCTCACTTGAGCTCACCAAGAGCTCACTCATGGAGGAGCTCACCAAGCTAGCTCACCTGAGAGCTCACATGGGAGCTCACTACTGAGCTCACTGGGAGCTCACCTGGAGAGCTCACCAGGAGCTCACCTCAGAGACTCTCACTTGAGCTCACTTGAGCTCACTAGAGCTCACTTGAGCTCACTCTGAGTAGCTCACCTCAGAGCTCACCTCAGGAGCTCTCTAGCTCACAAGTAGCTCACCTGGGAGCTCACCTGGGAGCTCACCTCAGCTTGACTCTCACCTAAAGCTCTCACCGAGATAGCTCTCGAGCTCTCTCACTTGAGCTCACTTGTCAGAGCTCACTCAGCTCAGCTCACTCACTGGGACCTCACCTGGGAGCTCACCTCACCTAAGCTCACTCGAGAGCTCACCTGACTCTGAGCTCACTCACAGGAGCTCACCTGAGAACTCAACAGAGCTTCCCAGAGCTCACACAGAGCTCACTTGAGAGCTCACTCTAGAAACTCACCTCGGAATCACCTAGCTACTCACTTGCTCACCTTAGCTCACTTTCACCTAAGCTCACTCAAGCTAAGCTCACCTTGAGCTCACTGAGCTCACTGAGCTCAGCTCTTCACAGCTCACCTAGAGCTCACCTGGGAGCTCACTTGAGAGCTCACCTACTAGCTCACCAGGAGCTCACCTGGAGAGCTCACCAGAGCTTTCCTGAGCTCACCTTGAGCTCACACAAGGAGCTCACCTCACCTTAAAGCTCACCTAGCTTCTCTCAGTAGCTCACCTAGAGCTTCACTCGAGTAGCTCACCAAGTAGCTCACTGGGAGCTCCTGATAGCTCACTCTAGAGAGCTCACTGGAGAGCTCACTTAGAGCTCACTTGAGCTCACTCTAGAGCTCACTTGAGAGCTCAGCTCACCAGGAGCTCTGGGAGCTCACCTAGAGCTCACTTGGAGCTCACCTCAGCTCACTCACCTTAGAGCTCTCACTCACTCTAGCTCCAAGTAGCTCACCTGGAGCTGAGCTCACTCTTTGAGAGTTTCTCGAGGGAGCTCACCGAGAGCTCACCTGAGAGCTCGAGCTCATCAGCTGTAACTCACTAGGAACTCAGCTCTTGGGAGCTCACCAATAGCTCACCTACCAACTCACCTTGAGCTCACCTCTAACTGAGCTCACCTCTGAGCTCACTCTGAGCTCACCTTGAGCTCATCTTGAGTATCTCACCTCAGTAAGCTCACCTCTCACCTATTCTCCTCACCTCAAGCTCACCTTTGAGCTCACTCAGAGCTCACCTAAGAGCTCACCTGGGAGAGCTCAGCTCACTCAGGAGCTCACCTGGGAGCTCTCACCAAGCTCAGCTCACCTAGAGCTCACTTGAGCTCTCAGCTCACACTTGAGCTCACCTAAGCACTGAAGCTCACCTCAGCTCTTGGGAGCTTCACCAGGACTCACCTAGCTCAGCTCTTGAGCTTGAGCTCACCAGGAGCTCTCTGAGAGCTCAACTCACTTGAGCTCACCAGAGCTCACTCAAGAGCTCACTAAAAACTCACATGGGAGCTCACTCAGAAGCTCGCCTTGCCAACTCACATGGGACCTCACCTCTCAGCTCTCAGCTCACATTGAGCTCACTCTAAGAGCTCACATTACAACTCACCTTGAGCTCATCTAGTAGCTCACCTTGAGTTTCAGCTTCGAGCTGAGCTCCAAGTAGCTCACCTAGAGCTCACTGGGAGCTAGCTCACCTAGCTACTGAGGAGCTCACCAAGAGCTCACTGAGAGCTCACTTGAGTAGCTCACTAGCTCTCACTCAGTAGCTCATCTCTTGAGGACCTCTCACCAAGCTAGCTCACTAGGAGCTCTCAGCAAAGCTAGCTCACCTCAGAGAGGGAGCTCTCACCTGAGCTCACTTGAGCTCTTGGGAGCTCACCAGGAGCTCACCTGGGAACTCACTAGGAGCTCACCAAGAGCTCACCTGCTAACTCACCTTGACTCACCTAGCTCACTAACTCACCTTAAGCTCACCTTCCAACTCACTCACTCTTGAGCTCACCTAGAGCTCACATGTAAGCTCACCTGTAGAGCTTCACCTAAGCTCAAGAGCTCACCTTTGAGCTCACTGGGAGCTCACCTTGAGCTCAGCTCACCTAGGAGCTCTTGGGAGCTCTTGAGCTCAGAAAGTAGCTCACTTAGGAGCTCATCGATAGCTCACCTTGTCAATCTCACCTTGAGCTCACCTAGGAGCTCACTCACCATAGCTCACTCACCTTGAGCTCACTTCAGAGCTCACCAGAGCTCACTGAGCTCACTCAAGTCAGCTTCACCTTGAGCTCACCTAGAGAGCTCTCATCAAGGGAGCTCACCTAGAAACTCACATGAGAGCTCACCTTAGCTAACTACTGGGAGCTCACCATGGAGCACCTCTCAGGAGCTCACTGGAGCTCACCTTTCAGCTCACCTTAGCTCACTCAGGGAGCTCACCTGCTCACCAACTCACCTGAGCTTTTCACCTAGTAGCTCACCTCAGAGCTCATCGAGTAGCTCACCAAGTAGCTCACCTGGGAGCTCTCACCTAAAGAGCTCACTGGGAGCTCACCTCACTCACGAGCTCACTTGAGGAGAGCTCACCGAGTAGCTCACCAAGTAGGTTGACTTGAGCTCACTTGTGAGCTCACTGAGAGCTCACTAGGGACCTCGCCTAGGAGCTCACCAAGTAGCTCACTTAGGAGCTCACTAGTAGCTCACAGCCGGGAGCTCTCTGGGAACTCTCTCACCAAGTAGCTCACGAGATTCTTCTTGAGCTCACCGAGCTCACTGATGAGCTCTCTTGAGCTCACTGAGCTCACTGGGAGCTCATCTGAGAACTCACCTAGAACTCACCTAGAGCTCACCCGACTAACTCACCTTACCAACTCACCTTGAGCTCACCTGCCAAGCTCACCTTGCTAAGCTCACCTTGAGCTCACCTTGCTAACTCACTCTTGAGCTCATCTCTGTAGCTCACAGCTAAGCTCACCTAAGAGATTCAGCCAAGCTAAGCTCACCTTGAGCTCAGCTCACTCTCAGGAGCTCATCAGCTGAGCTCACCTAAGAGCTCTCCTAGAGAGCTCACCTAGAGCTCACTTGAGCTTGAGCTCACTGAGAGCTCACCTAGAGCTCACCTGGAGCTCACCGACCAGCTCACCTTGGGAGCTCACTCACCTTGAGCTCACCCAAGAGCTCACCGAGCTCACCTCATGACTTCAGCTCACAGCTAGGAGCTCACCAATAGCTCACCAAAAACTCACATGGAGAGCTCACTGACTCACTACTCACCTTGAGCTCACTCACTAAGGAGCTCACCAGAAGCTCACCTTGACTCACCTCAGCTCACCTTGAGCTTTTCTAAGCTCACCTCAGAGCTCACCTCGAGTCAGCTCACCAAGTAGCTCACCAAGTAGCTCACCTAGTAGCTCACTCACTCGAGAGCTCACCTAGAGAGCTCCGAGAGCTCACTTGAGCTCACTTGTGAGCTCACTTGTAGAGCTTCACTTCAGCTCAGGAGCTTCCAGAGCTCACTTGGTAGCTCACCAAGTAGCTCACCTAAAAGCTCACCTAGCAACTCACCTAGAGCTCACCAAGGAGCTCACAAAGGAGCTCAGCTGGGAGCTCACTTAACACACTCTCACTCTTGAGCTCACCTAGGAGCTCTCTGAGAGAGCTCTGGGAGCTCTCACCTCAGCTCACTGACCAGAGAGCTCACTGGGAGCTCACTCCTCAGAGCTCACCTGAGGAGCTCACCTAGAAGCTCACTGAGAGCTTCTCAACTCTCCTTGACTCACCTTGAGCTCACCTTGACTCACTCTTGATCTCACCTGCTAACTCACCTTGAGCTCATCTATCTGTAGCTCACATGTAAGCTCACCTTGAAGATTAGCCAAAAGCTCACCTTTGAGCTCTCCTGGAGCTCATAGCAAGTAGCTCACTAGCTAGGAGCTACCGAGCTAGCTGAGCTAGAATACCTCACCTAGAGCTCACCAGAGCTCTAGGAGCTCTCACTTGAGCTCAGCTCAACTTGAGCTTCACCTGAGCTCACTCAGCTTCTTGGGAGCTCACCTAGGAGCTCACCAGCTCTCACTCTAGAGCTCACTTGAGCTCACCAAGAGCTCACTGAGAGCTCACTGAGCTCGAGGAGCTCACCTGAGCTCACTCTGATGGGAGCTCTCAACGAGCTCACTCCTAAAAACTCACATGGGAGCTCACTCTGGAGCTAACTCACCTTGGGACTCACTCACATGGGAGCTCTCTGATCACCTTGAGCTCACTCGAGAGCACCGGGAGCTCACCTGGAGCTCACCTTGAACTCATCGGTAGCTTCTCGGAGCTCACTCGAGTAGCTCATCCAAGTATCTCAAGAGCTCTCAGGAGCTCACTCTAAAAGCTCACTGAGCTCACTCAGCTCTCTAGAGCTCACCGAGTAGCTCACTGAGTAGGCTTGACTTGAGCTCACTTGTGAGCTCACCGATAAGCACTGACCTCAGGGGAGACTCACCTAGGAGACTCACTCAGAGCTCACCAAGTAGCTCACTTGGGAGCTCACCTGGGTAGCTTCAGACTCACCACCAAGGAGCTCACCTGAGCTTCCTCAGCTCAGAGAGCTCACCTAGAGCTCTCGAGGAGCTCACTAAGAGCTCAGCTGAGAGTTGAGCTCACCTCAGAGCTCATCGAGTAACTCACTAGGAACTTGGGAGCTTCTGAGCTCACCACCTAACTCACCACCAACTCACTTGAGCTCACCTTTGAGCTCACCTTGAGCTCACCTGCTAAGCTCACCTGAGCTCACCTGAGCTCACCTTAGGAGCTCCTGAGAGCTCACTAGAGCATCTCACCTAGGAGCTCACCTGAGCTCTGGGAGCTCAGCTTGAGCTCACCTAGGAGCTCAGAGCAAGCTTGACTTGAGCTTTCCTGAAAACTCACTGGGAGCTCACCTCACCTAGCTCACCTAGAGCTCACTTGAGCTCACTCTAGAGCTCACCTTGAGCTCAAAGCTCACTTGAGCTCGGGAGCTCGAGAGCTCTCAAGTCTCAGCTCACCTCAGCTCAAAACTCTCACTCTGGGAGCTCACCTGAAAACTCACCTAGAAACTCACATGGAGCTCTCACCTCACCTTGAGAACTCACCTTGAGCTCAGCTCAGGAGCTCACCTCCCAGCTCACTCACTTGAGCTCACCAAGTAGCTCACCTTAGAGTTTTTCAAGTAGCTCACCAAGTAGCTCACGGGAGCTCACCTGGAGCTCACTTGAGTAGCTCACCGAGTGAGCTCACTTGAGCTCACTCACTGAGAAGCTGAGCTCACTCAGTGAGCTCACTGGGAGGACTTCACTAGAGCTCAGCTCAGGCAGAGCTCACTGGGAGCTCACCTAGCAGCTCACCTGGGAGCTCACCGAAGCTCTCACTCAAGTAGCTCTCAGCTTAGCTCGGGAGCTCACCTGGGAGCTCACCTGATAGCTCACCTCGAGCTGAGCTCACTGAGAGCTCTTGAGTAACTCACTGAGTAACTCACCTAGAGCTCACCTGACTCACCTTGAGCTAGAGCTCACCTCACCAACTCACCTTGAGCTCATCTGGTAGCTCTCATGTAAGCTCACCTAGAGAGATTTTAACAAGCTCACCTTTGAGCTCACCTTTGAGCTCACCTAGGAGCTCACCAGAGCTCACCTAGGAGCTCACTGGGAGCTCAGCTGGAGCTCAGAGCTCTCAAGAGCTCAGCTCACCAGAGCTCATCGAGTAGCTCAACTTAAAGCTTGAGCTCCTGGGAGCTCACCTTGGAGCTCACCATGAGCTCACCTTGAGCTCACCTTGAGCTCACCAAGAGCTCACTTGAAGAGCTGAGCTGAGCTCTCACTCTCAAGAGCTCACTCAAAAACTCACATGGGAGCTCACTGGGAGCTCACCTACTCAGCTCACTCACACAAGAGCTCACCTTGGCTCAGCTTCACCTGAGCTCACCTTGAGCTCACCTGAGGAGTTCACTGAGCTCACCCAAGTAGCTCACCTTGAGCTCATCTAGTAGCTCACCTTGGAGTTTGTCAAGTAGCTCACCAAGTAGCTCACCTAACATCTCACCTGGGAGCTCACCTAGAAGCTCACTAGGAGATCACTGGAGACTTCGAGTGAGCTCTCTCCGAGTAGGTTGACTTGAGCTCACTTTGAGCTTGTGAGCTCACCGAGTCAGCTCATCAGTAAGTAACTCACCTAGGAACTCACCTGGAGCTCAGCTTGAGCTCACCGAGCTCAACTCACCTCACTGAGCTCACTTGAGCTCACCTCACCAGAGCTCACCTTGAGCTCACCTTCACCAACTCACCTTGAGCTCATCTTAGCTCAGCTCACATGTAAGCTCACCTGGGAGCTCAAGAGCTCACTCAGCTCAAGCTCACAGAGCTCTCTAGGAGCTCACTGATCAGCTTGAGTTGAGCTCACCCAGAGCTCACCTGAGTAACTCACCTAGGAATTCACCTGAGACTCTCACCAGAGCTCACCTTCTAACTCACCTTGAGCTCACCTTGAGAGCTGCTTGAGCTCATCACAGTAGCTCACATGTAAGCTCTCTCAGGGAGATTCTCAGACAAGCTCACCTTCTGAGAGCTCACTCTGAGAGCTCACCTAGGAGCTCACCAAGTAGCTCACCAGAGAGCTCACTTCAAGTAGCTCAACTTGAACTCACCTAAAAACTCACCTAAGAGGGAGCTCACTCACTGAGCTCACCTTGCAAGCTCACCTTGAGCAGCTCACCTTTGAGCAGCTCTCAGCTAAGCTCAGCTCAGCTTCAGAGTCAGCTCACTCACAAAGTGAGCTCACTTCGGAGGAGCTCATGCAACTCACCTGGGAACTATGCATGGGAGCTCACAGATGCTCAGCTCACCTTACCAGCTCACCTGGGAGCTCCCCTATGTAGCTCCCTATCAAGTATCTCACTGAGAGCTCACCAAGTAGCTCACCTAGGAGCTCAACTAACAGCTCACTGGGAGCTCACCTAGGAGCTCACCTAAGAGCTCACTAGGAGCTCACCAAGAGCTCACCGAGTAGGTTAACTTGAGCTCACTTGTGAGCTCACTGAGTAGCTCACTCGGGGACCTCACTTGGGAGCTCAGCCAAGTAGCTCACTTGGGAGCTCACCTAGCAGCTCACCTAGGAGCTCACCAAATAGCTCACCAAGTAGCTCACTTGGGAGCTCTTATGGGAGCTTGCTCACCGATCAACTCGAGTTGAGCTCACCCAGAGCTCAAGTAACTCACTGGGAACTCACAGGGATCTCACCGATAGCTAACCTTGCCAACTCACCTTGAGCTCACCTTACCAACTCACCTTGAGCTCACCTTTCCAACTCACCTGGAGCTCATCTGGTAGCTCATATGTAAGCTCACCTAAGAGATTGCCAACAAGCTCACCTTTAAGCTCACTGGGATCTCACCAAGTAGCTCACCTAGGAGCTCTTTGGAAGCTCAACAAGCAGCTCACCTAGGAGCTCATCAAGCAGCTCAACTTGAGCTTTCCTAGAAACTCACTAGAACTCACCTAATAGCTCACCTTTCCAGCTCACCTTAAGCTTGTTGGTATCCAGATTTAATCTCCTTCATAACTTGAACAACATCATGAACTTGCACAAGACACTCGAGGATAGATAGATGTTTTGTATGTCATTTGTAGCTAGGGAAGCACACCTATCTACTTGTTTACATTCAAGAATTGAGGGAGTGGATAGCACCTTCAAGAGGGTTTTGATCTAACCCTCACTATTTTAGGTTGTGCCTATCAACCAAGGCAAGAGAACCTATATTGCAGCCCCTATATGGTAAGGAGATGGAGATATCCTTGTGTTTTGCATATGATATGGAAGAGCCTTTATGAAAACATGATCAAATATCCATTATCCAAACTCAAAGGAGTTGTCACTACTAAATGATGGAAATGTTTTCAAAACAAAGCTAGAGCTGCTAAAGACATGATAAAACCCTGATCAACTTTGTGCATTTTAGTGAAAGGATTGAATTCTTTTATGGACACACAATGCAAATGTAGGGGTATTGTAGGTAGGATGAGTTAGTTTAAAATGAAATTATGATGAGAGATGTTGGGAAAAGAGTAGCTAGAAATCATCACCTTCTTTGGGAAGCTTTGCAAATGAATTACAACACCTAAACAATAGAGATGTTTCAATGAATTTGAAGTGCTCTTTCAACCAGGATGTGTGCACACATGGATGCCCAAATCTACACTATTCCATACAAACTTTGATAACCTGCCACAAAGGCTTGAAGAAAAATATCAATGAAGCATTTAGAAACCCTTGTTAGATCATGACCTAAGGTACACCCAAAGGTTTACAAACACCCTCAATTTACAAGGAAGGTAAGATGAATTTAAATCTGTTTATCTTCACTCAAATGAATGCTCTTCTGAATGGAAGATTGTAGATGCCTTCAAACCCTCTACAAGAAATGAGACCATGTATGACCAATAAAGATCCCAAACACAAGATTGCAACATGAGCATGAAACACAAATTGAAAACATACTGAAATACAAGTGTATGCAAGCTTTGCCAAGAGATAAAACCAGTTAATCCAAGAATTTGATCAAATATATCAGCAAGGGAATGTTATTTAGACAATCTCAAAGATTTTTGATGGCTTTACAGCTAAAACCAACTCAACATGATGAACATTTGATGCAAAAAAGAATAAAAATGGCTCTCAGGTAGTTTCTCCAAAAGAAAATGGACTTCTTCTAGTTTTCCTCGTGAAAATTCTTCTCTCTTTCTCCAAAATTCTCAACAGACTCTACAAAATGCCTCCAAATTACATAATATACCCTATGCCAACTTGGATCCTTGCATCCCAAGCAAAGAATATGCTCAAGGGATCAAATTTGTTACAAAACCCTATCCATTTGATGAAAAATGATATAAAACTATAAAACAACTCGTAAAATGCTAGAGATGCACAAATATTTTAAAATATTACATGGATTCAGATCCTTATCCATCCTAGGGTCATGTTTTTGTCATTCCACCATGCCAACATGCATTTGCAATCATTTTCCACCCTTTACCTTCATCATTTCATCTCTGCAACTTTTAGTTTTTTACTTTTCATGTTTTTACATGGGTGAGAAAAATATTTCATGAAAATCACTATAGGGCACTGAAATAGCTCAAATGAATGATGCCATTGCATCTAGAAGGTCGAGGGGATGTGATTTCATATAAAATTTCATGTGATTTGGTGTAAAAATGATGATTCCAAGTTCTTTGGAGCTCCAATGGTGGCCAAAAACCAAAATGCATAGTTGCCATCGATTTAAAATCAACTTTAAATTTCGCCCTCCACGTGTCTTGATGAGATTCAACATGTAGGCTCAAAAATATCTTCTTTGACTTCTGGATAAGGTGGACACATGTCCAAATACCATTGGACTGGGCATCCAACCTTAAAAATGCATTTCAAACCTTTTTGACTTGAGAAAATTTTGAACATTTTCCCCACGAGCCCCCTAGACATGCCATGTGTCCTCCTATGGGCCCTACTAAAAACCATGGGCCAAAATGATGAATTTTTCTCCTTTTTTGAGAAAAGGAAAATTTTCTCTAAAACCCCATGGGCCCGAACACACCCGCTATCTCCTCTGCCACGTGGTGGTCTCCCATTCGCTATGGAGCCAACCCTTCAAATTTTTTCCTTCAACCCTCCATGAGCACAAAACCTCCCAAGTGGGCCCATGCTCCCCTTTTTGACTTTTGGAAAGTGCCACGTGTCACCCCTTGATTAGCTGGGGAGACACCTTTAAATTTTCCATGGGTTCATTTTTCACCTTGAGATTTTTTGCCAAAGTTTGGAAAATTTTCCATCTTTTCTCCACACTCCAAATCTCCATCAAATGTTGGACATGTGTCCATTGTTCATTGGTGGTGGGACTTCAGCCCAAAAATTCTTTTACCCTTTGAAGTTAAAAAACTTCAAATTCCTTCAAACTTCCACCCATCCATTTCAACCTTTTGCATATGTGTCACACTGTGATTCATTGTGGACCTTCATTCAGAAATTTGACTTTGAGATTTTGCCTCCGAAGGCAAAAATCCCAAAAACATCCCAAACCCCGCTTCTCCTTGGCTCCCCTGGACACGTGTCCTCATCCCATTCGATGTGGGTCCTCGGGGAAGAATTTGACTTCAACATTTTGAAGTTAAAAACTTCAAACTTTTCATAAAACCCCCCTTCCACCTATCCTCCGAGCCACGTGTCATCATACCATTCGTTGCGTGGGCCTTCGGGCAAAAATTTTCCTTTTGCAAAAAAAAATCAAAAATGACAAGTTAGTAATGTTTTCCCACACATCCCCGACCAATAGGAGCCTGCCATGTCACCAAAAGCTTGTGATGATTAATTTGATGGGAAAATGACACCCGTATGCCCGTCAAAATGTAAAAAATATAGAGGATGCCCTAGAAATTGAATTTTTTCACAAGGAAGGTAGATTTTTTAGTTTTGAATCCAATGAAACATGATTTAACAATGATTTTGACATGGGGCATGAGATTTTAATAAAAATAACTCAGATTTGATCCATTTCGAGTCTTTTCATGATTTTGACAAAGGGAAAATGACTCGCCCAAAAAATGAAGAAATTAGGGCACAAAAGAGGGGAACTTGGAAATTTGTTTCAATATAGGGTAGAATGACAAGATTGTGAGTATTCCAAAGGCATTCAACTAGAAAAAAATTGAGTCAGAGTCACCAACTCGAGCCAAAAAGATGTTTTTGAGTAAAATGGATATAGAGAATTAGGGAAAAGTGTGCAAACCCAAAATTTGCACCAACATTGGCTCTGTTTGGGGATGGGCACTCCCAAGTGAGTGCCACAAGATCACAATGTAGACCAAGTGCCAAAAATCCATTGGGTAAGGAGTCAAAACAGAGATGCAGCCCAAAAACCAGAACTTTCACCAAAAATAGACCTAGAAACTAGACCAAAAATGGTTACCAAGGACAAAAGGGAAAACCACAAGCCAACAATAGCAAAAACAAAGCAAGAAAAAGGACTATACAAAATGTACAACTTGTGCATACCTCACTTGGGGGTTTAATCCAAGAAGTGTTTTAAATGTCTACCATTAATAGGAAGCTCTAGCAAATCTCCATCCAAATCTTTGAGAAAGAATGTATGCTCTCCAATCCTGATATCAATGGCATAAGGGCCCATCCATAGAGAATCAAACTTTCCATGCTTTCCCTTGTCTTCATGCCTACTATCCCACAACAAAACAAGATCTCCAATGTTGAAGGTTCTAGGAGTGACCTTCTTATCAAACAATTTCTTCAATTTTTCTCTAAATCTGATATGCCTTTGGTGAGAAGCTCTTCTCTCTTCATCAACTCAATGATTTGATTGATCCTTGATTCATATGGGCCATGTTCATGATCTTCCAATTGTTGGGAAAACTGAAAAGTGTATAATTACAGGTGTAATGGTAGCAAAGCCTGAGTTCCATATACCAATTCAAATGGATTTTACCAGTTGCTCTTTTAGGAGTTATTCTATCAGCCCAAACTACAAATTTCAATTGCTCTCCCCACTTCTTCTTGTTGATTTCCAAGGTCCTTCTAATGATCTTGAGAAAGTTCTTGTTACTTGACTCAGCTTGTCCATTCCCTTGTGGATTGTAGTTTGAAGAATAAGTTAGATTTATCCCATATTCATTACACATTGCCATCAAAGGCTTGGCTCTAAAACACATGGCATTATCAGATACAATCTTAACTAGAACTCCAAATCTACATATGATATGATTCAATAAGAAATCCATTACCACTTGGTGTGTTTCTTTTCTAGATGGAATTTCTTAACCCATTTTGTAAAATAATCAGTTGCTACAAGGATCCATTTATGACCAGCACTAGAAGGATCTGAAATCTCACCAATGAAATCCATTCCCCATTGTTTGAAAGGAGCTTCAATTGATACAGGCTGTAAAGGAAGGGAGCCTGAAGCTTTCAATCTTCCTGAAAAATGTTGGCAACTATCACACTTTCTAACTAACTGGGTTACATCTTTAAAAAGAGTAGGTGACCAATAACAGCTCTTAAAATCTTATGTGTTGTCACTCTCCTAAAAATTTCCTCCACAAACTCCCCCATGGAAATCAAAAATCAACTTGGGAGCTTCATCTTCAGTTATGCATTTCAAGAGGACACCTTCAGGGTTCTTCCAAGCCAGCCCAAGGTCTATTATGATATATTTCTGAGAAGCCAGCTTGAGGGCTCTTTTCTGATTTTTATTCAAGTGACTAGGACAACATAGGTGTCTAAGGTAGAAGATCACATCTTTTTACCACTCAGACCTCATCAATTTGTCAAGAAAATCATCCCTTTCTTCCTCCAGCTGATTTACTTCTACATCTTGCAAATTACTCTCAGCCATGAGCTTGGCAAGACCCAAACCTCTTACTAGCTTTGTTGTTTGGATATCTATATCATATTCTTGTAATTTTTGACCCATCTACATCTCTTGCTTGATATCTCCATGTTTGATAAGATGTCTTTAACCATGGTGTGGGGAACATAAGCAACAACTTTTGAACTCAGTATATAGGGCCTGAAAATCTTTGTTGCTTTTACCAATGCAAATGCCTATTTTTCCATGATTGTATACTTCAATTCAGCTACTTGTAAAGCCTTGCTAAAGAAGGAAATAGGCCTCTTAGCTCCATTCTCATCCTTTTGTAACAAAACTAAAGCAATAGTGAATTCAGAGGCAAAAGAAAATATTTGGAAAGGTCTCTTGTAGTTTGGGGCTGCTAAAATAGGTGCATGCTTAAGTGCATCCTTTATTCCTTCAAAAGCTTGAATGGCAGCCTCCTCCCACTTGATAACTTGATCCTTTCTTAGCATGCTTGTGATTGGAAGAGTTAGCTCAGAAAAATTGGAAACAAACCTTCTAATGAAATTTATTTGGCCAAAGAAAGATTGGATACCTTTCTTGGTTCTTGGAATGGGCACTTTGTTGATTGCTTCCACTCTCTCAGGGTCTATCATAACACCTTCTTTGGAGACAATATGCCCCAAAAACTTGGCCTTTTGTATGCCAAAATGACATTTCTTTGGATTAAGTGAAATTCCATACTCTCTACATCTGATTAGCATCTTCTCTAGGTGTTGCAAATGGTCTGCTCGCTGCCTTGAAAAAATAGTCACATCATCTTGGTAAACTACAATAAATTCATTGATATAACCAAGCAAAGGCAACATCCATTGCCCTTTGAAAATTAGCACCAGCATTCATCAATCCAAAAGGCATCCTTACAAAAACATAAGTCCCCAAGGAGTAGTGAAGGTTGTCTTAAGTCTTTCTGATTCTTTGACAACTACTTGATTGTATCCGGAGAAACCATCCAAAGTAGAAAGCATCTCTGACCCTATTACAAGCTGCAGCATATTCTCCATGTTTGGCAAGGGGTAATTTTCCTTCATAGATGCTTTGTTTAGATTCCTAAAATCCACACAAAGTCTGATATCTCTGTTCTTCTTTCTAACTAGCACAAGGTTTACCACCCAAGATGAGTATCTAGTAGGTTGAATGATGCCACCATCTCTCAATTTCTTCAATTCTTCTTGCATTTTCATGGAAAGTAGTGGGTTAATAGGCCTTTGTTTTTGTCTAAATGGCTTGGTTTTGGCCTCAAGAGGAATCTCATGCTGAAATAAATCTTCTCTATATGCCTTCAGCTCTGAATAAGACCAGGCAAGGCAGTCTTGATACTTCTTTAAAAGTTGGGCATAGGACTATTTTTCCTCTTTGCTGAGATGGCTACCCAACCAGATCTTCCTTGGTTTATCCTTGGTTCCCAAGTTGTGCTCTTCCACATCCTATGAAGTAGACATCTTTCTATTTATGATGCAATCAACATTGTTAAAATTGGATTCAAGTGCAACAAGACCTTTGGGAATGGTGTTTGTCTTCAATTGTATAATATCCTTGTCAAAAAAGTTTCTCTACCTTCATTCATGCATACCATTGGTTCCTAATCAATATTCTGACCAGAAAACTCACCTTGGCATTGTAAGAATCTCAACACTTGGGCATCATTATCAAAAACCTGCCAATGTTTCACATTATCCGGGACAACTGGCCTTGTTAGCACTTCAATGTCATATTCACAAAAAGGTGAAATGGTGTAACTATCAAATCTAGAACCAAGGATAATAGCTTATCAGCAATAGCATTAAGACTTCTATCATGGTAAACAATGTTAAAGGAATCAAACATTTCAATCAAGTCCCAAACAACATGCTTATATTGTTTCATACGCTGATTTTTTGTGGCATATAACTTTCTTACTTGCTTGACAACCAGCTCTGAATCCCCCTTGGCAACAATATCCTTCACTCCATATTTCCATGCAATCCTTAATCCCAATAATAATGCCTCATACTCAGAAATGTTGTTAGTGCATTCAAAATTGAGCTTGAAGGAGAAAGGAAACTCTTCCAAACTAGGAGAAACCAGCACTATACCAGTACCATTTCCAAATTTGGAGCAAGCTCCATCAAATAGTAATGTCCATGGAGAACCTACCATACCAAGGAACTCTGATTTTTCCATCTTATTCTCCTTTCCATCAGCAAAACCAATGAAGTTGTCAACATCTACATCAGCAAACAACACTTCATAAGAAGCATTGTTGGGATCTTCAATCAAGTGTAACATCTTCTTTTCACCATAGAGTTTGACAAGGCTGCCCTCAATGGGAATGGTGGAAAAATACATGTCCATTTGAACACTACCACCAACACTCAGCCCACTTTCTTGAAAAATCATACCCCATTTGGCAAGGCAATCAATAATTACAACATCAAGTTTTAAATTCTTACCGGATAGGCTGCAAGTTACACTACTAAACCCTTCACACATCCAACAACTAGAACTTCCCTTGAATCCATGGCTGTACACTTCCCATATGCTGTTGTCACCTTGATATCCAACTCATTCATGACTTCTAGAGGCATGACATTACATGATGCACTAGAATCAAACATGCAATTGTGAAGCAACCTATCTTTTATGAGAAAAGTTGTGAAGAATGGATCAACATTCAATTGGGAATCAACCAAGGATGTTCCCAAATATACTTCAGGTGCCTCTCCAAAATCTTCCATTGGTGGTGGTGTTTCAAGGCCAACAATACTTTGAAGAGGATTCTCAACAACATTACATTTCTACTTGGGGTAATCTTTTCTTCTTTCAATCCCAAGTACTCGAATGCTCTCTTCTTATGCTCAGGAATTCTAAGCAATTCAATAATTGGAACACTCACTTTAATTTTGCTCAAAACCTAGCTATATCATATGGAAAATTCTTTGGTAAGACAACATTGGAAGGGAGACAAGAAGGTTCATCAGATGAAGAAGTATTCTTGGCAGCTTGGGCATGAAGAGGACTGATATTTTTGCATGGATCAGCTTCGAGTTGAGCTCACCCAGGAGATCATCAAGTAACTCACATAGGAACTCACCTGGGAGCTCACATGATAGCTCACCTTGCCAACTCACCTTGAGCTCACCTTTCCAACTCACCTTGAGCTCACCTTGCCAACTCATCTTGAGCTCATATGGTAGCTCACATGTAAGCTCACCTAGGAGCTCGACTGAGATCTCTGCAAGTAGCTCACCTAGGAGCTCACTCCTAGGAGCTCGTCAAGTAACTCAACTTGAGCTTTCTCAGAAACTCACCTGGGAGCTCACCTTGCTAGCTCACCTTCCGAGAAACTTAACTTGAGCTCACTTGGGAGCTCATCAAGTAGCTCACCAAAAACTCACATGGGAGCTCACCTAACAGCTTGCCTTACCAACTCACATGGGAGCTTGCCTTGCCAGCTCACTGAGGAGCTCACCTTTCCAACTCACCTTGATCTCATCTTGTAGCTCACCTCAGATTTTTTGAGTAGCTCACCTAACAACTCACCTGGGAGGTCACCTAATAGCTCACCTAGGAGCTCACCAAGAAGCTTACCGAGTAGGTTGACTTGAGCTCACTTGTGAGCTTTCCGAGCAGCTCACCGGTGTCCTCACCTAGGAGCTTACCAATTATCTCACTTAGGAGATCACCTAGCAGCTCACCTGGGAGCTCACCGAATAGCTCACCAAGTAGCTTGCTTAGGAGCTCTTCTAGGAGCTCACCGATAAGCTTGAGTTGAGCTCACCCAAGAGCTCGTCAAGTAACTCACCTAGAACTCACTGGGAGCTCACCGACAGATTGACTGCCTTGCCAACTCACCTTAAGATTTCCTTGTCAACTCACCTTGAGATCACCTTGCCAACTCACCTTGAGATCATCTGGTAGCTCACATGTAAGCTCACCTTAGAGATTGCTGACAAGCTCACCTTTGAGCTCACCAGGAGTTTATCGAGCATCTTGACTTGAGCTTGCCTAGAAACATGCCTAGGAGCTCACTGATAGATCACCTTACTAGCTCACCTTGAGCTCACCAGGAGCTCAAAGTAGCTCACCAAAAACTCACCTGGGAGCTTGCTTTGGTAGCTCACCTTGAGCTCACCCAGGAGCTCACCTAGCAGCTTGCCCAGAAACTCACATGGGAACTCACCTGATAACTCACCTTGCTAACTCACATGGGAGCTCACCTATCATCTCACCTTGAGCTCACCTGAGGAGCTCAGCTCACCTTGAGCTTGTTTGGTAGCTCACCTCAGAGTTCATTGAGTAGCTCACCATGTAGCTCACTTGGGAGCTCACCTAACATCTTGCATGGGACTCACCTAACATCTCACATGGGATCTCACCAAATAGCTCACCTTGGAGCTCACCGAGTAGCTTGCTAAGTAGGTTGAACTTGAGTTTGCATGTGTGAGCTCACCGAGTAGCTCACCGGGGACCTCACCTGGGAGCTTGCTAAGTATCTCACTTTGGAGCTCACCTAGTAGCTCACTTGGGAGCTCACCAAATAGCTCACCAAGTAGCTCACCTGGGAGCTCTTCTAGGAGCTCACCGATCAACTCGAGTTGAGCTCACTGTATGGAGCTTGTCGAGTAACTCACCTGGGAACTCACCTGGGAGCTCACTTGATAGCTGCCTTGCTAACTCACCTTGAGCTTCACCTTGCTAACTCACCTTGAGCTCACCTTACCAACTCACCTTGAGCTCATCTGGTAGCTCACATGTAAGCTCACCTAAGAGATTGCTGACAAGCTCACCTTTGAGCTCACATGGGATCTCACCAAGAAGCTCACCTAGGAGCTGGCTGGGAGCTCGGTAAGTAGCTCACCCGGGATATTCGTTCGAGTAGCTCTACTTGAACTTTACTAAAAAACTCACTGGGAACTTCTAATAGCTCACCTTGCTAGCTGGCCTTGAGCTTTCACCTAGATCTCACCAGTAGCTTGACTTGAGCTCACCTGAGATCTCATTAGGAAACTCACCCAAAACTCACATGGGAGCTCACCTAATAGCTCACCTTGCCAACTCACATGGGAGCTCACCTATCAGCTTGCCTTGCTAGCTCACCTTGAGCTCATTGAGGAGCTCACCTTGTCAACTCACCTTGAGCTGGAAGGTAGCTCACCTCGAGTTTGTTGATTAACTTACCCAAAAAATCACCTGGGAGCTCACTGATGACTCACCTTGCCAACTCACCTTAAGCTCACACAGGAGCTCACCGAGTAGCTAAACTTGAGCTCACATGGGATCTCATCAAGTAGCTCACTCAAAAAATCACATTGGAGCTCACCTGATATCTCACCTAAAACTCATGTGGGAGCTCACCTATTAGCTTGCCTTGCCAGCTCACCTTGAGCTCACTTAGGAGATCACCTTGCAACTCACCTTGAGCTTGTCTGGTAGCTCACCTCAGAGTTCGTTGAGTAGCTCCCCAAGTAGCTCACCTGGGATCTCACTGAGTATCTCATCGAGTAGGTTGACTTGATCTTACTTGTGAGATCACTGAGTAGTTCATCGGGAACCTCTCATGGGAGCTCACCAAGTACCTCACTTGGGAGCTCACCTAGCATCTCACCTGGAAGCTCACCGAATAGCTTGTTAATTAGCTCACCTAGGAGCTCTTATGGGAGCTCACCAATCATCTCAAGTTGATCTCACCCGAAGCTCATCGAGTAACTCACCTAGGAACTCTTTATTCATATAGGAGCTCATCAAGTAGCTCACCCAAAAACTCACATGGGAGCTCACCTTGCCAGTTTCACCTTGAGCTCACTGAGGAGCTCACCTTTCCAACTCACCTTGAGCTCATCTGGTAGCTCACCTCAGATTTTTTTGAGTAGCTCACCAAGTAGCTCACCTAGGATCTCATCTAACAGCTCACCTGGGAGCTCACCTAATAGCTCCCTTGTGAGCTCGCCAAGGACCTCACTTTGGAGATCACCAAGTAGCTCATTTGGGAGCTCACCTAGTAACTCACCTGGGAGCTCACTAAACAACTCACTAAGTAGCTCACCTGGGAGCTCTTCTGGGAGCTCACCAATTAGCTCGAGTTGAGCTCACTCAAGAGCTTGTCGAGTAACTCACCTAGGAACTCACCTAGGAGCTCGCTTGATAGCTTACCTTACCAACTCACCTTGAGCTCAGCTGGTAGCTCACATATAAGCTCACCTCAAACATTATCGACAAGCTCACCTTTGAGATCCTAAGAGCCCACCGAGTAGCTCACCTAGGAGCTCAGCTGGGAGCTCGGTAAGTAGCTCACCCAGGTGCTCATCAAGTAGCTTGACTTGAGCTTGCATGGAAACTCACCTGGGAGATCACCTTGTTAGCTCACCTTGAGCTCACCCAAGAGCTCAGCTGAGCAGCTCAACTTGAGCTCATCAAGTAGCTCACCCAAAAACTCACATGGGAGCTCACCTGATAGCTCACCTTACCAACTCAAATGGGATCTCACCTTGCCAGCTTACCTTGAGCTCACTGAGGAGCCTACCTTGCCAAATCACCTTGAGCTCATTTGGTAGCTCACCTCTAAGTTGATCAAGTAGTTTTCCAACTAGCTCATCTAATATATCACCTAATAGCTCACCTGGGAGCTCAACAAGTAGCTCACCAAATAGGTTGACTTGATCTCACTTGATGAGCTTGCCTAGGAGCTCACCAAGTACCTCACTTTTGAGCTTGAAAGCTAGCCTATAGCTCACCTGGGAGCTCACCGAATAGATCGCAAAGTAGCTCACAAAGGAGCTCTTCTAGGAGCATGAAAATCAGCTCGAGTTGAGTTCACCGAGGAGCTCGTTGAGTAACTCACCTGGGAACTTTCCTAGCAGCTCGCCTGGGAGCTCACCTTGCAAAATTTCCTTGAGATCAGCTTGCAAACTTTCCTTGAGGTCACCTTGACAACTCACCTTGAGCTCATATGGTAGTTCCATGTAAGCTCACCTCAGAGATTATCGACAAGCTCACCTTTGAGCTCACCTGGGAGCTCATTGAGAAGCTCACCTAGGAGCTTAGATGGGAGCTTGACAAGTAGCTCACCTAGGAGCTCGTTGAGTAGCTTGACTTGAGCTTCACTTTGGAAACCCACATTGGAGCTCGCATGACAGCTCACCTTGAGCTCACCTAGAGATAAAAGAGCAACTCAACTTGAGCTTACCCAAGAGCTCATCAAGTAGCTCACCTAAAAATCACATAGGAGCTTTCTGTGATGCCTGCTTCAACTATCACTTGAGACCAAGAAACAAACTAGGAAAATTATGGAATAATTTTTATTTTATTTTTTCATATAGGAAGAGTCTACAACCAAGTTTCAAGACACTAGTTTGAAACTAAATAGGTTCCAAAACAAATTCTAATTAACCAAACATAATATTTCCATTTTTATCTTATAACAAGTTTACAAGGCTCCAATTTGGAGGTTACAAGTTTTACTAAGGTTCAGGGAGAAATTTATCACCAGGCCTGCTCTCTATCAAGCCTTCAACTTCAATTGGATTTCTCACACACTTAGATTTATCAAAAATTTCCTAACCTAGGGTCATTGGATAGGAAATTTCCTCACCTTTCCAACCATATAAAGAAGTCTTCCTAACTCCTTGTAAAACTCAAGTTATGGTGGGCGAAGTTTTAGGGGAAAATTTTTCCCTTGGAGGTCATGCGGGGTTAGGGAGAAAATTGAGAAAATTTTCCCAAATGCCACATGTCATCACATGATTGGTGCGGGAGAACGGGTCACGGTGAAAAATTTGAAATTTTTCCCCAAACCAAAGTGTCAATTTTCCAAAGAAATTTTTTTCCTCCATGCCTCCACACTTGCTCAAATGGCCACGTGGCGCTTTGTGATTGGCCGCGGGATGGTGGAGGAAAAAGTGAAATTTTTCCAAAAGGGAAAAAATTTAAGTTTTCATTTCTAAATCCATGGGCCCTCCCTGCCACGTGTCAACACGTGACTGGTTGGAATCGCGGGGTTCTTTGGGAAATTTGGGAAAATTTTCCCAAGGCAAAATTTTCAAAAAAGTTAAGTTTTTTTTTTTAATTATTATTAAGGGCCTACCCCTCCAAGGTGCCACATGGCAACTTATGATAGGAGGAGAGGTTGGCGGGGCCATGGAAATTTTTAGGAAATTTTCTAAAGTTCAAAATTTAAATTTTTCTAAGGTCGAATTATTTCATTTTTGGTTTGGGATGGCCATTTTGAAGTAAAACTTCAAATGGCCATAACTTTTGATAGGAAGCTCCATTTTAGGAAAACAAGGACTTTCTGGAAAGCTCTCGGAGTCCTATTTACATAGAAATCATAAATTTTAGAATTTGGTGAATTTTAGAGGGTAAATTTTAAGAAATAGACCTACAGGGATTATAATTTTAAGACTGGCAATTTTTCCTACTTGGGAGATTTGATTCAATTTTGATATTTCTTCTCTTCAACATGTAATTGAACATGGAGGAATGATATTGGGTGGATTTTAGACTAGTTTTAAGGTTTAATTTATGGATTGAGTTGCAAATGATATATTTTACATCCTTTGACGGGAAAGTGGTCCAGCAAGTTCAAAAATTGATTTTGTAAAGTTCTAAAATGTTTTTTTCTGGTGTTGAGGTCAAATTGAATTCCTTATGACATATTTCATATAAATTTCATTGTTTCAATACTTAATTTAAGTTGCATATCTAAACTACACATTTATTAGAAAAAAATTTAATTACCAGATTTTAAAAAAAAGGAATAGAGTTCATTTATTAACAACTGTAATGATTTATTTGCCACTTCAAAACACGGTAACCTTATCAAATCTTGTATAAACAATTAATTTATCCATCTTCTCATTCGGATAATAAGGAAACGTTTGGTATTTTGCATTTTAATAATTACAAGGAACATAATGTTGTATTTCTCTTCCATACGCATTTTCTTTTCACATAGAGATAACATTTCAAAACAATAACTCCAATTTAAAGCAAAATTACAATTAAATCTAAATCCAACACTGCAATTGAGGAAGGAATATATTTCTTTCATTGATTTTCAACATTACATCAATAGATCATTTCTTCATTTGAATTTCAATGTTAAATCTACAACTGTATGACAGTCTTTTCCAATACAGAGAATAGAATATTCCATCTTTACATTTCAATTAAATTTCAGACTTCCATTTACCATATAATGGCTTCACATTACAAAATTATACAACTCATCCATGTGATGTGGGAAGGGATTACAAGAGTTTGCTCAAAAAGGATGACTGTCAAACTGTATTCTTCTTTCTCCAAATAGCAGCTTGCTGATTTCTTCATTCTTGCAACTTGAATCACAAACAGGAAGGTGGAAAGGCAACACTCTCCACCCAACCAAGATACCCAATGGGAAAATAGAATCCATCTATCCCCATTGGCCCCGAGCCCCAACCATATTGAAATGGAGCATGATAATTCAACTCATGGCAACATGGACTTCTTTCACATACAAGCAACACTCATGTATCACAAAATCAAAGAAGGCACAAATCAAAATAAGGCAGCAGTTCTCAACTACATTAGAAAACAGTCATACAATCACAAAGGCTTGAGCAAGAAATCCAAACAAGAGCAAGAACTATGGAGGTCTCCTTATGCCTCCCATGTTGAAATTGGACATCCACCTACAACAACCACCAAGAACATAACCATCCCATAAACCTTATCCCTCCTCAACCCCTCCTTATCCCTCCTCCAAATTTATCCCTTATACCTCCCCCAAAGTAAGAAATGCATGCATATTCTTTTCCTAGGTGGATTCTAACCAACACTCCCTCCTCAAGACAAGTGCCAATGGCAAATCCCTTATCCCTCCTCTGATTAACCTCATAGTCTTCTCTCCACACCATGCCCTAAGAATTCTACCCATCCCTCTAAGAATTGAAAACACAACACATTCAAAAATTCATGCTAAAAGAGGGAAAAACAACAATTTTAAAAGAGTGAGAGCCTACCTCTCCATAATGGAGACTTGTTTCCAAAACAGTAGTTCTTTGATGCTCAAAACACAGTCCCAAAACAACAATGTACAAGCATGTGAATCAATCCAAGCTCTTCCACAAAGCAAGCTCCAAAGGCAAGAGAAAAATTTGACCCAAGAGTGAAATCTCCAACCTTCAACAACCTCAAAATGAGGAGGAAATCAAATTTTTAAAGGAGAGGGTGGAAGAGGATGATGTGGATTCCAAGTGGGATGCCACATCATTTTTCTTCCTTCCCCAAGAGTGCAATCCACATCAACAACAAATCACCATTAATGAAAAAATGACAAAATCACTTACACACACAATAGCCCATACCCCAAAAGGGAATGCATTTAAAATTTGTAAGACAAGTGCAATCACTTCTTACAATAAATCAAGTCAAAATTCAATAAAATAATCTGATTTTGACTCCAAATTAATAAACATGGTTGGTGGAGGATTTTGAGAGGTGTGGGAAAAGTTTAACTTGTCCCACAAGCCTCCAAATTTGTCCTCCAAGCTCAAATTCGAATTTCAAGAGAGAGGTGGAGTGTCAGACCTTCCAAAATATTCTTACAACCTCTTACAATTTATTACACAATCTATCACTTCACTTACACAACCCATACTTTGTAACTTACACACTCTTTTAAATTGCATTTATTTCTATGACATTTATTTATTACAAACTTTAGACCCAACCTTATATTTAATTACCATATGTTTATAAAATATATAAATAAATTTCATTTTCAACCAAGACAATAACATTTAATTTATATTCCACATCCCAATTAATTTAATTGAAATTTAACTATAAGACTCACATTATACTATCACATTAAAATAATTAAACTAAAGAGCACATTACAAATAAAATACATACAACAATAATTTTAAAAAGGGACACAACAAATAAAGCACACATATACCCCATGGTCACAATATTGGAAATCCCCCCCATGGGGAAATCCTAACAAAACACAACATACAACTCAAACATAGTTGCCATGGTGACCTTGTTGATTTCACACTAAATTCCAATATGGTTAGTCTCATCCCCCGACATTGTTGTGATTTTAATGTACAAAATGCAAAATACCTCCTTCACCTCGTGGCCATATCAAAACATCTAAATGATATATAAACATTAGATCCAAATCACAACAATATCAAGATTCAATATTTATCATTAAAATTCAATTTGTAACTATATCATCATCCAATAGATTTCTATACTAGAGCTATTCATAATAATCAATGTCACATGTCTAAAATTAACATCAATAACCTGTCCATGTCAACTAGTATATCATCATCCACATAACAATAAAAATGTCTCAATGATCCTCAAGAAAAACATCTGAATCCAGATCAATATTAATCCAGGATCTAACATCTAACCATCATACTAATAAAAACATAATAATGTCCATAATAATCCCTGATACATCATACTACATCAAAACATAATAATATCCAAAATGTGACCAATAGTGTGGGATCAATATCTGAATATTTTCCAAGGAAAGTGGGAACTACATCCCCTCCCTTAGACTCGACTTCCTCTTGGAAGTCACTGGAACAAATGTGGAAACTATACTCAGTAAAGCAATAGCATCCTCCCAAGTGGCTAAAGTCTCATCATGTCTATCCCAATTCACCCATACCTAATCAATCTCTCTGCCTAGAAGGCCTGTGGTCCTGCGATCTATGATATGGACGGGATCCACCATCAGCTGTCCCCGATCTCGCACTGTAATGATGTCTAATCTAGCACATGAGAAGGATGTGATGTATCTCCTAAGAACGAGAAACATGAAATACATCATGTACACAAGACAAGTGGGTGGTAATGCTAGATGGTAGGTGAATGGGCCGATACCCTCCATGATCTCAAAAGGTCCAACAAACTAAGGAGCTAACTTAGAACCTTTTCCATAATGGATCAGGCTATTATGTGGAATAACACGAAGGAAAACCTTCATGCCCACATCAAAATTATGCTCGGTTCTATGCTGATCAGCGTACTTCTTTTACCTATCCTGTGCCTCCTGCAATCTCTGCCTGATCAACACTACCTGCTACTCCATGTCCTGAAAAAGAGCTGGTCCGAGAGATACTCTATCCTCCATCCTGTCCCAGCTAAGGGGTGTCTTGCACTCCCTACCATATAAGGCCTGAAAAGGAGCCATGCCTATAGAACTCTGGAAACTATTATTGTAGGCAAACTCCATAAGGTACAAATACTCCTCCCACTTAGACTGTTGATCCATCACGTACATCCTAAGCATATCTTCAATATCTGATTCACCCTCTTAGTTTGTCCATCTGTCTCAGGGTGATAAGTTGTGCTGAAGTTAATCTTTGTCCGAGAACATACTACATGGTAGTCCAAAAATGTGAAGTGTATAAAGGATCATGGTCACAAATGATCTTCTGCGGGATCCTGTGTAACCTGAAAATCTCATCCAAGTAGACATGTGCCATTGCACTAGCTTTGTATGTGGTCTTTACTGAGAGAAAAGTGAGCTACTTTTGTCAATTTATCAACCATGACCATGATGGCGTCGTGGTGATATCTCGACATCGGTAACCCAACAATGAAATCCATGGAAATGGTGTCCCATTTCCACTCCGGTATAGCATGAGGATAAAGAAGGCCAGGCTGGATCCGATGCTCGGACTTCACTTTCTAGCACTCTAAAAGCAGTGTGACACAAAGTGAGCCATGTCCCCTGTGAAGTCCTCTCCGGTGATATAAGCTGTCTCAAGGTGGCGTGCATCTTCTTCACCCCAGGATGGCTTGAATAGGGTGCACAATGTGCCTCTATCAAGATGTCCTACCTCAAGCCTCCATCTCTAGGAACATAAATCCAACCTCTGTGCCTAAGAATACCATCTATATCTAGTGAGAAACCATTAAATTTCCCTCAAGGGGTCTCTCGGGACTCAATATATACTCGAGATACAATGTAGAAACTGTCAAGAGGAAGCTTCTGAAGGATCCTGCTCCGTAAATCTGTCCTCACTGAAGTAGCCATGCTCAAATGCCTTTGTCTACTGAGAGCGTCTACAACCACATTCTCCTTCCCTTTCACATGCTCTATCTCCATGTCATACTCATAAATAAAATCCATCCAACGTCTCTGACAAGCGTTTAGATTCGGCTACGTGAAAAGGTGGAAAAGACTCAAATGATCTGTCCTGAGTGTGAATCTCTACCCAAGAAGAAAGTGTCTCCATCAAACCAAAGCATGCACAACTGCCGTAAGCTCAAGATCATGGGTAGGATAATTAAGCTCGTGATCCTTGAGTTTGTGAGACTCAAAATCTACAAATCTTCCCTCCTACATAAGAACACCTCCAAGGCCTACCAACAAAGCATCTGTGCATACAAAGAACTCACCATGTGGATCTGGCACTACAAGAATGGGTGCTGTAGTGAGATATTCCTTCAGTGTCCTAAAGGCCTACTCACACCTATCTAACCAAACAAATTTCTTCCCCTTCCGCTAAAGGGAAGTGATGGGGTGTGCTATCCAAGAGAAGTCCTGCACAAATCTCCTGTAATACCCTGCTAACCCCATGAAGTTGCACACCTCTGTCACTGTAGTGGGTACTGGCCAATCCATAATGGCTCTAATCTTGGAAGGATTGACTGTGATTCCTTCACCTGAGATGATATGGCCCAAGTACTGAATCTCTGACTGAAAGAAGGCACACTTCTCCAAGTTCCCAAAAAGTTCTTTGCTCACGAAGACACTGAAGAACTTGTCGAAGGTGCCCCTTGTGCTCCTCACGCGTACATGAGTAAATCAGAATGTCATCAAGAAAGATGAGCATGAAGCGATCTAGAAAGGTCCTAAATACCCCATTCATCAAACTCATGAATACTGTGGGGGCATTCGTCAAACCAAAGGGCACCACTGTGAACTCATAGTGCCCATACCTTGTACAAAAAGTAGTCTTATGGATGTATGCCTTTGTAATCATCAGCGATGGTACCCTGACTTGAGATCAATCTTAGAGAACACTGTGGCCCCTTTCATTTGATCAAACAAGTCATCAATATGAGGTAGGGGATAACGATTCTTGATCGTTACCTTATTCAGCTAGCGGTAGTCGATGCAAAATCGCAATGATCCATCCTTCTTCTTCACAAATATAACCGGTGCACCCCAAGGGGATACACTAGGATGGATGAGGCCTTTCTCTAAAAGGCCTTCCAGCTATAACTTGAGCTCATAGAGCTCTAGGGTGGTCATCTGATAAGGAGCTCGTGAGATAGGCTCTGCTCCTGGAACTAGATCAATATGGAAATCAATCTCACATGGGGGTGGCATCCCGGGTAGCTCACACGGGAAAAATCTACATACTCTCTCAAAATGGGATGGTCATATAGTGATGGCCCACTAGATCCATCTATCCGGTCACTTACTATGACTACATACATCTGACAACCCCGTCGCACACATCGCTTGAGCTGCATAGCAGAGATAGTGTGAATAGAAACAGTCTCGACCCCAAAATCACCAACTCAACTCCAAGATTTTCTACACAAGATATAGTCTTATGATAGAAATCCATCACGCCCTATGTGTAGATAACCAATCCATGCCTAAACTGACTCCATACGAGCCCAAAGGAAGTACGTGGAGATCTGAAGTGGTGGTGAAAGGTCCCAAGTTAACAAAACACTCCTTTACTAAGGAGTCTATAGAAACTTTGGCTCCTGAAGCCATCTTGACATCCCAACTATGACCTTGTCTAATAGCCACCAGCCTACATCGCTCTAACAAGGATGGTACAATAAATGAATCATAAGAACCAGAATCAAACAATATAGAAGTAGGAACACCTCCAATACTACATGTAGTCTTAATGACCATGCTCTAGTGCTCATCTGGTAGTTCTCGACTACTGCATAGATCCTGTGACTTCATCCCATGTCTCGACTATAGGATCGAGATGGGTGCCTTATCCTTATTAGGGTTTTGGGTGTAGTATCTCCAAAAGTGTCCCGCTACTCCACACTCGAAGCAACCACCTGAAGTCCTCCAAACTACAGCACCGCCAGAAGGTGCCCTAGAGGTAGGTGTTGTGGACCCTAATGATCTAACCATAGTCTGTTGTGGCCTCTGTGGTCAAGCTCCTACTGACTGAGCTCTAGCTCCACCCTGTGTCCTGGTGGGACCCTAGGAGGCCCCATGCTCTGACCTCTCTGTGCATCAACTCTCTGAGGAGGCCTAAAAGGTGGGTGGAACTATTGTTTCTGCGCTATTATTGCTTTGTGTTACGAAAGATGACTGTGAAGAATTCTGACCACCATGAAGAGAGGAGCTGACCCCCTCGATCTACTATCCTACAACTACTGAATATGGCTCCTGACCTAGTCTCTAGCCTGTTGGGTTTTACCCCAAGTCTCCTCTACAATGTAGGCCTTCTCAATGGCCTCTGCTAAAGTTTGTGGGTAGTGGATGAACTGCACCTCCAATTTCTATATTAAGGCCCCGGATGAACCTATGGATCCGCACCTACTCATCCTGTATGTAATCAATGTACTGAAGTAGGTCCAGGAACCTACTCTCATACTCGGCCACTGTAAGGGAAGCTATCGAAGGTCATGGAACTCATCAATCCTTTGCTATATGAATCTCTGAGGTAAGTATCTACTCCTGAATCTCTCCTCAAACATCTCCCAAGTGACTGTATCTGAATCTATATGGAGATTTTTCTCCTCTATCCTCCACCATACTCCAACTCCATCCTTCAGTATATGGATCGCAACATGATCTTTTGTGTTGCTAGAACAAGGACAAAGCTTAAAGCAACCACTCAAGCTAACCAGCCAGGCCTCTGCCTAGAAACCACCTATGTCACTTGAATAATGTGAGGGCCTAAGCTTCAAGATCTCCTTGATATGATCCAAAGATGTGGTCTGATGGCCTCTGGGCCTCTCTATAAGCTCATCCCTAAGCCTAGGGCTCGAGACCTCTCTCTATGCTCCAGAACTCTATCACCCTACCTCCTAGGTGGTGAATCTGCTCTGACTAACTCTACATGAAAATTCTCTCCTCCATCCTCCTCACTGAGTGGAGGGGGTGCATGTCCCTCTATGGAAATATCTCTGTCCTATCTACCTGAGTGCCCTCCTACTGATCCTCCACATAAGGTGGCATTAACATCCTAGAGGGTCTGTAAAATCTGTGGTAGGATAGCTACTAAACCCTGATCCGGTGGTGGTGGTGGTGGCGGTGGAGGTGGTGGTGGTGGTGACTCTGAGTCTCTGTGAACATTCCTCCTGCTCCATCTGAGCTCCCTGCATCAGACCAGAGTGGGAGTTAGTTCATTACCTTGAGTTTCCTTTAGTTTTCTAAGTTTACTAACATGAACAATTTTCAAACGGTTTTGTTTTCTAGATTATCAATTGCTAGTTTTAGGTTTCAAGTCTCAATGTTTTTGAGTGTGCCCAATGGTCCAAGAATTTGAACCACTGCTCTGATACCAAGTGTGATGCCTGCTTCAACTACCACTTGAGACCAAGAAACAAACTAGGAAAATTATGGAATAATTTTTATTTTATTTTTTTCATATAGTAAGAGTCTACAACCAAGTTGCAAGACACTAGTTTGAAACTAAATAGGTTCCAGAACAAATTATGATTAACCAAACACAAGATTTCCATTTTTATCTTATAACAATTTTACAAGGCTCCAATTTAGAGGTTACAAGTTTTACTAAGGTTCAGGGAGAAATTTATCACCATGCCTGCTCTATATCAAGCCTTGAACTTCAATTTGGATTTCTCACACACTTAGAGTTATCAAAACTTCCTAAACTATTCTCATTGGATAGGAAATTTCCTCACATTTCAACCATATAAATAAGTCCTCCTAAATCCTTTTAAAACTCAAGTTATGGCCGGACGGAGTTTTAGGGGAAAATTTTTCCCTCGGAGGTCCGCGGGGTTAGGGAGAAAATTGAGAAAAATTTTCCAAATGCCACGTGTCATCACGTGATTGGTGCAGGCAAGTGGGTCGTGGTGAAAAATTGGAAATTTTTCCCCAAACCAAAGTCTCAATTTTCCGAAGAAAAATTTTCCTCTATGCCTCCGCACTTGTTCAAATGGCCACGTGGCGCTTTGTGATTAGCCGCGGACCGGTGGAGGAAAAACTGAAATTTTTCCAAAAGGGAAAAAAGTTAAGTTTTCATTTCTAAATCCACGGGCCCTCCCTACCATGTGTCAACACGTGATTGGTTGGGGGCCGCGGGGTTGCGGGGAAATTTGGGAAAAAATTCCCAAGGCAAAATTTTCAAAAAAGTTAAGTTTTTTTTTATTATTATTAAGGGCCTACCCCTCCAAGGTGCCACGTGGCAACTTATGATAGGAGGAGAGGTTGGCGGGGCCATGGAAATTTTTAGGAAATTTTTCTAAAGTTCAAAATTTAAATTTTTCTAAGGTCGAATTATTTCATTTTTGGTTTGGGATGGCCATTTTGAAGTAAAACTTCAAATGGCCATAACTTTTGATAGGAAGCTCCATTTTAGGCAAACAAGGACTTTCCAGAAATATCTTGGAGTCCTCTTTGAATAGAAATCATAAACTTTAGAATTTGGTGAAGGTTAGAGGGTAAAATTTAATAAATAGACTGCAGGGGATTATAATTTTAAGACTGGCAATTTTTCCTACTCGGGAGATTTGATTCAATTTTGATATTTCTTCTCTTCAACATGTAATTGAACATGGAGGAATGCTATTGGGTGGATTTTAGACTAGTTTTAAGGTTCAATTTATGGATTGAGTTGCAACTGATATATTTTACATCCTTTGACGGGAAAGTGGTCCAACAAGTTCAAAAATTGATTTTGTAAAGTTCTAAAATGTTTTTCTCTGGTGTTGAGGTCAAATTGAATTCCTTATAACGTATTTCATCTAAATTGCATTGTTTCAATACTTAATTTAAGTTGCAGATCTGAACTGCACATTTATTAGAAAAAAATTTAATTACCAGATTTAAAAAAAAGGAATAGAGTTCATTTATTAACAACTGTAATGATTTATTTGCCACTTCCAAAACATGGTAAACTTATCAAATCTTGTCTAAACAATTAATTTATCCATCTTCTCATTCAGACAATAAGGCAACATTTGGTATTTCAAATTTTAATAATTACAAGGAACAAAATGTTGTATTTCTCTTCCATACGCATTTTCTTTTCACACAGAGATAACATTTCAAAATAGTAACTCCAATTTAAAGAAAAATTACAATTAAATCTAAATCCAACACTACAATTGAGGAAGGAATATATTTCTTTCATTGATTTTCAACATTACATCAACAGATCATTTCTTCATTTGAATTTCAATGTTAAATCTACAACTGTATGACAGTCTTTTCCAATACAGAGAATAGAATATTCCATCTTTACATTTCAATTAAATTTCAGACTTCCATTTACCATATAATGGCTTCACATTACAAAATTATACAACTCATCCACGCGATGTGGGAAGGGATTACAAGAGTTTGCTCAAAAAGGATGACTGTCAAACTGTATTCTTCTTTCTCCAAAAAGTAGCTTGCTAATTTCTTCATTCTTGTAACCTGAATCACAACAAGGAAGGGGGAAAGGCAACACTCTCCACCTAACTAAGATACCAAATGGGAAAATAGAATCCATATTTCCCCATTGGCCCCCGAGCCCCAACCATATTGAAATGGAGCATGATAATTCAACTCATGGCAACATGGACTTCTTTCACATGCAAGAAACACTCATGTATCAAAAATCAAAGAAAACACAAATCAAAACAAGGCAGCAGTTCTCAACTACATTAGAAAATAGTCATACAATCACAAAGGCTTGAGCAAGCAAGCCAAACAAGAGCAAGAACTATGGAGGTCTCCTTATGCCTCCCATGTTGAAATTGGACATCCACCTACAACAACCACCAAGAACATAACCATCCCATAAACCTTATCCCTCCTCAACCCCTCCTTATCCCTCCTCCAAATTTATCCCTTATACCTCCCCCAAAGTAAGAAATGCATGCATATTCTTTTCCTAGGTGGATTCCAACCAACACTCCCTCCTCAAGACAAGTGCCAATGGAAAATCCCTTATCCCTCCTCTGATTAACCTCATAGTCTTCTCTCCACACCATGCCCTAAGCATTCTACCCATCCCTCTAAGAATTTCAAACACAACACATTCAAAAATTCATGCTAAAAGAGGGAAAACAACAATTTTAAAAGAGTGAGAGCCTACCTCTCCATAATGGAGACTTGTTTCCAAAACAGTAGTTCTTTGATGCTCAAAACATAGTCCCAAAATAGCAATGTACAAGCATGTGAATCAATCCAAGCTCTTCCACAAAGCAAGCTCCAAAGGCAAGAGAAAAATTTGACCCAAGAGTGAAATCTCCAACCTTCAACAACCTCAAAATGAGGAGGAAATCAAATTTTTAAAGGAGAGGGTGGAAGAGGATGATGTGGATTCCAAGTGGGATGCCACATTATTTTTCTTCCTTCCCCAAGAGTGCAATCCACATCAACAACAAATCACCATTAATGAAAAAATGACAAAATCACCTACACACACAATAGCCCATACCCCAAAAGGGAAGCATTTAAAATTTGTAAGACAAGTGCAATCAGTTCTTACAATAAATCAAGTCAAAATTCAATAAAATAATAAGATTTTGACTCCAAATTAATAAACATGGTTGGTGGAGGTTTTTGAGAGGTGTGGGAAAAGTTTAACTTGTCGCACAAGCCTCCAATTTTTTCCTCCAAGCTCAAATTCGAATTTCAAGACAGAGGTGGAGTGTCAAACCTTCCAAAATCTTCTTACAACCTCTTACAATTTCTTACACAATCTATCACTTCACTTACACAACCCATACTTGGTAACTTACACAATCTTTTAAAATGAATTTATTTCTATGACATTTATTTATTATTAACTTTAGCCCAACCATATATTTAATTACCATATGCTTATAAAAATATAAATAAATTTGATTTTCAACCAAGACAATAAAATTTAATTTATATTCCACATCCCAATTAATTTAATTAAAATTTAACTATATGACTCTCACATTATACTATCACATTAAAATAATTAAACTAAAGAGCACATTACAAATAAAATACATACAACAATAATTGTAAAAGGGACACAACAAATAAAGCACACATATACCCCATGGTCACAATAATGGAAATCCCCCCCATGGGAAATCCTAACAAAACACAACATACAACTCAAACACAGTTGCCATGGTGACCTTGTTGATTTCACACTGAATTCCAATATGGTTAGTTTCAGATCCCCGACATTGTTGTGATTTTAACCTGTAAAATGAAAAATACCTCCTTCGGCCTCGTGGCCATATCAGAACATCCAAATGATATATAAACATTAGATCCAAATCACAACAATATCAAGATTCAATATTTATCATTAAAATTCAATTTGTAACTATATCATCATCCAATAGATTTCTATACTAGAGCTATTCATAATAATCAATGTCACATGTCTAAAATTAACATCAATAACCTGTCCATGTCAACTAGTATATCATCATCCACATAACAATAAAAATGTCTCAATGATCCTCAAGTAAAACATCTGAATCTAGATCAATATTAATCCAGGATCTAACATTTAACCATCATACTAATCAAAACATAATAATGTCCATAATAATCCCTGATACATCATACTACATCAAAACATAATAATATCCAAAATGTGACCAATAGTGTCAGGATCAGTATCTGAATAGTTTCCAAGGAAAGTGGGCACTACATTACCTTATATCTCACCTTGACAACTTGCATGGGACCTTACCTATCAGCTTGCCTTGCCAGCTCACCTTGAGCTTGCTAAGGAGCTCACCTTGCCAACTCTCCTTAAGCTCATCTAGTACTTTACCCTAGAATTTTTCGAGTAGCTCACCATGTAGCTAACCTAATAGATCACCTAGGATCTCACTCTGTAGCTCACCTAATAGCTTTCCTGGGATCTCACCGAGTAGATTTCGAGTAGGTTGACTTGAGCTCACGTGTGAGCTCACCGAGCAGCTCACTAGGAACCTTTCTTGGGAGCTCACTAAGTAGCTCGCTTTGGATCTCACCTAGTAGCTCACCGAATAGCTCGCCAAGTAGCTCACCTAGGAGCTCTTCTAGGAGCTCTCCAATCAACTCGAGTTGAGCTCACCTAGGAGCTCGTCGAGTAACTCACCTAGGAACTCACCTGGGAGCTCACCTGATAGCTCACCTTACCAACTCACCTTGAGATCACCTTACCAACTCACCTTGAGCTCACCTTTCCAAATCACTGGAGCTCATCTAGTAGCTCGTATGTAAGATCACATAAGATATTTCGACAAGCTCACCTTTAAGCTCACCTGGGATCTCACCGAGTAGCTCACCTAGGAGCTTGGTGGAAGCTCAGCAAGTAGCTTACCCAGGAGCTCGTCAAGTAGCTCAACTTGAAATTTCCTGGAAATTCACCTAGAACTCTCCTGACAGCTCACCTTTCTAGCTCTCCTTGAGCTTTTTGGTATCTAGATTTAATCTCCTTCATAACTTAAACAACATCATGAACCTGCACAAGACACTCGAGGATGGATAGATGTTTTATGTGTCATTTATATCCAAGGAAGCACACCTTTCTACTTGTTTGCATTCAAGAATTGAGGGATTAGAAATCACCTTCAAGAGGGTTTTTATCTAACCCTCACTATTTTAGGTTGTTCCTATCAACCAAGGCAAGAGAACCTATATTGCAGCCCCTATATGGTAAGGAGATGGAGATATCCTTATGTTTTGCATATGATATGGAAGAGCCTTTGTGAAAACATGATCAAATATCCATTATCCAAACTCAAAGGAGTTATCACTACTAAATGATGGAAATTTTTCAAAACAAAGCTAGATATGCTAAAGACATGATGAAACCTTGATCAACTTTGTGCATTTTAGTGAAAGGATTGAATTATTTTATGGACACACAATGCAAATGCAGGGGTATTATAGGTAGGATGAGTTAGTTTAAAATGAAATTCTGATGAGATATGTTGGGAAAAGAGTAGCTAGAAATCATCACCTTCTTTGGGAAGCTTTGCAAATGAATTACAACACCTAAACAACATAGATGTTTCAATGAATTTGAAGTGCTCTTTCAACTAGGATGTGTGCACACATGGATGCCCAAATCTACACTATTCCATATAAAATTTGATAAATTACAATAAAGGATTAAAGAAAAATATCAATGAAGCATTTAGAAACCCTTGTTAGATCATGACCTAAGGTACACCCAAAGGTTTACAAACACCCTCAATTTACAAGGAAGGTAAGATGAATTTAAATCTGTTTATCTTCACTCAAATAAATGCTCTTCTGAATGGAAGATTACAGATGCCTTAAAACCCTCTACAATAAATGATACCATATATGACCAATAAATATCCCAAACCCAAGATTGTAATATGAGCATGAAACACAAATTGAAAACATATTGAAATACAAGTGTATGTAAGCTTTGCCAAGAAATAAAACCAGTTAATCCAAGAATTTGATCAAATATATCAGTAAGGGAATGTTATTTAGACAACCTCAAAGCTTGTTGATGGCTTTACAACTAAAACCAAATCAACATGATGAACATTTGATGCAAACAGGAATAAAAAATGGCTCTCAGGTAGTTTCTCCAAAAGAAAATGGACTTCTTCCAGTTTTCCTCGTGCTAATTCTTCTCTCTTTCTCAAAAATTCTGAACAGACTCTATAAAATGCCTCCAAATTACATAATATACCCTATTCCCACTTGGATCCTTGCATCCCAAGAAAATAATATGCTCAAGGGATCAAATTTGTTACAAAACCCTATCCATTTGATGAAAAATGATATAAAACTGTAAAACATCTCGCAAAATGCTAGAGATGCACAAATATTTTAAAATATTGCATGGATTCAGATCCTTATCCATCCTAGGGTCATGTTTTTGTCATTCCACCATGCCAACATGCATTTGCAATCATTTTCCACCCTTTACCTTTATCATTTCATCTCTACAACTTTTAGTTTTTTACTTTTCACATTTTTACAGGCTAAGAAAAATATTTCATAAAAATCACTATAGGGCACCAAAAATCTCAAATGAATGATGCCATTACATCCAAAAGGTCGAGGGGATGTGATTTCATATAAAATTTCATGTGATTTGGTGCAAAAATGATGATTCCAAGTTCTTTGAAGCTTCAATGATGGCCAAAAACCAAAATGAATAGTTGTCGTTGATTTAAAATCAACTTTAAATTTCCACCCTCCACATGTCTTGATGAGATTCGACATGTAGGCTCAAAATATATTATTTGACTTCTGGATAAGGTGGACACATGTCTAAATACCATTGGACCAAGCATCCAACCTTAAAAAATGCATTTCAAACCTTTTTGACTTCGATAAAATTTTAAACATTTTCCCCGTGAGCCCCCTGGACACGCCACATGTCCTCTTGTGGGCCCTACTAAACAACACGGGCCAAAATGATGAATTTTACTCATTTTTTGAGAAAAGGAAATTTTTCTCCAAAAACCCCACGGGCCCGAACACCTGCTATCTCCTCTGCCATGTGGCGGTCTCCCATTCGTTGAAGAGCTGACCCTTCAATTTTAGCCTTCAACCATCCATGAGCACAAAACCTCTTGCAGGCCCACACTCCCCTTTTGACTTTTGGAAAGTGCCACATGTCACCCCCGATTAGCTATAGGAGACACCTTCAAATTTTCCACGGGTTCATTTTTCACCTTGAGATTTTTGCCAAAGTTTGGAAAACTTTCCATCTTTTCTCCACATTCCAAATCTCCGTCAAATGTTAGACACATGTCCTTTGTTCATTGGTGGCAGCACTTCGGCCCCAAAAACTTCTTTTACCCTTTGAAGTTAAAAAAATTAAAATTCCTTCAAACTTCCACCCATCCATTTCAACCTTTTGCATACGTGTCGTATTGTGATTCATTGCGGACCTTCATTCCAAAATTTGACTTTGAGATTTTGCCTCTGAAGGAAAAAAATCCAAAAACATCCCGAACCCCACTTCTCCTTGGCTCCCCTAGACATGTGTCCTCATCCCATTCGATGCGGGTCCTCGGGCATAATTTTGAATTCAACATTTTGAAGTTAAAAACTTAAAAAATTTCATAAAACCTCCTTTCACCTATCCTCCGAGCCACTTGTCATCATACCATTTACTGGGCCTTCAGGGAAAAATTTTCCTTTTGCAAAAAAAAAAAAAAAAATCAAAAATGAAAAGTTAGTAATGTTTTCCACACATCCAAACCAATAGGATCCTACCACATCACCAAAAGCTTGTGATGATTAATTTGATGAGCAAATGACACCGTATGCCTATCAAAACGTAAAAATATACAAGATGCCCTAGAAATTGAATTTTTCACAAGGAAGGCATATTTTTGGTTTTGAATCCAATGAAACATGATTTAACAATGATTTTGACTTGGGGCATGAGATTTTAATAGCAAATAACTCAGACTCGATCCATTTCGAGTATTTTCATGATTTTGACAAAGGGAAAATGACTCGGCCTGAAAAAATGAAGAAATTAGGGCACAAAAGAGGGGAACTTGGAAATTTGTTTCAATATAGGGTAGAATGACAAGATTGTGAGTATTCCAAAGGCATTCAACTAGAAAAATCAAGTTGCAGGTCACCAGCTCGAGCCAAAAAGATGTTTTTGAGTAAAATGGATATAGAGAATTAGGGAAAAGTGTGCAAACCCAGAATTTACACCAACATTGGCTCCTGTTTGGGGATGGGCACTCCCAGTGAGTGCCACAAGATCACAACGTAGACCAAGTGCCAAAAATCCATTGGGCAAGGAGTCAAAATAGAGATGCAGCCCAAAAACTAGAACTTTCACCAAAAACAGACCTAGAAACTAGACCAAAAATGGTTGCCAAGGACAAAAGGGCAAACCACAAGCCAACAACAACAAAAACAAAGCAAGACAAAGGACTATACAAAATGTACAACTTGTGCATACCTCACTTGGGGGTTTAATCCAAAAAGTGTTTTAAATGTCTGCCATTAATGATCGGCTCTAGAAAATCTCCATCCAAATCTTTGAGAAAGAATGTATGCTCTACAATCCATATATCAATGGCATAAGGGCCATCCATAGAGAATCAAACTTTCCATGCTTGCCCTTTTCTTCATGTCTACTATCCCATAGCAATACAAGATCTCCAACATTGAAGGTTCTAGGAGTGACCTTCTTATCAAACAATTTCTTCAATTTTTCTCTGAATTTGATATGCCTTTGGTGAGAAGCTCTTCTCTCTTCATCCAAATCAATGATTTGATTGATCCTTGATTCATATGGGCCATGTTCATGATCTTCCAATTGCTGGGAAAACTAAAAAGTGTATAATTGCAGGTGTAATGGTAGCAAAGTCCTGAGTTCCATATACCAATTCAAACGAGCTTTTACCAGTTGCTCTTTTAGGAGTTATTCTATTAGCCCAAACTACAAATTTCAATTACTCTCCCCACTTCTTCTTGTTGATTTCAAAGGTCCTTCTGATGATCTTGAGAAAGTTCTTGTTACTTGACTTAGCTTGTCCATTCCCTTGTGGATTATAGTTTGAAGAATAAGTTAGATTTATCCCATATTCATTACACATTTCCATCAAAGACTTGGCTCTAAAACACATGTCATTATCAGATACAATCTTAACTGGAACTCTAAATCTGCATATGATATGATTCAATAAGAAATCCATTACCACTTGGTGTGTTACTTTTCTAGATAGAATTTCCTCAACCCATTTTGTAAAATAATCAGTTGCTACAAGGATCCATTTATGACCAGCACTAGAAGGATCTGAAATATCACCAATGAAATCCATTCCCCATTATTTGAAAGGAGCTTTAATGATGATACAGGCTCTAAAGGAAGGGAGCTTGAAGCTTTCAATCTTCTTGAAAAACATTTGTAACTATCACACTTTCTAACTAAATGGGTTGCATCTTTAAAAAGAGTAGGTGACAAATAACCAACTCTTAAAATATTATGTGTTGTCACTCTCCTAGAAAAATTTCCTCCACAAACTCCCCCATGGAAATCAGCAATCAACTTGGGAGCTTCATCTTTAGTTATGCATTTCAAGAGGACACCTTCAGGGTTCTTCCAAGCCAGCCCAAGGTTTGTTATGATATATTTCTTAGAAGCTAGCTTGAGGGCTCTTTTCTAATTTTTATTCAAGTGACTAGGAAAACATAGGTGTCTAAGGTAGAAGATCACATATTTGTACCACTCAGACCTCATCAATTTGTCAAGAAAACCACCCCTTTCTTCCTCCATCTTATTTACTTCTACATCTTGTGAATTAATCTCAGCCATGAGCTTGGCAAGACCCAAACCTCTTACTAACTTTGTTGTTTGGATATCTATATCATATTCTTGTAATTTTTGACCCATCTGCATGTCTTGCTTAATATCTCCATGTCTCGATAAGATGTCTTTAACCATGGTGTGTGGGAACATAAGCAACAAATTTTGAACTCAGTATATAGGGCCTGAAAATCTTTGTTGCTTTTACCAATGCAAATGCCTTTTTTTCCATGATTGTATACTTAAATTCAGCTACTTGTAAAGCCTTGTTATAGAAGGAAATAGGCCTCTCATCTCCATTCTCATCCTTTTGTAGTAAAACTAAAGCAATAGTGAATTCAGAGGCAAAAGAAAAGATTTGGAAAGGTCTCTTGTAGTTTGGGGCTTCTAAAATAGGTGCATGCTTAAGTACATTCTTTATTCCTTCAAAATCTTGAATGATAGCCTCCTCCCACTTGATAACTTGATCCTTTCTTAGCATGATTGTGATTGGAAGAGTTATCTCAGTAAAATTGAAACAAACCTTCTAATGAAATTTATTTGGCCAAAGAAAGATTGGATACCTTTCTTGGTTCTTAGAATGGGAACTTTGTTGATTGCTTACACTCTCTTAGGGTCTATCATAACACCTTCTTTGGAGACAATATGCCCCAATAGCTTGGCCTTTTATATGCCAAATTGACATTTCTTTGGATTAAGTAAAATGTCATACTCTCTACATCTAATTAGCATCTCCTCTAGGTGTTGCAAATGGTATGCTTGCTGCCTTGAAAAAATAGTCACATCATCTTGGTAAACTATAATAAATTCATTGATATAACCAGCAAAGGAAACATCCATTTCCCTTCTAAAAGTAGCACCAGCATTCATCAATGTAAAAGGCATCCTTACAAAAACATAACTCCCCCAAGGAGTAGTGAAGACTATCTTAAGTCATTCTAATTCTTTGACAACTACTTGATTGTATCCAGAGAAACCATCCAAATTAGAAAGCATCTCGACCTTGTTACAAGTTGGAGCATATTCTCCATGTTTGGCAAGGGGTAATTGTCCTTCATAGATGCTTTGTTATATTCCTAAAATCCACATAAATTATGATATCTCCGTTCTTATTTCTAACTAGCACAATGTTTACCACCCAAGATGAGTATCTAGTAGGATGAATGATGCCACCATCTCTCAATTTATTCAATTCTTCTTGCATTTTCATGGAAAGCAGTGGGTTAATAGGCCTTCGTTTTTTCTAAATGGCTTGGTTTTTGCCTCAAGAGGAATCTCATGCTGAAATAAATCTTCTCTATATGCCTTTGGCTCGAATAAGACCAAACAAGGAAGTCTTGATAATTCTTAAAACATAGGCATAGGACTATTTTTTCTCTTTGTTGAGATGACTACCTAACTAGATCTTCCTTGGTTTATCCTTAGTTCCCAAGTTGTGCTCTTCCACATCCTATGAAGCAGACATCTTTCTATTTATGATGTAATCAACATTGTTAAAATTGGATTCAAGTGCAACAAGACCTTTAGGAATGGTATTTTTCTTCAATTGTATAATATCCTTGTAAAAAAGTTTCTCTACCTTAATTCATGCATACCATTGGTTCCCAATCAACATCACGACTAGTAAACTCACCTTGTCATTGTAAGAATCTCAACACTTGGGAATCTTTATCAAAAACCTGCCAATGTTTCACATTATCTGGGACAATCTGGCCTTGTTAGCACTTCAATCTTATATTCACAAAAAGGTGAAATGGTGTAAATCATCAAATCTAGAACCAAGGACAGCCAACTTATCCGTAGTAACATTAAGACTTCTATCATGGTAAACAATGTTAAAGGAATCAAACATTCCAATTAAGTCCCAAACAACATGCTTATATTATTTCATACTACTGATATTTTGTGGCATATAACTTTCTTACTTGCTTGACAACCTACTCTAAATCCCTAGGTTGGCAACAATATCCTTCACTCCATATTTCTATGCAATCCTTTACCCCAATAATAATGCCTCATACTCAGCAATGTTGTTATTGAATTCAAAATTGAGCTTGAAGGAGAAATGAAACTCTTCCAAACTAGGAGAAACCAACACTATACCAGAACCATTGGCAAATTTTGAGCAAGCTCCATAAAATATTAATGTGCATGGAGAACCTACCATACCAAGGCACTCTGATTTGTCCATGATATTCTCCTTTCCATCAGCAAAACCAATGAAGCTTTCAACATCTACATCAGCAAACAACACTTCATAAGAAGCATTATTGGGATCTTCAATCAAGTGTAACATCTTCTTTTCACCATAGAGTTTGACAAGGCTGCCCTCAACGGGAATGGTGGAAAAAGACATGTCCATTTGAACACTACCACCAACACTCATAGCCCACTTTTTGACAAAAGCATACCCCATTTGGAAGGGCAATCAATAATTACAACATCAAGTTTTAAATTCTTACCCAAATAGGATGTAAGTTACACTACTAAACCCTTCACACATCCAACAACCAGCACTTCCCTTAAATCCATGGCTACACACTTCCCATATACTGATGTCACCTTGATATCCAACTCATTCATGACTTCTAGAGGCATGACATTACATAATGCACTTTGGAATGAAACATGTAATTGTGAAGTAACCTATATTTTATGAGCAAAGTTGTGAAGAATGGATCAACATTTAATTAGGAATCAACCAAGGATGTTCCCAAATATACTTCAGGTGCCTCTCCAAAATCTTCCATTAGTGGTGGTGTTTCAAGGCCAACAATACTTTGAAGAGGATTCTCAACAACATTTACATTTCTTCTTGGGGTAATCTTTTCTTCTTTCAATCCCAAGTACTTGAATGCTCTCTTCTTATGCTCAGGAATTCTAAGCAATTCAATAATTGGAACACTCACTTTAATTTGGCTCAAAACCTGGGCTATATCATATGGAACATTCTTTGGTAAGACAACATTGGAAGGGAGACAAGAAGGTTCATTAGATGAAGAAGTATTCTTGGCAGCCTAGGCATGAAGAGGATTCATATTTTTGCATGGATTAGCTCGAGTTGAGCTCACCCGGGAGTTCATCGAGTAACTCACATAGGAACTCACCTGGGAGCTCGCCTGATAGCTCACCTTGCCAACTCACCTTGAGATCACCTTTCCAACTCACCTTGATCTTGCCTTGCCAACTCACCTTGAGCTCATCTAGTAGCTTGCATGTAAGCTCACCTAGGAGCTCAGCTAAGATCTTGCAAGTAGCTCACCTAGGAGCTTGTCGAACAGCTCAACTTGATCTTACCAGAAACTCACTTAGGAGCTCACCTTGCCATCTTTCCTTGAGCTCACCTAGGAGCTTGCAGTGCACCTCGACTTGAGATTTCTTGGGAGATTATCAATTATCTCACCCAAAACCTCAGATGGGAGCTCACCTAGCATCTTCCCTTGCTAACTCACATGGGAGCTTGCCTTTTGAAGCTCCGAGGAGCTCACTCCTGCTAACTCACCTTGATCTCATCCTATAGCTCACCTCGAGTTCTTCAAGTAGGTCACTAACAACTCACCTGGGAGGTCACCTAAAAACTCACCTAGGAGATCACCGAGAAGCTTGCCAAGCACATTGACTTGAGCTTGCTTGTGAGCTTGCTGAGAAACTCACCAGGGTCCTTCCCTAGGAACTCATCAAATAGATAATTTAGGAGATCACCTAGTAGATCACCTAGGAGCTCACTAAATAGCTTGCCAAGTATCTTGCTTAGGAGCTCTTCTGGGAGCTTGCTAATAAGCTTGAGTTGAGCTCACCTAGAAGCTCATCAAGTAACTCACCTGGGAGCTCACTGACAGCTCACCTTGCCAACTCACCTTGAGCTTACCTTATCAACTCACCTTGAGCTCACCTTTCCAACTCACCTTGAGATCATCTGGTATCTCACATGTAATTTAACCTTAGAGATTACTAACAAGATCACCTTTGAGCTTACGTAGGAGTTCATCGACCATCTTGACTTGAGCTTGCTCGAAAACATACCTAGGAGCTCGCATGATAGCTCACCTTGCTAGATCTACTTGAGCTCACCCAGGAGCTTTCCTAGTAGCTCACAAAAAATCACTGATAGCTCACCTTGCTAGCTCACTTTGAGCTCACCCAGGAGCTCACCAAGCACCTTGCCCGAAAACTCACATGGGAGCTCACCTAACAACTCACCTTTCCAACTCGCATGAGAGCTCACCTATTATCTCACCTTAAGCTCACTGAGGAGCTCACCTTGCCAACTAGCCTTGAGCTCATCTGGTAGCTCACCTCAGAGTTCATCAAGTAGCTCAACATGTAGCTCACATGGGAGCTCAGCTAATAGCTTGCATGGGAGCTCACCTAACATCTCACCTAGGATCTCACCAAACATCTCACCTTGAAGCTCACCGAGTATCTCACCAATTAGGTTTACTTGAGCTTGCATGTGAGCTCATCAAGTAGCTCACCTGGGGACCTCACCTAGGAGCTCACTAAGTAGCTCACTTGGGAGCTCACCTAGTAGCTCACTTGGAAGCTCGTCGAATATCAGCTCACACTCAAGTAGCTCACTCACCTGGGAGCTCTTCTGGGAGCTCACCGATCAAGTTGAGTTGAGCTCACCTAGGAGCTTATCAAGTAACTCACCTAGGAACTCACCTAGGAGCTCACTTAACAGCTCACCTTACCAACTTTCCTTGAGCTCACCTTACCAACTCACCTTGAGCTCACCTTGCCAACTCACCTTGAGCTCATTTGGTAGCTCACATGTAATCTCACCTTAGAGATTACTGACAACCTCACCTGGGAGCTCACTTGGAGATCAACTTAGCTAGGAGCTCGGCTCATATTTTTGAGTAGCTTGACTTGAGCTTGCCAAAACTCAAAAACTCACCGAGGAGTATGCCTTTCCAGCTCACCTTAAGCTCACCAGGAGCTCACCGAGTAGCTCAACTTGAGCTCACATGGGATCTCATCAAGTAGCTCACTGAAAACTCACATGGGAGATCACCTGACAGCTCACCAGAAACTCATGTGGGAGCTCACCTATATTAGCTTACCTGCTAGCAAGCCTTGAGCTCACTTAGGAGATCACCTTACCAACTCACCTTGAGCTTGTCTAGTAGCTCACCTCAGAGTTTGTTGAGTATCTCCCCAAGTAGCTCACCTGGGAGCTCACCTAACAGCTCACCTGGGAGCTCACCGAGTATCTCATCGAGTAGGTTGACTTGAGCTTACTTGTGAGCTCACTTGTGAGCACTCGAGTAGTTTTCGAGGGACCTCGAATGGGAGCTCACCAAGTAGATCACTTGGGAGCTCACCTAGCAACTCACCTAGAAGCTCATCGAATAGCTTGTTAAGTAGCTCACCTAGGAGCTCTTTTAGGAGCTCACCTGATCATCTCAAGTTGATCTCACCCAGAAGCTCATCGAGTAACTCACCTAGGAACTCATAACTCATCTAGGAGCTCATCAAGTAGCTCACCCAAAAACTCACATGGGAGCTCACCTTGCTAGCTCACCTTGAGCTCACTTGAGGAGCTCACCTTGCTAACTCACCTTGAGCTCATTTGGTAGCTCACCTCGAGTTCATCGAGTAGCTCACCAAGTAGCTTTCCTGGAGCTCATCTAATAGCTCACCTAGGAGCTCACCTAACAGCTCACTTGTGAGCTCACAAAGGACCTTGCTTGGGAGATCACCAAGTAGCTCATTTGGGAGCTCACCTAGTAACTCACCTAGGAGCTCATTGAATAACTCGCTAAGTAGCTCATTTGGGAGCTCCTGGAGCTCTCGATCACCGATTCAGCTCAAGTTGAGATTGCTTGAGAGCTTGTCAAGTAACTCACCTGAGAACTCACCTAGGAGCTCACCTGATAGCTTACCTTACCAACTCACCTTGAGCTTAGCTGGTAGCTCGCATATAAGCTCACCTCAGACATTACCGACAAGCTCACCTTTGAGCTCACCTAAGAGCCCACCAAGTAGCTCACCTAGGAGCTTAGTTGGGAGCTTAGTAAGAAGCTCACCTAGGTGCTCATTAAGTAGCTTGACTTGAGCTTACATAGAAACTCACCTGGGAGCTCACCTTTCCAAGTCACCTTAAGCTCTCCCAGAGCTCATTTGAGCAAGTACAACTTGAGCTCGTCAAGTAGCTCACCTAAAAACTCACATGGGATCTTGCTTGATAGCTCACCTTACCAACTTGAATGGGAGCTCACCTTTCCAGCTCACCTTGAGCTCACTGAGGAGCCCACCTTGCCAACTCACCTTGAGCTCATCTGGTAGCTCACCTTTGAGTTTTCAAGTAGCTCACCAACTAGCTCACCTGGGAGCTTTCACCTAACACTCACCTAGGAGCTCAATGAGTAGCTCACTAAGTAGTTGACTTGAGCTCACTTATGAGCTCAATGAGCAGCTTGATAGGGACCTTGCTTAGGATCTCACAAAGTAGCTCACTTGTGAGAATGCCTAGCAGGTCACTTGGGAGCTCACCGAACAGCTCACAAAGTAGCTCACTAAGGAGCTCTTCTGGGAGCTTGACGATTAGCTTGAGTTGAGCTCACCCGGGAGCTCATTGAGTAACTCACCTGGGAACTTACCTAGGAGCTCATGTGGGAGCTCACCTGATAGCTCACCTTGCCAACTTACCTTGAGCTCACCTTGCCAACTTGCCTTGAGCTCACCTTGCTAACTCACCTTGAGCTCATCTGGTAGCTTGCATATAAGCTCACCTCAAAGATTTCCAATAAGCTTGACTTTGAGCTCACTTGGGAGCTCACTAAGTAGCTCACCTAGGAGCTCGGATGGGAGCTTGACAAGCAGCTCGCATAGAAGCTCATTGAGCAGCTCGACTTGAGCTTCCCTGGAAACTTGCCTAGGAGCTCACCTAACATCTCACCTTACCAACTCACCTTGAGCTCACCCAGGAGCTCGTCAAGCACCTCAACTTAAGCTCACCTGAGAGCTCATCAAGTAGCTCACCTGAAAACTCACATAGGATCTCACCTGATAGCTTGCCCTGATAACTCACATGGGAACTCACCTATCAGCTCACCTTGCTAGCTCACCTTGAGCTCACTGAGGAGCTCACCTTGCTAACTTGCCTTGAGCTCATCTATTAGCTCACCTCAGAGTTCATCGAGTAGCTCACCTAACAGCTCACCTGGGGCTCACCAAGTATCTCATTGAGTAAGATGACTTGAGCTCACTTGTGAGCTCTCTTAGTAACTCATTAGGGTCCTTGCCTAGAGCTCACCAAGTAGCTCACTTAGGAGATCACCTAGTAACTCACTTGGGAGCTCACCTTCCCAACTCACCTAGTTCTCACCTTAACTTTCCTTGAGCTCACCTTGCTGAGCTCACCTTGAGCTCATCAGCTCATGTAAGCTCACCTGCAGATTGTAAGCTCACCTTTGAGCTCAGTTTGTAGAGCATCTCAACTTGAACTTGCCTAAAAATCACCTAGGAGCTTGCCTAACAACTCACCTTGGAGCTCACCAAGTAGCTCACCGAGTAGGTTGACTTGAGCTCACATGTGAGCTCACCAAGTAGCTCACCGGGGACCTCGCCTAGGAGCTTGCTAAGTATCTTGCTTGGGAGCTCACCTAGTAGCTTGCCTAGGAGCTCACCAAATAGTTTGCCAAGTAGCTCACTGGGAGCTCTTCTAGGAGCTCACCGATCAACTCGAGTTGAGCTCACCTAGGAGATCATTGAGTAACTCACATGGGAACTCACCTGGGAGCTCACTTAATAGCTCACCTTACAAACTCACCTTGAGCTCACCTTGCCAACTCACTGGAGCTCATCTAGTAGCTCATGTGTAAGCTCACCTAAGAGATTGCCAACAAGCTCACCTTTGAGCTCACTTTGGGATATCACCAAGTAGCTCATGTAGGAGTTGGGCTGGGAGCTCATCAACCAGCTCATCTAGGAGCTTTTCGAGCAACTCAACTTGAGATTTCTTGGAAACTCACCTAGGAACTCACTTGATATCTCACCTTGCCAACTCACCTTGACCTTGCCCAAGAGCTTGGTGATAATCTTGACTTGAGCTCACCCATAATCTCATTAAAGGAGCTCACTTAAAACCTCACATTAGAGCTCACTTTGTCAGCTCACACACCTTGAGCTCGAGCTGAGGAGCTCACCTTACTCGGTGAGGATCTCACCTTACCAACTCACCTTGAGCTTAGAAGGTAGCTCACCTTAGAGCCTGGGAACTCACCGAGAGCTCACCTAACAGCTCACCTTAGCAACTCACCTTGAGCTCACCTTACCAAATGGCTCACCTTGAGCTCACCTGGGAGCTCACCTAGTAGCTCACCTAGGAGCTAGGCTGGGAGCTCAGCAAGCAGCTCACCTAGGAGCTCGTCGACCAGCTCAACTTGAGATTTCCTAAAAACTCACCTGGGAGCTCACCTGATAGCTCACCTTATTAGCTTGCCTTGATCTTGGCCAGAGCTCGCCAAGAATCTCAACTTGAGCTCACCGGGAGGTCATCAAGTAGCTCATGGAAAAACTCACATAGGAGCTTTCCTTATCAAATCATGGAGATGAGAGCTCATTTTGCTAGTTAGCTCACCTTGAGCTCCTTATGGAGCTCACCTTGCCATCTCACCTCTAGGTCATCTGGTAGCTCACCTCAGAGTTAATCGAGTAGCTTGCTAAGTAGCTCACATATGAGCTCACCTAACAGCTTTCCTGGGATCTCTCGAGTAGCTCACTAAGTAGATTGACTTGATCTCGCTTGTCAGCTCACTTGTTAGCTCACCAGGTAGCTCACCAAGGACCTCACCTGGGAAATCACCAAGTAGCTCACTTACGAGCTCACCTAGTAGCTTACTTGGGAACTCACCAAATAGCTCATGAAGTAGCTCACCTGAAAGCTCTTCTGGGAGCTCACCGATCAGATCAAGTTGAGCTCACCCAAGAGCTCATCGAGTAACCACCTAGGAACTCACCTGGGAGGTCACCTGAAAGCTCACCTTGCTAACTTGCCTTGAGATCATCTAGTAGCTCACATGTAAGCTCAGATCAAAGATTGTTGACAAGCTTGCCTTTGAGCTCACTGAGAACCTCACCTAGGAGATAAACTAGGAGCTTGGCAAGAAGCTCACCTAGGAGCTTACCTAACAGCTCACTTGGGAGCTCATCGAGTAGCTCACCGAGTAGGTTTACTTGAGCTCACTTGTGAGCTCGTCGGGGACCTCACCTATGAGCTCGCAAAGTAGCTCATTTGGGAGCTCATCTAGTAGCTCGGCTGGTAGCTCACCAAATAGCTTGCTAAGTAGCTCGCCTAGGAACTCTTCTAGGAGCTCACCGATCAACTCAAGTTGAGCTCACTTGGGAGCTCGTCAAGTAACTCACTGGGAGCTTACCTGAGACATCACCTTGCCAACTCACCTAGAGCTCACCTTGCCAACTCACCTTGAGCTCACCTTGCCAACTCGCCTTGAGCTCATCTAGTAGCTCGCATGTAAGCTCACCTCAGAGATTACTGACAGGACTTTGAGTTCACATGGGAACTCACCAAGTGGCTCACCTTGGAGCTCAGCTGGGACCTCAGGAAAGCAGCTCACCCAGGAGCTCGTCAAGTAGCTCGACTTGAGCTTGCCCAGAGACTCACCTAGTAGCTCACGTGACAGCTCACCCAAGAGCTTATCGAGCATCTCAACTTGAGATCACCTGGGATCTTGTAATGCATCTCACCTAAAAAATAATATGGGAGCTCACCTATAAGTTCACCTTGCTAGCTCATCTTGAGCTTGTTGAGGAGCTCACCTTTCCAACTTTCCTTGAGCTTGTCTGGTAGCTCACCTTGGAGTTCATTGAGTAGCTCACCAAGTATCTCACTGGGAGCTCACCTAACAACTCACCTAGGATCTCATGGAGTAGCTCACCGAGTAGGTTGACTTGACCTCACTTTTGATCTCACTTGTGAGCTTACCGAATAGCATCTTGGGACCTTGCATGGGAGCTCACCGCATAGATCACTTGGGAGCTCACCTAGTAGCTCGTATGGGAACTCATAGAATAGCTCGCTAAGTAGCTCACTTGGAAGATATTCTGGGAGCTCACCGATCAGCTTGATTTGAGCTCACGTGGGAGCTCACCGAGAGCTCACCTTTCCAACTTGCCTTGAGATCACCTTGCTAACTCTCCTTGAGCTTGCCTCAAAACTCACCTTGAGCTCATCTTGTAGCACACATGTAAGTTGACCTTAGAGATTGCTGACAAGCTCACCTTTGAGCTCACTTGGGGCTCACAGAGTAGCTCACCTAGGAGCTAGGCTGGGAACTCAGAAAATAGCTCGCCTAAGATCTCGTAGAGCAACTTGACTTGAGCTTTCCTTGGATCTTGTCAAGCGAGCTTGCCTAAAAACTCAAATGGGATCTCGTGTAATAGCTCACCTTTCTAACTCACATGGGAGCTCACCTATAATCTCACCTTGCCAGCTAGCCTTGAGCTCACTAAGGAGCTCACCTTGCCAACTCACCTTGAGTGCATCTAGTAGCTCACCTATGAGTTCATCGAGTAGCTTACCAAGTAGCTCACCTAGGAGCTCACCTAATAACTTACTTGGGAGCTCACCGAGTAACTCATCGAGTAGGTTGAATTGAGCTCGCTTGTGAGCTCACCGAGTAGCTTGCCAGGGACCTCGATTGGGAGCTTGCCAAGTAGTTCACTTTAGAGACTACCTAGTAGCTTGACTTGAGCTTTCCTAGAAACTCACCTAGGAACTCACCTGATAGCTCACCTTGCCAGCTCACCTTGAGCTTTCCCAAGAGCTTGGTGAGTAGCTTGACTTGAGCTCACCTGGGATCTCATCAAGTAGCTCACCCAAAAACTCACATGGGAGCTCACCTGACAACTCACCTTACCAACTCACATGGGATCTCACCTATCAGACTCACCTTGCTAGCTCACCTTGAGCTCGGTGAGGAGCTCACCTTACCAACTCACCTTGAGCTCGTTGAGGAAATAACCTTTGCCAACTAACCTTAAGCTTGTCTTATATCTCACATCGAGTTCATCGAGTAACTCACCAAGTAGCTCACTGGGAGCTCGACTAATAGCTCACCGGGATCCTCGCCTAATAGCTCATCGAGTAGCTCACCGAGTAGGTTGACTTGAGCTCGCTTATGAGCTCACCGAGTAGCTCATTGGGGACCTCACCTGGGAGCTCACCAAGTAGCTCATTTAGGAACTCACCTAGCAGCTCACCTAGGAGCTCGCCAAATAACTCGCCAAGTAGCTCATCTGGGAGTTGTTCTGGGAGCTCACCAATCAACTCGAGTTGAGCTCACCCAAGAGCTCATCGAGTAAATCACCTGGGAACTTGACTAGAAGCTCACCTTACCAACTCACCTTGATTTTTCCTTGCCAACTCACCTTAAGCTCACCTTTCCAACTCACCTTGAGCTCATTTGGTAGCTCACATTTAATCTCACCTCAAAGATTGCTGACAAGCTCACATTTGAGCTCACTGGGAGCTCACCGAGTAGCTCACCTAGGAGCTCAACTGGGAAGCTCGAAAGTGCTCACCCATGAGCTCACCTGACAGCTTGCCTTTCCATCTCACCTTGAGCTCACTTAGGAGCTCACCGAGTAGCTCGAATTGATCTCACCCAAGAGCTCATCAAGTAGCTCACCCTAAAACTCACATGGGAGCTTTCCTATAAGCTCACCTTGCTAGCTTGCCTTAAGCTCACTCAAGATCTCACCTTGCCAACCCATCTTGAGTTTGTCTATCAGCTTGCCTCAAAGTTCGTCGAGTAGCTCACCAAGTAGCTCACCTGGGATCTCACCTAACATCTCACTTAGGAGCTCATCGAGAATCTCACCAAGTAGGTTGACTTATCTCCCTTATGAGCTCACCAAGCCACTCACCGTGGAAATCACCTAGGAGCTTTCCATGTAGCTCGCTTTGGATCTCACCTAGTAGCTCACCTAGGAGCTCTTCTGGGAGCTCACCGATCAGCTCGAGTTGAGCTCACACAGAGCTCATCGAGTAACTCACCTGGGAACTCACCTAGGAGCTCACCTGATAGCTCACCTTACCAACTCACCTTGAGTTCACCTTGACTCACCTTGAGCTTACCTTGCCAACTCACCTTGAGCTCATCTGGTAGCTCACATGTAAGCTCACCTCAGAGATTACCAACAAGCTCACCTATGAGCTCACCTGGGAGCTCATTGAGTAACTCACCTTGGAGCTTAGCTGGGAGCTTGGAAAACCAACTCGCCTTGAGCTCACCTAAGAGCTCACTAAGCAGCTCACCTAGAAACTCACCTTACAGCTCACCCAAAAACTCACATGGGAGCTCACCGTACGATGGAAAAGTAACAAGCGAGCATAGAAATATACAAGTAACTTTTCTCACACTTGACCTCCTAAGGTCATGCCGAGATAGCCGATGGGGATTAAATATGTGTGGGATGCAGACAAGCGGAATTGGGCAATCGATGTCTTTGATACATACTAGTGGAAATTGTAAATCTAAAGCAAAGATGGCCCTCCTAACTTGAACTAGTGTGATAGATCGATCAACAAGGATGACTACTCGAAGGCTCTAATAAATATCGAGATCTGGCATGATTCGGTCTATGGGTTGTGGAATACGTGGAAAATGTCCTAGGATAGTTTCGTGTATGTTTCGGATAAGGTCATAGGGTGGATGGTAAATATATCGACTCTATGGGCAATTTTCTCGGCCTAGTCCAGAACTCCTTAGCTTTTTTAGCTGCTATGTCTAACAAGGATAACTATTCAATGATGATAGGTGGAAGTGGAGTAGATCTGAATACTAGTGTACGTAGGCTAGCATCTATGTCTGATTCACCTATGGGCTCGTTGGGCTGTGGGATTTGTCGGTCACAACTATAGATTCATATTTTTTGTGGTCCTACTATGGTCATGTGTAGAATCAATCCCTAATCCCTAGTATCTAATAGTCATATGCCTTTTCAGCTTCTATATTTAGAATTAATAATTGTGTGATCTTCTCAGAGTATCTTACGGGTGTTCGTGTAACTTAAATTCTTAAGCTGGTATCTATATCTGTGAGAGTGTCTCCTGTGTCTCGGGTTGTGGGACTAAAGGATCACAACCAAAGGTCTGCTCTCTTTCAAACCCTTTCTACAATCATGCAGATTGAATCTAGGGTAATGTAGTTTGGCTGATTTGACCAAAACATATGCACTTTGTCATCTTCTATGTTTAACCAGCTTAGCTGAAACCCGATTTTTTGTAAGTTTATGTTGTTTGGAAGACTTGGATCTTAAGATTTGATCTATATCAATTATTGCTATGATGAGATTGGTTTGGGCACGATTGTCTTGAATAATTTAAACTAAATGCAACAAAATAAAATTAACTATGTGAGGTATGTCTATAACATATATAACTTTTTGTTATTTTTCGATGAATTTGAAAGAGCAGCTATTTTAATATATCTAGAAATTGACAATTAACCTAGTGTCGAATTTTAAAACAAACAAAGTAACCGAGTATAGCTACTTGCCTATGTAGTTGTAAATCTATTCTAAACAATGAAATAATTGATCTAATCTATTTGAAATACTCTCGATCCTACCTCAGAAGTGAGGAAAGAATCATAGTCTCTTAGAAACTATCAATCCCCACAGCTTCCCTGGCAATATCGAAAGTAAGATTGACTGAAATAAAGTAATTAACTACTCTATTTGATATGATTCTAATTAGAAATTTGAAAGCTAGAACTGGATTCTGTAGAACAGTGGCGAATCGATGGTGTGTGTGATCTTTTCCCTCAGTGTGATCTCCTCATTCCTTCATGTTCACGTGGATCCAGAAAAGCATGTAATGCTAGCATCAACAGAAGTAGATATTGGGACAAAGGCAACTTAGGATATAGACTGAATATAATGTGAGTAGGAGAGAGATAGCGCAAGAGTACAAAGCTTGGCTTATGCAATTCCTAGTGGGATTTATTGTGAGTCATGCAACATAAAACATCCAAAACGTGAAACTATCCTGTTTGAAGAACAAAACCTACAACTTTAATGGCTTCCCCCTAAAAACAAACTATTCCACTCCAATGGATTGGATGAAATGTCAACATCACTTGCACAAGATGGATATGTGGCTTCCTAACAACAAAACAACACTAACTAAACATGCAATGAAAGAAACTAAGAATTCTAAGTAAAATGAAATACTAATCTATTGCAATGAGAAATTTAGAGGAAAATTTGAGGGGCCATTTGCTTGAGCACAAGCCATCTATTTATAGCATTTGCATTTACCCAAGGTAAAAACCAAATTGATCTCTTAAACTATAAACAATGGAAAAACACTATTCCAAGGAACCAAAATCATTAATGCAAGCCCAAGGCGGTGAAAAAAAGCTGGTAAATGTTGAAATTTACATGAGTCATGTTAAAAGAGCATTCTAGAAAACACGTAAAGGACCACTACCTTGAGTAGGGTGGTAGTTACAGGACCGCTACCTGCTTAGGGCGGTGGTCACAAGACCGCCACCTGGTAGGGAGGTAGTTTCATAACTGAAGAGCAAAAGGCAAAGAAAAGAGGGAAAAAAGAAAAAACAAAGCATGTAGGGGCTAAGTGGGGCATGCGGGATGTTAACACACACTTGGGGAGCTTTTTCGGATCCCGAACACCTTGCGAGGAGACTTGTATCATCATTGGGGCACATGTTACGTTGTTCCGGCGGTGCAATACCCTACAATTTTGGGTACGTACATATTGCCCCCTTGGAGGAGTGTTTTATCCATGAAGAGGTGTAAAATGGTGGGTTCTAGTATGGCGAGTCCCAAAATGGGAAGTTGGAAGTTATACCTGATACGTCCGTGTGTCGAAATGACGCCATCCACAATTCCCACTTCCTATAAAATGAAAAGAGAACTCAAGTGAAGATAGACAAGATAGATCTGAAAGTAAATGCTAAAATAATGGGAAATGAGGATGTAGCATTTATGCGGGGTAAGAACTTACCTCCTTTGGCACTCCAAACCTATGAAAAAGTTATTTAAAACAAGTCGTCAGTTGCTTTATATATGTGAAAGTGGGCCCATTTTTCCTATTCATTTATGCGTGTTGATTTGATTGATTTGAGCTCTGGGACCCATGGTGACGGTTTCTTATGAGATTAGAGTCAAAAAATTCATGACAAGATAGTGATCATGCCTCCATGAGTAGATTATTGACCCGCAAGATCACAGGTTAGTTTTCCTCAATTTATCATTTTTACCTTCAAATTTTTAAAATGTTAAAATCTTGGTTGTGGGGGGGTTATTTTCAAAAATGTTAGGTTCAAAAGGTCCATCTAGGGAGACGGTTATTTTCAAAAATGTTAGGTTCAAAAGGTCCATCTAGGGGGGGCGCCTACTATGTAGGATTTGTTTTTAGCTAAAACGGTCCTTTTTTGGTGTTTTTAGGCTTTTTAAGTTGTAAAACCTGCATGGGTTTTCGAGACATGACCACCGCCCTACCCAGGGAGGTGGTTACATGACCACCGTCCTGTTCAGGTGGAAGTTACAAAACTACCACCCTTAAGGTGGTGGTTATGGAACCGCCACCCCCGCTTCGTGGTGGCGGTTCTTCACGAATGTCAAAAGAGTACCTATTTGAGATTTTTTTGCATTTTTAACATTTCTATGTGTTTTCATGATTTTTCTAATTTCACTTGGATGCTAACTTGCTTTGTTTTGTGTGTTTTTGGGTGTATGCAGGTGAGAGAGGATTATAATTGGTGTAGCCGAGAGAGGGAGTGTGACCTGGCTCCCAGAGTTTTAGACGCCCTTTCACAGGACAAGTAGGATACTCTCCAGAGGGCTAGTATACTACGTATATCACGAGTCCCTTATGTTGTACCATCTAGTCACATACTCTGTGACTTGTTTTCCTACTAGGATGCTGATCGGAACACCTTCTGATTACTGGGGTCGAGGTGAGTGGACCATCACACTAGAGGATGTTTACCGTATCGAGGGGTCCCAATCATCGAGAGGTGTCTCACCCTCAAGACAAAGCAGGGTTCACGGGCCTAGATAACACGGTTCTTATATGGGAGATGTAGTCATCTCCATCGGTTTGAAGAAGGGGGTCGAGTTCGATCCATTCCTAGTTTTCCCATCCCCTTGCTTCGCCAGGCTATTATGGGGATCCTTTCCTCGAGATTGATTGGGGACAAGGGAGGAGATACATTACTATACTGCTGGTCCCCCATCATTACACAGATCAAGGGCCATGGCCGGATTTACGCCTGGGGAGCAGACATACTTGGGACTACCTACCATGACTTGTACTGGGTAGTCTATTTATAGGGGTAATATTTGAGCCACCCGACCCTAGTCATGAGTTGGGTTTACGAGCACTTCATTCCTTATGGTAGAGGTGTAGAGATGACAGATCCCGAGTTGTGAGGGTAGCCGATGAAAATATATTTCGGTGCTCAAAGAACCTCATCATATAGTGCTTCTTCTCGACCACCGATGACATGGAGGCCACACCATATCGACTCATGGCAGGTATATGGGGTGAGGAGGATCTTACTTTGATCTTTTGCTCCACCACAGGGAGGCTTATTGACAGAGTGGGGCGAGTGGAGATACACCCCTTTGGCCGAGTTCCTTAGTAGTTTGGCCTACCCTACATGGGCATGCTTCCCCAGTAGCGCTAGTATACAGGTCAGTTCGAGAGGCCAGAGGGGGTCCTAGAGGCGGGGTTGGACAATTGTTACTCCTGGCATTCCTATTGCAGCCAAGAGGGTAGTACGTGCCCGAGGGAGAGCCGGTGCACCTCAGGCACCCTTGCTTCAGATTGTGGGGTCCTACCCATAGCAGTAATGACCCCATCGACATAGAATCCAAGTCTGAGGAGTTCACATGGGGAGAGATAGAGGAGGAGACTAATGAGGACAATGATCCTGAGTGGCATGACACTCAGGATATCATGCAGGCAGAGAGGGCCGAGTAGAGTGTAGAGAGAGTTACTCTAGTTTCAGAGGAGCCACTCTCCCAGGGCCATGGTGGGGAGGACGAGTCCATTGTGGGATACTACATTGCTCCAGCCATGGGGGAGCACCTCGGTCGATGGTAGCATCTGTGAAGTGCTAACCCTAGAGATCCATCCTAGAGGCCTGGTGATCTGAGTAAGTTACCACCCTTCCTTTTAATGTTTATTTTTAGTTAGGATTTCCTTAGTTGCTATCTCTCCTTTTGTTTACACTTGTGTTTTATCTCTTGTTTTATTTCTAATTTATTTTCTCCTTTGTTTGTAGAGACTTCTAATGAGTGGTGGGACTGATTCGTAGAATATGCATGGATACCCTAATGATCCCCATGGAGAGGACCCACGCAAAGTTATTCATGGACACCGTGGAGCCCTCGGCATCTTGTAGACACATTGACATCTTTTTCCCATCGGCATGTGGCAAGGATGGTATCGACTCTCTACACGAAGCTAGCGGGGTATAGGACAGTCGAGCACCTGATGAGGAGTCATTCTCGTGGTGAGACTATGGCTGCCCCTCGAGATCCTGAGCCCTCCATGCACTCAGAGCGCCAGCGTAGCCAAAGTCCTAGGTGTGGGCAAGCGCCTTCGGAGGGTCTCATAGGGATTGAGAAGCCACTTGGATATCCTAGATTTTGCATGATATTTTTGTATATCTCGGGCTCTTTGAGCGTTTTGACCATGCTTAGCGCATGATGGCATTGTACAAGAATTTTGATATATATATATATATATATATATTCTTTTTGGATCAGACTTTTGGCATTTATGGCTTACTTGCATTTCCATTTCCTCATGTGAACTATGATATTATGCTTATATGCTCTTTAGAATGTATGCAATGGAGAAAAATGATGCAAGTGTTTACTTTCTTTTTGTATTTCATGATGCTGATATATGATAATGTAGATACAATGTGATTTTGAATCTTAGTTTCTGTAAGCAATTTTGGATACTTCATATTTGTTTTGGCAAAGTGGTGAAGATAAGTTGGTATGATAAGCAGATAAACCTGCCCCTCTCCTAACCCCATGCAACTAGTAAGATGCGAGGGCTCATCACCGAGAGCTGAAAAGGGCACAAGTTATGAAATGTGTTGAAATGATATTGATGAAAGATAGACAAAGCTTTGGTGGAACCAAATTAGGATACTACAAGCCTACTTCACTCGAGTGAATTCATAGTTTAGGATGTAATTTTCTTTGCGGTTTATCTAGACTTAGATCCGTAGATGGCCATATGGTAGACAAAATCTGGGTTTTAGGATTTTTAATTCTCTTGGAATTTTGGACATCCGATTCATTTGCTTTTGACTCAAGACTTCAAGATTTGAATTGTTTGTTTATGACCTTTTACATTTTCTTGTCAAGAGGACCCCCCACACCTTGCCCCATGCTACTAGTAAGAAGCGTGGGTTTATCACCATAGGCAAGGCATAGGCGAGTAAGGGAATTTCCATCCTTTCCCAACCCTACATCACTAGTAAGAGATGCAAGCTCATCACCAAAGGTTGGTGGGGCAAGGAAATGTGTAAATTTAAAATTTTCTGTTTGATCTATATTTGACTTGTTTACTTGAGAAAAATGTCAGTGTGTTCTTATTTCCAAAGAGATATACATATGGGATAGATGTGACACCATGAAGCTTCTAGAACAGACCATAGGCAAGACACCCATCCTAAGAAGAAACCAAAAGTGAGAATAAACCCGCAGATCTTGGCATGGTTACTGTTAAGACCTTGTCATATCTAGCTTTATTTGATGAAATGATTCTAAAATAGTTTGATGATATCATGGAAATAGAGAAGTATGATTAGAGTGTTTATGCCAACAACATCATGAGTTTGTAATGAATTGCTTTGAGAATAAATTCCTTGATCACAATTTTGTATGAAACAAGTAGACAAAATGATCCTAACTATATGAAGATGTAATGTAGATATAATTATACAAGTAGTACTAATTTCTTATGCATAGAATCATTTGAGGTGTAGGGAATTGACTGTTTCACCAAATTCCTCACCTTCTAGTGTACATAGGAGATATGCACCATTTCCATAGTCCTTCATGACTCAGTATGGGCCCAACCATTTGGGCCGGAACTTCCTTCCTTCGCCGGTCTTCTTGTCGATCCGGCTGTCCATCCTTAGAACTAGATCACCCTCATATATATCACATTCATAGACCTTCTTGTTATACTACCAGCACATTCGGTCAGCATAGACTCTGTGCCACTGTTTGGCATCTATCCTAGCTTCATCTAGGCTTTCTAGTTGGGAGAGACGTGCTTCTCTATAAGCATCTTCATCCAGGATCCCTTGTAATGAAATACGGAGACTGGGTATTTCAACCTCCAGCGGGAGAACCGCTTCTGCCCCGAATACTAGCGAGAAAGTAGTCACTCCTATTGGTGTTCTTATTGAGGTTTGGTAGGCCCATAAGGCCGGATATAACTTCAAATGTCAATCTCGTTTGTTTTCTTTCACTGTTTTAAGGAGAATGGATTTTAATGTTTTGTTCATCACCTCAGCCTATCCATTGGCTTGAGGATATTACAAGGAGGCTGTATGATGGCTTATTTTAAATTTATTGCATAATTCATGAACTTCATCATTCTTAAAAGAAGTCCATTATCTGAGATAATGACTTGTGGGATACCATACCTGCAAATGATTTGGTTCAAAATGAACTTGGCGATTACAGAACCTGGTACAGTAGTAAGAGGCATAGCCTCTACCCACTTGGTAAAATATTCGGTGGCCGTGATTATAAAATTATGGCCGTCTGTAGATGAGGGAGAGAATTTCCCTACCTAGAAAAGGTCCATGGAGTAGCGATTGGTTGTAGAGCTTGTGTCGGCATGTGAATCTCATGAGAGAATTCTTGGCACTTATGACACCTTCATACAAACTCTATTGCGTCGTGTTCTAGAGTAGGCCAGAAATAGCCCATTCGATGTATTTTTTGAGTGGTGGCATGGCCACCGAAGTGGCCTCCACACATTCCACTGTGAGATTTGTGGAGAATATTCTTTGATTATTCTGTGTCGATGCATCTTAGAAGCATTCCATCGAACACTTTTCGATAGAGCACTTGTTCTATGATGACGTATTTAGCTATGATAATGCATAACCGCCTTCTTTGTTGTGGTGTAGCACCTTCTAGATATGTACGGTCCATGATATAATTAATGATATCAGTGTACCAAGGACACTCAGAGATAGAAGGTCGGGTTTTGATGTAGTATACGCACTCATCTGGAAAGTCCAGATCTACTAAACCACCTTCATCTAATGGATTATCAACTAACCAATCCGTGATGATTTTTCCTTTAACCAACTTCTGATTTATGAACTTTAATTCAAATTCACCCATTAAGGTTATAAAGCATCCAGCCTTTTTAGACAAGGACCCTTGTGTGAGGAAGGTTCGTAAATGTTCTGTTTTTACAATGACCTTTGTTTCTTGATTTAACATGTAATGTCTTAAGTGTTTTGTTGCAAAGACTATGGCGAGGCATTCTGTTCTACTTGTGTGTAGCATGTTTCATAGTCAAGCAATGTCTGGCTAATGAAATAGATCACACGTTCTCTATTGTCATCATCTTCTTGAGCCAGCATATAGGCTAGTGAGACATTGGTGGCTCATGAATATAAAATTAATGGGTGATCCGGCTTAGGTGGCATTAGCGTAGGTGGTGATAACAAGAAATGCTTAACTACATTGAAAGCTTCATTGCAGTCTTTGGTCCAATCAATGCTATAATCTTTCTTGAGTAGATTGTTGATTAGATGAATGGTGAAACTTAAGTCCGGGATGAATCTCGGATCACACCAAGTTTTCCAAGAAATGATCTGATTCCAGATTCATCCGAAGGTGGGACCATTTTGAGAACAACCTTAATTTTTGTTGGGTCAACATCGATCCCACGTGATGATATAATGTAACCTAGGAGCTTCCCTCCTGTTACACCAAAGACACATTTTTCTGGGTTTAGCGTGATTCCGTATTCTATCGGACATGAAAGAATTATGTGAAGCACTTACGGATGGTCACAACATTTCTTGGATTTAGCCAACAAGTCATCTATGTAGGATTCCACAATTTTATGAATAATATCATGAAATATATATGTCATAGCCTTTGGTATGTAGCGTTGGCATTATTGAGACCGAATGGCATAACAACATAGCAATAGGTTCCCCAAGGAGTTATAAATGTGGTTTTAGCTTGATATTGTTTAGATATTCTGATTTGATTATATCTCGAGAATCCATCCATGAGAGATAAAAGCTCAAATCCAGTTGTTGCGTTAATGATGACATCTATAGATGGTAATGGGAAGTCATCTTTAGGACATGCCTTGTTAATGTCTCGGAAGTCTACACAGATGCGTATCTTCCCATTCTTTTTGAGAACGGGAATGATATTAGATACCCACTGAGAGTAATCAACTGGTTTGATGAATCCTACTTGGAGGAGTTTCATTACCTCCTCTTTCACCATGAGAGCTACCTTGGGTTTCATTGGTCTTGATTTTTGTTTAATTGGTTTTGCATCAGATTTAGTGATGAGGTTGTGTACACAACAATCTGTGGTACAACCCATGTCATTTCTTTATAGTTAAATGCAAAAGCCTTCTGATGTTCTCTGAGGATCTGAGTGTGTATTTCTACTTCTAATGGAGTTAGCAAGGGTCCTAACTTCAATATCCTTGGTTCATATTTTGTTCCAATGTTAATATCAATTGTTTCTTTGATTAAAGAAGTGTGACCTTCTCAAACTCAAGCGGGGATGGAGGTAGTTCCATATCATCTTCATTCCCGACTATGTATATGCTGAGTTCCTTTTGTGGGTGAAGTTCAGTCATGGGATTCCCAAAGTAAGAAGATGAATGTGGAATTAAAGATAAATCTATTGTGTGATGGGTGAGATGTAATTCCGCATAGGTGTTTAAGAAATCAAGAGTGGTTGTATCACTATTGATGTGGTCTAGGATAGTAGATTTGTTTTCATTTCCATTTAAAAGAGGATTTGACATTGTTTTTATCAATGGTTCATCACGAAGGGATACCATGAAATGGGTATCCTCTAACTTACTGTTTGGAGTAAAGCGTGATGCTGAGGTTGCTATTGAATGGCGAGAATATTTTTTTCACGTGGGATTGCTTCAATTGATATGAAGTCAAATTCCTTTCTTAAATTCAATACAACCATTTTGTAGAGCTATAAGTGCTCGGCTTTGGTTTCATACATCTCAGCAACTTGATTTGCTACTAATTATGAGTCTCCTAACACTCTAATGTTACCAACACCGATTCTCTTAGCTATGATGAGGCCAAGGAGGAGGGCTTCGTACTTAGTTCCATTGTTTGTGCATTCAAAATTTATTTTAAAGGCAAATGGTAGGACTTTTCCTTTGGGAGAAGTAAGGATTACTCCAACCCCATCCTGTAATGACATCTATCTCCATAAAAATGGAGAGTCCAATACTTAGCTGGGAACATGGACACTGGGACACCTATTGTATTAACATTCTCTACCTCTATTATGTAGAGATCTACTGCTTTGGGAGGGAACCGACACCTAGGTGTACCCCATGCCTACTGAGAATCAAATAGTAGGAACATTGGTAGATCTGTTCTAGTAATTCAACAATTTTTGTAGTAGTTCCTAATGATACTATTTCTACTAGTGTTAACCTCATCTTTGGGGTTGAGGTTGCCTTAGCTAGGCTCATAGTTTCAAGATCTGTCGTAGGTACCAACTTTTCTTCTAGTTTCATGTCGGTGGGTTTATTAAGTTGGTTTGTTGGGAGTTCAAACTTTGAGTACATGCTTGGTCTTCTTTTTAAGTCAGCTAGGTGTATATCGAATGGTTTTGGATCACCTTTGGCTATGAACACCTTTCCTAAATGCAATAATCTTACTTCTTGAAATAGCATAGAAGGGATTGCCTTCATACGGTGTATCCATGGTCGGCCAAGGATCATATTATAGTTAGTTTCCCAATCTATAATATAAAACTCAGTCAGATTGTTTTGGGTCTTAAGGTGACCGGTAGTATTATATTATATTTCCAATTGAAGTGGATTTAAGGTTGTCATATCCTCTTAGCATATTTCAGGTCGTGGAACAATTAGATTCTTCATACCCTAGCTTTTGAAGGAAAGAGAAGGGGACTATGTTAACTGATGCCCCATCGTCAACCATTGCGCGTTTAACATAATTGTTGTAAACCCACACCTATAAATGCAAGGTCGGATCACCTCGACGTGCAATCTCAGCATCTATTGGCATTTTGTTTATTTCGAATATGAATTCGGTGTCCCTATCCAGTTGCCTCGGAGGATGGATATCAAAGTATATATGGTTTACCTATGTTTCGGGAGGTGGAGTGATGTTAATTAAATGACCTAAGCCTAATGCCTCTAAAAGAGAAGCCTTTTGAGCAAGGGAGTTCTTTAATAAATCCAAAATGGAGATGTGTGAGAAGGTTTTTGTTAGATCATTAATTAAATCATAAGCACCTATGGGTTTTATTAATACTTGTTGGATATTGTCTATTTCAAGTAGGTAGCTTGGACTTAGCTAAGAGGAATACTCTCGTGTCCTTGTTACAGCTTCTATGGGTAGTTCAGAGTCTAACTCCACTAAAATGACTATCTTCGGTTGATGCTGACTTCCTAATTGTGGCACAACTAATGGATTTAGTGAAGTTGAAGCTTCATGATCATTGTTTCCTGCAATCACACCCTTGTTTGTCCCACTTGGATTTAACTCGTTATTGTTGTGATTTGGGAGTGGATCATTGAAGATCTTGAGGGGTGCATTTTGAGGGGAAACCGCCTTTGTAAAAGTATTTCGGTGTTGGTGACGTAGGATCTGCCAAGAACATATCTATGAAAAGTTGTCTTTGTTCATGTGGAAAATGTTACATGAATTTATTGTAGTCACATGACATGTTCTAGTGTCATGGCCTTGGATTTTTGAAAACCACAATAGGAGTTAGGATTGTAATTCCTAGTTTGTTGGCTCAGTGTATATTATGGCCTAAAACTTTGATCAAACCATTGCCTATTAAATTAAAGTTTTGTTTTTGTTTTGGTTTGAATTTGGTTTTGATACCTAGTTGAATTTTGATTTAGACCCCGTGTAGGGATTTGTTGTTATTGTTGTTGTTGTTGTTGTTGTGGATGATTAAAATCCATTGTATTGATTGTTGGAGTAAATTTATTATTTCGTTGATTGTTTATTTGTGGTGGAGTATTCACAACATTTACCTTTCTAGCCTGATTAGTTACTCCATCTGTTGTCACTCCATGATTTTTATTAAGGATTTTAGGTCCTTGATTGACATTCGTGGTAGTAGGATAAGTTGTAGTGTTCTGGTTGGAGGTGATTAACCTCCCATTTGTTCCATATGTTTTGCGACCACTATCAATTATCACTTGATCTATTCAGGGAGCACTCTCAAGTACTTCATCATAAGTTCTTAGTGGGAACTTCTGGACTTCTTCCTTCACTTCTCTGCTGAGAGAATGAAGGAATAAATCACATAGTTCCATTTGATCCATATTTGGAGCTTTTATCGAAGAATAAAGAACTGTATGCCACCTCTGGATGAAATGGACGTCAGATTCATTGTGTTCTTGTTTAATGTGCAAGAATTCCCTGATTCCTATCCTTAATAGTTTGTTCATGTCAAAGGCCTTGATGAACTCTGAAACGAGTTACTTGAATGAATGGATGGAAGCCTCAGGTATTCTATAATACCAATCGAGAGCGATACCTTCCAAGGTTTTGGGAAATATTTTAGTAATAACCCCATCCCATGGGAGTAGTTCTCGGATGGCTGTGGCGTAAGCCTTGATATGTGCATTCGGATCTCCCTCACCTTTGTATTTGGGAAAATTGGGAAGAGGTCTTGGAAGCATGATGCTTCGTATGGTGAAATCTAAGGGCTCTTTCAAATATTCTGAATAAGTCCCTATCGCATATGTTTCAACCATTGATGGTGCTGCTTGAGGGAGTGGTAGTGGAATGGGTTGTTGACATGGCATTGCATATGCATTGGGGAGTATAAGGAAACCACTATGGTTGAGTAAAAATCTTTGGGAGAGGATAACATATCCCATTGTGGTGATTTGGAATACATGTTTAAGTATGAAGGGGTATTGTCCAAGAATGGATTATTTTGTACTAGATAGGAGGTATTGGAACGGTGTTAGAAATGGTGGTTCTAATTGGCATTTGTTGTGAATGCGAGGGAGTCATAACTAACATGCCTATTCCTGTGAGGAGGTCTACTTGGCTAGGATGGTGTGGAGGATTAGGATTTCCTGCTGCATGAATTGAGAATGGTGATTTTCCTGAGCAAGTTCTAACCCCCTAACTTTTTCTACTAAAGTTGAAATGACCTCATTTGGTGAAGTCACGATATTTTGCCTTAGTGGCATTTGTTGTATATCCTGGTGTTGTATAGGCATGTGATATCCTACTATGAATTGATCGTTGCCCTGCCAAGTTTCCCTGAGGGAATTTCCTATATGTAGTGGCATGGAGGTATTTTCTTGAAAAGAGACCTCGGGTTGTGTTTGTAAACCTCCTATAGGTGGGTACATACTTCGAGAGCGTTGTTCATTCCTCGGCATAACGTAAAATGTTCATCATCTAAACTTAGGTATGAGTCGATTGTCTACTAATTAGTGTTCTAAGTAGTACCGAGGAGATGAACTTGATTCTCCCGTGAGTGTCATATTGTTCGAGCCTTGAAGGCTATGTTTTCCGTGTTTGATCGAGAGTTGATCCAACTCTCTTGTTTGGAAAGATGAGTTATATCGATCCTTGAGATGGATTTTATGTTGATAATTGGTTATTGAATAGTTATCACCCCATACCGAGAGCGAGGTGATGATTGTCTATTCGGTTGAGTGTAGTATGCCTCAAGACCTAAGAGAGGCCTCCCATATGCATCGAATCCGAAATATTCAGGGGGTATATGAATACCCGTAGAATAATGGAAAGGAGTGAAGGTGATGGTGAAAGCTAATGAGGTAGTAAAGATGAAAGAGTCATTTTAATTTAAAGAATAAATAGAAATCTAACTCCGAACCGGAAAGTAAGAAGTTCACGTCGGGTTCACCAATTTTGTACGATGGAAAAGTGACAAGCGAGCATGGGAATCTACAAGTAACTTTTCCTTGCACCCGACCTCCCGAGGTCATGCCAAGACAGCTGGTGGGGATTAAATATGTGTGGGATGTAGAAAAGCTAATTGGGAAATCTGATGTCTTCAATGCGCACTAGTGGAAATTGTGAATCTAAGGCAAAGAAGGCCCTCCTAACCTAAACTGGTGTGATAGATTGATTAACAAGGATGACTTCTCGAAGGCTCCAATCAATATCAAGCTCTGGCATGATTCGGTCTATGGGTTGTGGAATATGTGGAAAATGACCTGGGATAGTTTCGTGTATGTTTCTAGATAAGGTCATAGGGTGGATGGTAAATATATTTGACTCTATGGGTGATTTTCTAGCCTAGTCCAGAACTCCTTAGCTTTGTTAGCTGCTATGTCTAATAAGGATAACTATTCGATGATGATAGGTGGAAGTGGAGTAGATCTGAATACTAGTGTATGTAGGCCAGCATCTATGTCTGATTCACCTATGGGCTCATTGGGCTATGGGATTTGTGGGTCACAACCGTAGATTTGTATTTGTTGTGGTCCTGCTATGGTCATGTGTGGAATCAATCCCTAATCCCTAGTATCCAATAGTCATATGCCTTTTTAACTTCTATATTCAGAATTAATAATTATGTGATCTTCTTAGAGTATCTTACGGGAATTCGTGTAACTTGAATTCTTAAGCTGGTATCTATATCTATGAGAGTGTCTCCTGCATCTGGTTGTGGGACCAAAGGATCACAACCAAAGGTCTGCTCTCTTTCAAACCCTTCTACAGTCATGTAGATATGAATCTAGGGTAATCTATAGTTTAGTTGATTTGACCAAAATGTATGCACTTTGTCATCTTCTATGTTTAACCCACTTAACTGGAGGCTGATTTGTTGTAAGTTTACCATTGTTTAGAAGACTTGGATCCTAAGATTCTGATCTATATCAGTTATTACTTTAATGATGAGATTGGATTGGGGCACATGATTGGCTGAATACGTATTCTCTGGGCTCTCTAGGTCCGTGATTGTCATACAAAAGCAATAATTTAAACTAAATGTAGAAAAATAAAATTAACTATGTGAGGTATGTCTATAACATATATAACTTCTATATTTTTTATTTTCTAATGAATTTAATAAATGAATTTGAAAGAGTAACTATTTTAATATATCTAGAAATTGACAATTAACCTAATGTCAAAATTTTAAAACAAACAAAGTAACCGAGTATAGCTACTTTCCTATGCAATTGTAAATCTATTCTAAATAATGAAATAACTGATCTAATCTATTTGAAAGACTCTCGATCCTACCTCATAAGTGAGGAAAGAATCATAGTCTCTTAGAAACTATCAATCCCCATAGCTTCCCTGGTAATATTGAAAGTAAGATTGACTAAAATAAAGTAATTAACTACTCTATTTGATATGATTCTAATTATAACTTTGAAAGATAGAACCTGGATTCTGTAGAATAGTGGTGAATCCGATGGTGTGTGTGATCTTGTCCCCTCAGTGTGATATCCTCATTCCTTCGTGTTCACATGGATCCAGAAAAGTGTGTAATGCTAGCATCAACAGAAGTAGATATTGGGACAAAGGTAGCTTAGGATACAGACTGAATACAATGCGAGTAGGAGAGAGATAGCGTAAGAGTACAAAGCTTGGCTTATGTAATTCCTAGTGGGATTTATTGTGAGTCATGCAACATAAAACATCCAGAACCTAAAACTATCTTGTTTGAAGAACAAAACCTACAACTTTAATGGCTTCCTACTGAAAACAAACTATTCCACTCCAATGGATTTGATGAAATGTCAACAGCACTTGCATAAGATGGATATTTGGCTTCCTAACAACAAAACAACACTAACTAAGCATGTAATGAAAGAAAATAAGAATTATAAGTAAAATGAAAGACTAATCTATTGCAATGAGAAATTTAGAGGCAAATTTGAGGGGCCATTTGCTTGAGCACAAGCCATCTATTTATAGCATTTGCATTTACCCAAGGTAAAAACCAAATTGATCTCTTAAACTATAAACAATGGAAAAACACTATTCTAGGGAACCAGAATCATTAATGCAAGCTCATGGCGGTGAAAAAAGCTGGTAAACATTGAAATTTACGTGAGTCATGTTAAAAGAGCATTCTAGAAAATGCGTAAAGGACCACTACCCTGAGCAGGGTGGTGATTATATGACCGCTACCTTGCTTAGGGCGGTGGTCACGAGACTACCACCTAGGAAGGGTGGCGGTTTCGGAATCAAGAGCAAAAGGCCAAGAAAAGAAGGAAAAGAGAAAAAAAAAGCATGCGGGGGCTAAGTGGGGCATGCGGGATGTTAACACACACTTGGAGAGATTTTATGGATCCTGAACACCTTGTGAGGAGACTTGTATCATCATTGGGGCATGTGTTACGTTGTTTCGGTAGTCAATTTTGGGGTACATCACTCACCAAGCTAGCTCACCTTGAGCTCGCTAAGGAGCTCACCTTGCCAACTCACCTTGAGCTCATCTAGTAGCTCACCTCAAAGTTCATCGAGTAGCTCACCAAGTAGCTCACTGGGAGCTCACTAAGTAGCTCTCGAATAGGTTGACTTGAGCTCACTTTTGAGCTTGCTTGTGAGTTCACCGAGCAGCTCACTAGGGACCACGCCGGGAGCTCACCAAGTAGCTCACTTGGGAACCTCACCTAGTATCTCACCTAGAAGCTTACCGAATGGCTTTCCAAGTACCTCACCTGGGAGCTCTTCTGGGAGCTCACCAATCAGATCGAGTTGAGCTTTCCTAGGAGCTCGTCAAGTAACTCACTTGGAAACTTTCCTGGGAGCTTACTTGACAACTCACCTTACCAACTCACCTTGAGATCACTTGTTTAATACGACTGAGATCATCACCTTGCCAACTCACCTTGAGATCATCTAGTAGCTCACATATAAGCTCACCTCAAGAGATTACCAACAAGCTCACCTTTGAGCTCACCTGGGAGCTCATAGAGTAGCTCACCTAGGAGCTTGGCTGGGAGCTTAGTAAGTAGCTCACCTAGGATCTCGTCGAGTAGCTTGACTTGAGCTTTCCCGAAAACTCACCTAGAAAGCTCCCGAGAGCTCACCTTGCCAGCTCACCTTGAGCTTCCCAAGAGCTCACCGAGTAACTTGACTTGAGCTCATCCAGTGAGCTCATCAAGCTAGCTCACCAAAAACTCACATGGGAGCTCACCTAGAGCTCTCATAGAACGCCTTGCCAACTCACATGGAGCTTCACCTTCAAGCTCAGCTTGCTTGAGCTCACCTTGAGCTCAATGAGGAGCTCACATTACCAACTCACCTTGAGCTTGTCTTGTAGCTCACCTCAAAGTTTATCAAGAAAATCTCCAAGTAGCTCACCTAGGAGCTTCACCTAATAGCTCACTTGGGAGCTCACCTAAGCTAGCTCACCGAGTAGGTTGACTTGAGCTCACTTGTGAGCTCACGAGTAGACTCAGCTCACCGAGGAGCTCACTCACCTGGGAGCTTGCCAAGTAGCTCACTTGAGCTCACCTAGAGCTCACTAGAGCTCACCTGGGACTCACCTTGAACATCTCACCAAGAAGTAGCTCAGCTCTTGACCTCTTCGAGAGCTCACCTTGAGCTCAGCTCAGAGCTCACTTGAGCTCACCAAGACTCACTCGACTAACTCACCTGTTAGCTCACTAACTCACAGCTCACCTTGCTCACAACTCACCTTGAGCTCACCTTGAGCTCACCTTTGAGCTCACCTGAGAGCTCACTGAGCATCTCACCTAGGAGCTTGACTGGGAGCTCACAAGTAGCTCACCCAAGAGCTCATCGAGTAGCTCTCACTTTGAGCTTACCAAGCTCGAAAGCTTCAACTCACACCTGGGAGCTCACCTGATAGCTCACCTTACCATCTCACTTTTAGCTCACAGAGCTCACCTAAGAGCTCACCTTGAGCTGAGACTTGAGCTCACTTGGGAGCTCATCAAGTAACTCACCCAAAAACTCACATGGGAGCTCACCTGACAAGCTCACCGAATCTCACATGAGGAGCTCACTCTCTATGAGCTTGAGCTCAAATGAGCTCACCTTGAGCTCTGAGGAGCTCACCTTCTAACTTGCCTTGAGCTCACCTTGAGCTTTTTTGAGTAGCTCACTCAAGTAGCTGGAGAGCTCAAGAAGCTCACTGAGGAGCTCACAGTCTCACTTGAGCTCACTTATGAGCTCACTTGAGTAGCTGACCGTGAGCTCACTTTGAGCTCACCAAGTAACTCACTTGGGAGCTCACTGGGAGCTCACCAAGTAGCTCACAAGAGCTCACCTAGCAGCTCACCTAGGATCTCACCGAACAACTCACAAAGTAGCTCACTTAGGAGCTCTTCTGGGAGCTCACTGATTCAGCTCGAGTTGAGCTCACCTAGAGCTTGTCGAGTAACTCACCTGGGAGCTCAGACTAGACCTAGCTCACCTTGGGAGCTCACTGAGAGCTCACCTTGAGCTCTGACCTTGCTCAGCTGCACCTTGAGCTCACCTTGCCAAATTCACCTTGAGCTCACCTTACAAACTCACCTTGAGCTCATCTGGTAGCTCACATGTAAGCTCACCTCAGAGATTACCAATAAGCTCACCTTTGAGCTCACTTGGGAGCTCATCGAGTAGCTCACCTAGGAGCTCTTAGCTCATGGGAAAGCAAAGCTCACCTAGGAGCTCGCCGAGTAGCTCGAGTTAAGCTTGCCCAAGAGCTCACCTAGAAGCTCACCTGACAGAGCTCACCTAGCTCAACTCACCTTGAGCTTTGAGCTCACATCTCACTAGAGCTCATCAGAACTCACTCAAGTAGCTCTCACTCAAAAACTCACATGGGAGCTCACCAGTAGTAGCTCACATGGAGCTCACACGAAGCTCACATGGGAGCTCACTATCACCTCATGTAGAGCTCACCTCAGGACTCACCTGAGCTCGCTGGAGCTCTCAAGGAGCTCAACTCACCTTGAGCTCACCCAGGAGCTCACCTGAGCTCATCTAGTAGAGCTCACCAAGTAGCTCACCTTGAGGAAGCTCACCTGGAAGCTCACCTAGAGCTCACTGGGAGAGCTCACCAGAGAGCTCACCTGAGCTCAGAGTAGCTCACTGAGCTTGACTTTGAGCTCAGTGAGAGCTGAGCTGAGCTCTCTCGACTCACTGGGACTCACCTTGAGCTGAAGCTCACCTTGAGCTCACCTTGAGCTCACTTGAGCTAAGCTCACCTGAGCTAGCTCACCTTGGAGCTCACCTTGCCAGCTCACCTTGAGCTCACCTAATATCTGTGAGCTCACTCACTAAGCTCACCAGCTCACCAAGTAGCTCACCTTGGAGCTCACTTGAGAGCTAGCTTTGAGCTCACTCGATCCACTGAGCTTGAGAGAGCTCACCTAGGAGCTCTTCAAGTAACTCACCTAGGAACTCAAATGGGAGCTCACCTGACATCTCACCTGCTCCACTGAGAGCTCACCTTGAGCTCACCTAGAGCTCACCTTGAGCTCACCTAGCTAACTCACCTTGAGCTCATCTAGTAGCTCATATGTAAGCTCACCTCGGAGCTCACCGAGAGCTCACTTGAGCTCACCTTTGAGCTCACTTCCGAGAGCTCACCTAGCTCACCTAAGAGCTCACTGGGAGCTCTGCAAGTAGCTCACCAAGGAGCTCATCAAGAAGCTCACTTGAGCTTCCTGAAAACTCACCTGGGAGCTCACTCGACAAAGCTCACCTTGAACTCACCTTGGGAGCTCACCCTATCAAGCTCACCTTTCCAGCTCACTGAGAGAGCTCACCCTGGTAGCTCACCTAATGAGCTCATCTTGCCAGCTCTTCACCAGCTCATCTCAGAGCTCACCGGGTCTCTCTAAGACTTCACCACCAGTAGCTCACTGGGAGCTCACTCAATGAGAGCTCTCACCAGGAGCTCACCGAGTAGCTCACTGAGTAGCTCAGCTGACTTGAGCTCACTTGAGCTCACCAAGAGCTCACCAGTAGCTCACTGGGAGCTCACACTCACTTGAGTCAGCTCACTTCAAGGAGCTCACCAAGAGCTCACCGGGGAGCTCACCTGGAGATAGCTCACCAAGTAGCTCACTTGGGAGCTCACCAAGGAGCTCTGGGAGCTCAGCTCAGAGCTCTCACCTGAGCTCACTTGGGAGCTCACCAAGTCAGCTCAGTTCTGAGAACTCAGCTCACTCTGAGAACTCACCTAGGAGCTCACCTGAGGAGCTCACCTTGACTCACCTGAGCTCACCTTGACTCACCTGAGCTCTAACTCACCTTAAGCTCCTTGCCAACTCACCTTGAGCTCATCTTGTAGCTCATATGTAAGCTCACCTTAGAGATTTCATGTAAGCTCTCACCTGAGAGATTGCCGACAAAGCTCACCTAGGAGCTCACTAGGAGCTCACCAAGTAGCTCACCTAGGAGCTCAGCTGGGAGCTCAAAGTAGCTCACCCAGAGCTCACCTGATAGCTCACCTTGACCAGCTCACCTTGAGCTCACCTGGAGAGCCTAGCTGAGCACCTGACAGCTCTCCCGAGAGCTCTCCAAGAGCTCACCAAAGAGCTCACTGAAAGCTCACTGGGAGCTCACATGAGGAGCTCACCTAGAAACTCACATGGGAGCTCACCTATCAGCTCACCTTGCCAGCTCACCTTGAGCTCACTAGGGAGCTCACCAGCTCCTCACCAACTCACCTTGAGCTCAGCTCAGTAGCTCACAAGAGCTTAGAGTTCACCTGGAGCTCACCAAGTCAGCTCACCAAGTAGCTCACTGGGAGCTCACCTCATAAAGCTCACTCACCTTGGGAGCTCACTAAGAGCTCAGCTTCGTTGAGTAGGTTGACTTGAGCTCACTGTGAGCTCTCACCGAGAGCTCACCGAGTCAGCTCACAGGGACCTCACCTGGGAGCTCCAAGTAGCTCACCTTGGAGTAGCTCACCTAGAGCTCTCTCAGCTCTCAGAGCTCACTAAACAACTCTGGAGATAGCTCACCTAGGAGCTCTCTTTCGAGAGCTCTCGACTCACTTGAGTTGAGCTCACATGGGAGCTCATCGAGTAACTCACCTGGGAACTCACCTAGGAGCTCACCTAATAGCTCACCCTAACTCACCTTGAGCTCACCTTACTAACTCACCTTGAGCTCACCTTGCTGCCAACTCACCTACACTGAGCTCATCTCAGTAGCTCATGTAAGCTCTCCTCAGAGATTGCTGACAAGCTCACCTTTGAGCTCATGGGAGCTCACCAAGTAGCTCACCTAAGGAGCTAGGAGCTAGGAGCTCTAGCTCACTCAGAGACCTAGTAGCTCATCGACTAGCTTGAGCTTCAGCTTTGAAATGAGCTCACCTCGGAGCTCACCACCTGAGCTCACCTAGCTAGCTCAGCTCTTGAGCTCACTAACTCACTCCAAGAGCTCACTTGACCGAGTCAGCTCACCTAGCTCACCTAGCCTTATAGCTCACCTAAAACTCACATGAGGAGCTCACCTTGCTAAGCTCACCTTCACCTTGAGGAGCTCACCTAGAGCTCACCTTGAGCTCACTCTGGAGCTCAGCTCTGGCTAGCTCACCTGAGTTTCAGCTCGAGCTCACCTGGGAGCTCACCAAGTCAGCTCACCTCAAGAGCTCACCGGGAGAGCTCACCTTGAGCTCTCACCTGGAGCTCACCAGAGCTTGACTTGAGCTCACTTGAGTGAGCTCACCTGAGAGCTCACCTAGGAGCTCACCTAGGAGCTCACCTTCCAAGAGCTGGGAGCTCACCAGAACTCACCTTAGAGCTCACCAAGAGCTCTCACTTGAGCTCACAGAGCTCACAAGCTAGCTCACCAGAGCTCTTCAGTAGGAGCCCAGAGCTCACCTCAGAGCTCACTCTCTAGAGCTCACTCTAGTTGAGCTCAGCTCTCTGGGAGCTCATCAGAGTAACTCACAGAACTCACTCAGACTCTCACCAGGAACTCTCACTAGACTCACACTCACCTTGAGCTCACCTATCCAACTTGACTTGATCTCTCCTTACCAACTCACCTTGAGCTCATCTAGTAGCTCACATGTAAGCTCACCTCAGAGATTTCGACAAGCTCACCTTTGAGCTCTCTTAGGAGCTCACAGAGTAGCTCACCTAGGAGCTCACTGGCTCACTCTAGCAAGAAGTAGCTCACCTAGAGCTCATTGAGAGTCAGCTCGACTTGAGCTCACCCGAGGAGCTCTCACCTAGGAGCTCACCTAGGAGCTACTCACCTTAAGCTCCTGAGCTCACCTAGAGCTCAAGCTGAGCAGAGCTTCACTTGAGCTGACTTGAGCTCACTTGAGCTCATCAAGTAGCTCACCCAAAACTCACATGGGAGCTCACTCAGAGCGACAACTCACTGGCTTTGAACTCACATGGGAGCTCACCTTGAGCTCACTCACCTGAGCTCAGCTCTGAGAGCCAGTTGAGCTCACCTAAGGAGCTCACATTGCCAACTCTCACTTGAGCTCAGCTCTAGTAGCTCACCTTAGCTTTCAAGGAGCTTGAGTCAGCTCTCCAAGTAGCTCACCTAGGAGCTCACCTAATAGCTCACCCGAGACTCACCTTGGGAGCTCACTCGAGAGCTCCTAGTAGCTCAGCTCACCTAGTAGCTCACTTGAGCTCACTTGACTTGAGCTCACCAGGAGCTCTGGGAGAGCTCACTTGGGAGCTCACACTCAGCTCACTTGGGAGCTCAAGCTCTAGCTAGCTCACTTGAGAGCTAGCTCACCTACAACTGAGCTCACTCTCACCTCTCACCTTGAGCTTCGATATCTCACCAAGAGCTCACCTTGAGCTCACTGGAGAGCTCACCTACTGAGCTCACCTTTTGAGCTCACCGAGAAGCTCTCACCGAGTAGCTCACCTTGCTAGACTTCCTTGCAAGCTCACTTGAACTCACCAGGAGCTCACCTCACAGCTCACCTTGAGCTCACTACTGAGCTCACTTCAGCTCACTTGAGCTCTCACCAAGAGCTCACTTTGAGCTCATCGACAAGCTCATCTCACCTAGGAGCTGGCTAGGAGCTCTAGAGCTCACCAGGAGCTCACTCACCAGAGTAGCTCACCTAAGAGCTCATCGAGTAGCTCGACTTGAGCTTACCAGAGAAACTCACCTGGGAGCTCACCTAACAGCTCACCTTACACCTTGAGCTCACTTTGAGCTCACCTAGAGCTCACTGAGCATCTGAGCTCTTGAGAGCTTCAAGAGCTCACCTGAGAGCTCTCATCAAAAGCTCACTCACCAAAGCTCACACATGGGACTCACTCACATGGGAGCTCACCAACTAGCTCACATGGGAGCTCACCTCAGCTTAGCTCACCTTAGCTCACCTTTGAGCTCACTCTTGAGCTCACTCTTGAGAGCTCTTGACCTTCACCCAGTAGCTTTCACTGAGCTCATCTAATAGCTCACCTCGTAGAGCTCATCAGAGCTCACTCATCGAGAGCTCACTTGGGAGCTCACCAGAGAGTTGAACTAGAGCTCACTTGAGCTCTTGAGCTCACTAGTGAGCTCACTTGGAGACTCTGAGCTCAGCTCAGAAAGCTCACTTGGAGCTCAGGAGCTCACCAGTAGCTCACTTAGGAGCTCACTTAACTCACCTAGGACTCACTTCACCTCAGCTCACTCACTTGAGCTCTTCACTCGAGCTCTTTGAGCTCACTCTCAGTAGCTCACTGGTAGCTAAGCTAAACTCTCGAGAGATTCTTGATAAGCTCACTTCTTTGAGCTCTTCCTAGAGCTCTCACTGAGAGAGCTCACCTAGAAGCTCACCTAGGAGCTCACCGGTGGGAGCTGCTAAGAGCTCACCTCGAGAGCTCATTGTAGAGCTCAAGCTCAAGTTAAGCTCACCAAAACTCACCAAGAGCTCTCTTGGAGCTCACTGAGCTCACCTCACAGCTAAGCTCAGCTCACTTGAGCTCACCAAGAGCTCGACTTGAGCTCACTGAGGAGCTCACTCAAGAGCTCACTCAAAACTCACTGGGAGCTCACCAAAAGCTCACTGGAGCTCACTTCATAGCTCACCTCAGCTCTTTGGGAGCTCACCTGAGCTCAGCTGGGAGCTCACCAGCTCAGCTCACCTCAGGAGCTCACAGCTCTTGAGCTCACCTGAGAGCTCTCACTCTTGAGCTCACTCTAGCTCTGAGAGCTCACTTGAGCTCACCTGAGAGGAGCTCTTGACTGAGCTCACCAAGTGAAGCTCACAAGAGCTCACCAAGAGCTCACCAAGGAACTCACCCTAGCTCACTTGGGAGCTCACCTCAGCTCACTCTTGGGAGCTCACTCAGAGCTCAGAGCTGACTTGAGCTCAGCTTTCTTGTGAGCTCACCAGAGCTCTCAGCAGAGCTCACCGAGCTCACCACAAGAGCCTTGAGAGCTCACCTAGGAGCTCACCTAATGACTGAGCTCACTTGAGCTCACCTTACTAACTCACCTTGAGCTCACCTTGCCAACTCACCTTGAGCTCACCTGAGCCAAGCTCACCTTGAGCTAATTCCTGGAGCTCGCATAAGTAAGCTCATCTAGAGCTCATTCTCCTGAAAGCTCTACCTTGAGCTCACTTGGGAGCTATAAGCTCGACTAGCTCTTGAGCTCACCTAGGAGCTTGAGCTCAGCTCACTGAGGTGAGCTTGATAGCTCGACTCACTGAGAACTCACCTAGAGCTCACCTAATAGCTCACTAACTCAGGAGCTCACTCTGAGCTCAGCTCACCAAGCTCACCTTGAGCTCCTGGAGCTCACCTTGTAAGCTCACTCGAGCTCACTTGGAGAGCTCACCTAATAGCTCACCTTGAAAGCTCACTGGGAGCTCACCTAGCTCTCCGAGGAGCTCTGAGCTCACTCGAGCTCACTTGAGAGCTCATGGGAGCTGACCAGCTTCACCTTGAGCTCACACCAGAGCTCTCAACTCTCACTCTCACCTGAGCTCACCTTGAGCTTGAGCTCTCACTCAGTAGCTGAGCTCACTTGAGCTCACTCCAAGTAAGCTCACCTAGGAGCTCACCTAATAGCTCACTTGAGCTCAGCTCACCTAGTAGAGCTCAAGAGCCTACTCAGCTCACCTAAGGAGCTCACCTGAGAGCTCACTCAGCAGCTCACCAAGTAGCTCACTTGAGCTCACTGTGAGCTCACTCGAGAGCTCACCTCGAGACTCACTTGGGAGCTCAGCTCAGCTAGCTCACTGAGCTCACCTGGGAGCTCACTCTGAGGTGAGCAGCTCAGCTCACTTTAGCTCTCATAGGAGCTCTTCTGCTCTGGGAGCTCACTCGGGATCAACTCGAGTTGAGCTCACCTGAGAGCTCATCGAGTAACTCACCTAGAGAGCTCAGCTCACTGGGAGCTCACCAAGCTCAGCTCACCAGGAGCTCACTCAAGTAGCTCACCTGAGCTTCCTTGAACTCACTTGAGCTCAGCTCTTTGAGCTCCTTACCAACTCACCTTAAGCTCACCTCTAGTAGCTCATGATAAGCTCACCTTTGCTTAGAGCTCACCTCAAATAGCTCACCTCGAGCTCAGCTCACTGAGCTCAGCTCACCAAGGAGCTCACCGAGCTCAGCTGAGCTCAAGAGCTCTTGAGCTCACTCTTGAGAGCTTGAGCTAGAGCTCACCAGGCTCAGCTCTGAGCAACAATCTTGACTGAGCTCAGAGCTCTTCCTCACCTTGGGAGCTCACATTAGAGCTCTCTGAGCTTCTCACCTTGCTCAGCTTGAGCTAAAAGCACCAGTAGCTTGAGCTCCTGAGCTGGGAAACTCACATGACTGAGCTCACCTGAAAACTCACATGGGAGCTCTCTAACTCAGCTCAGCTCACTCACTGGGACTCACCTTGAGCTCACCTAAGGAGCTCTCTGACTTGCTCAAGCTGCTCACCTTGCTCACACTTGAGCTCACTCCGAGCTCACCTTGAGCTCAGCTCACTGAGTAGCTCACCTCACTGAGCTCACCAAGAGCTCACCTAAGAGCTCACCTGGGAGCTCACTCACAAGCTCTCTAGAGCTCACAGAGCTAGCTCACCAAGTAGCTCAGGTTGACTTGAGCTCACTTGTGAGCTCACAGTAGCTCGCTAGGGAGCTCACCATGGAGAGCTCTGAGCTCAGCTCAAGTAGCTCACTTGGGAGCTCACCTGTAGCTCAGCTCACTGGAGCTCACCTAGAAGCTCAGCTCACCAAGTAGCTCACTTGGAGAGCTCACTGGGAGCTCACTTTCGATTCAGCTTCACTCAGAGTTGAGCTCACTCAGGAGATCTCACTCGAGTAACTCACTGGGAACTCACCTAGAGCTCACCTTGACAGCTCACCACCTAACTCACCTTGCTCAGCTCACCTTGCCAACTCTCCTTGAGAGCTCACCAAAACTCACTTTGAGCTCATCTCGGTAGCTCTCAGTAAGCTCACCTTTCAGAGATTCACTTGAAAAGCTCACCTTTGAGCTCACTGGGAGAGCTCACCAGAGTAGCTCACCTGGGAGAGCTCACCTGGGAGCTCATGGAGTAGCTCACCCAGGAGCTCTCTTGAAAGCTCAGCTTGAAGCTCGACTTGAGCTCACCTGAAACTCACACGGGAGCTCACCTGAGCTCAGCTTTCATCTTAGAGCTCACCCAAGAGCTCACTCAAGAGCTTGAGCTCACTCACTCACTCACCAAGAGCTCATCAAGAGCTCACCATAAACTCACTCACTCACATGGGAGCTCACCTTCTCATGACTCACTCACTTGCCAAGCTCACCTTGAGCTCACTACTGAGCTCACCTGTAGCTCACTCACCTTGAGCTCCTCAATGAGCTAGACTCACTCACCTAAGGAGCTCTTGAGTAGCTCACCTAAGCTAGCTCACCTCACCTAGACTCTTAGCTCAACTGAGCTCTAAGAGCTAACTGAGCTCACTGGAGAGCTCACCAGTAGCTCACTTGAGCTCACCGAGACTCACTTTGAGCTCACCGAGAGCTCACCTAGGGACCTCACCAGGGAGCTCACACTAGAGCTCACTTAGGAGCTCACCTAGGAGCTCACCTAGGAGCTCACCGGGAGCTCACCAAGTAGCTCACCAAGGAGCTCACTTCAGGAGCTCTTCTGGGAGCTCACTGATTAAGCTTGAGCTTGAGCTCACTCCTGGGAGCTCGTCAGAGAGCTCACCTGGGAACTCACCTGGAGCTCACTTGACAGCTCACTCTGCTCACTTGAACTCACCTTGAGCTCACCTTGAGCTCACACCTGAGCTCACCTTGAGCTCACCTTCACAACTCACCTTGAGCTCATCTGTAGCTCCATGTAAGCTCACCTCGAGAAGCTCACTGAGCTCACCAAGCTCACTCACCTAGAGCTCACTCAGAGAGCTCACCGAGAGCTCACTAGAGCTCACTGGGAGCTTCAGCTCACTCAGAGCTCACCTAGGAGCTAGCTCAAGGAGCATCTTGACTGAGCTCACCCAGAAGCTCACCTAAGAGCTCACTGAGCTTCAGCTCTAGAGCTCACTTGAAGCTCATCTGACTTGAGCTCACTCAGAGCTCATCAAGTAGCTCACCTCACTCAAAGCTCTCACTGGGAGCTCACCTCAGCTCACTCTGAAACTCACTCTCAGAGCTAACTCTCAACTGGGAGCTCACCTGACTTCAGCTCACTCAGCTTAGCTCACCTTGAGCTCACTGAGGAGCTCACCTTGCCAACTCACCTTGAGCTTGACTTTGGTAGCTCACCTCGGAGTTTTTTCAAGTAGCTCACCAAGTAGCTCACCTGGGAGCTCACACGAGCTCAGCTCAGCTCTAGAAGCTCACTCAGAGAGCTCACCAAGAGCTCACTTGAGCTCAGCTCAGCTCACTTGAGCTCACCTTGAGCTCACCGAGAGCTTGCTAGAGCTCATGAGCTCATCTAGAGCTCACAGAGCTCACCTGGGAGCTCACCTAAGCTCTCCTAAGAGCTCACTGGGAGCTCACCCAAAAGCTTCTTGGAGCTCACTCTGACTAGAGCTCAGAGCTTGAGGAGCTCACTGAGAGCTCATTGAGCTCACAGCTGGGAGCTCACTGAGGAGCTCACCTAGGAGCTCTTCCTAGCTCAACTCACTTAGCTCACTTAGCTCTGAAGCTCACCTTAAGCTCACTCACTCAGAGAACTCACTGAGAGCTCACCTTGCAAGCTCACTCTGAGCTCACCTCAGGAGCTCTAGCTCAAACTTCACCTCAGAGAGCTCACCTGAGCTCACCCATGAGAGCTCTCAACTGAGCTCACTGAGCTCTCACCTAGAGCTCACTTGGAGAGCTCACCCAGAGTCAACTTGAGCTTGAGCTCACCTCGAGCTCACTCAAGCTAGAGCTCAGCTCCCAAGAGCTCATTGGAGCTTGAGCAGCTCAGCTCACTCGAGCTCAAGCACCTTGAGCTCACTCACAAGAGCTCACTAAGGAGCTTTCACTCAAGAGCTCACTCTGACCTTGAGCTCACCTTGAGAGCTCACTTAGAGCTCTTAGCTCACTGAGAGCTCACCTACCAGGAGCTCACTTAGGAGCTCACCTGAGCTCAAAACTCACATAGGAGCTCACCTGGAGCTCACTCACTCACTGAGCTCACCTGCTAGCTCATGGGAGAGCTCACTCTTGGAGCTCACCTTGAGCTCACCTAGGAGCTCACCTGAGGAGCTCTCACCTGAGAGCTCACTCTTGGAGCTCACCTAGCTAGCTCACAAGTGAGCTCACTTGAGAGCTCACTGAGAGCTCAGAGCTCACTCACTTCGGAGACCTTTCACCTTCAGCAGCTCTCTCAGGAGCTCACCAAGAAAGCTCACCTGAGCTCAGCTCACCTGAGCTCACTCAAGAGCTCACCGAGAGCTCTCAGGGAGCTCACTCAAGAGCTTCCTTGAGTGAGCTCACCTCAGAGCTCACCTGGAGCTCACCTCTTAGAGCTCACCAAGAGCTCACCTGAGCTCTAGCTCACTCACTGTAACTCACCTTGAAGCTCAGCTCTGAGCTCACCAGAGATAGCTCACCTTGAGCTAGAGCTTCTGAGCTCAATAGCTCACTTGGGAGCTCACTGAGCTCACCAGAGTAGCTCACTTGAGCTCACTCACTGAGCTCACTTGAGAGCTCACCACTGAGCTCACTTGAGCTCTCTCCAACTCTGGAGCTCACACTGAGCTCACTCAGAGCTCACTGAGCTCAGCTCTGGAGCTCACTCAGAGCTCACCTAGAGCTCACTGGAGCTCACCAACTAGCTCACAGGAGCTCACCAGAGCTCACCTGAGCTCACTCTCACCTAGGAGCTCACTGGGAGCTCAGCTCACTTGAGCTCTGAGCTCAGACACTGGGAGCTCTCGAGAGCTCACTCGAGAAACTCACTGGGCTCTCACCGAGAGCTCACAAGAGCTCACCAGCTCTCACCAGGAGCTTCACTCACCTTGAGCTCAACTCACCTTGAGAGCTCACTGAGAGCTCACCTCTCACTAAGCCAACTCACCTTGAGAGCTCATCTAAAGCTCACTATGTAAGCTCACCGTAGCTCACCTTGACAAGCTCACCTTGAGCTTGGGAGCTCACCAGTAGCTCACAGAGCTCAGAGCTCACCAGAGCTAGAGCTCACCTAGGAGCTCACCTAGGAGCTCTCACTCAGCTAAGCTCGAGCTCTCAAGAGCTCACTCTGGGAGCTTGCTTGACTTCAGCTAGCTCAGGAGCTCACTGAGAGCTCACTAGAGCTCACCTGAGCTCACCTTCAGCTCTCACTAGGAGCTCACCTTGAGCTCAAGAGCTCACCTGAGCTCACCTTCAGCTCACTTGGGAGCTCATCAAGAGCTCACTTGCTAAGCTCTGCCAGCTGAGAGCTCACTCAGAGCTCACTAGCTCACTGGGAGAGCTCAGCCAACTCACCTGAGCTTCACTCTTCCTTGAGCTCACCAGCAGAGCTCAGCTCTTCGAGGAGCTCACCAAGGAGCTCACCTTGAGCTCACCAAGCTCACCTTGAGCTCTAGCTCACCTGAGCTCACTTGGAGCTCAAGTAGCTCACCTAACAGCTCACCAGAGAGCTCACCTGGGAGCTCACCTAGCTCACCAGTAGAGCTCACTTGAGCTCACTTGAGCTCTTGTGAGCTCTCTCAGCTCATCAGTGACCTCTCAGCCTAGCTCACCAAGTAGCTCACTTGGGAGCTCACCTAGTAGCTCACCTGGGAGCTCACCGAATAGCTTCAAAAGCTCACCTCACCGGGAGCTTTCGAGGAGCTCAGGAGAGATCAGGACTCTCACCAAGGAGCTCACCTGAGCTCTCTCTTGGGAGCTCACTCGATAGCTAACTCACCTGGGAGCTCACCGAGGAGCTCACCTAAGCTAGCTCACCTGGGAGCTCACCTTGAGCTCACCAGCTGAGCTCACTCACCTGAGCTCACTTGACTCACCTTCCAACTCACCTTGAGCTCACTCTGAGTAGCTCACCTTAGTAAGCTCACCTGAGCTCACCTCAGCTCACCAAGCTCACTGAGAGCTCACCTTGAGCTCACCTTGAGCTCACTGAGTAGCTCACCTAAGAGCTCACTGGGAGCTCACCAGAATTAGCTCTCTCAGAGCCAGAGCTCACTTGAGTAGCTCACTTGAGCTCACCTGAAAAGCTCACTGACCGACTGGGAGCTCACCTGAGCTCAGCTCACCAGAGCTCTCCTGAGCTCACCTCGAGAGCCACTTGAGCTCACCTTAGCTCACTTCAGAGCTCACTTGAGCTCACCTAGAGCTTTGAGCTCACTCTCTGAGCTCACCAAAAGCTCACTGGGAGCTCACCTGGGAGCTCACCTACTGACTCACTTGATGGGAGCTCACCAAGCTCACCTTGAGCTCACCTTGAGCTCACCTTAAGAGCTCACCTCAGCTCCTCTTGAGCTAGCTCAGCTCACTCAGGAGCTCACTGAATCTCAAGAGCTCTCCACTTGAGCTCACCCAGAGCTCACCTAAGTGAGCTCACCTGGGAGCTCACCAAGAGCTCACTGGGAGCAACTCACCTGGAGCTCACCTAGGAGCTCACCAGAGCTCACTAGCTCTCACTTAGAGCTCACTGAGAGCTCACTTGGTGAGCTCCTTGAGCTCACTCATTGAGCTCACCAGGAGCTCACCTAGGAGCTCACAAAGTAGCTCACACTTGGGAGCTCACTGTGAGCTCACCTAAGGAGCTCTCTGAGCTCACTCTAGAGCTCACCAAGTAGCTCAAGAGCTCACTGAGCTCTTCTTGAGCTCACTTGAGCTCTTCGAGCTTGAGCTCAGCTCTTGAGCTCTCAGCTAGGAAGCTCATCAAGAACTCACCTAGGAGCTCACCTTGACACTCACTCCAACCAGCTCACCTGAGAGCTCACTCACCTCACCTGAGCTCACCTTGAAAGCTCACCTTGCTGAGCTCACCTGAGCTGAGCTCACCTTGAGCTCACCTTGAGCTCACTCTGAGTAGCTCTCACCTAAGAGCTCACCTAGAGCTCACCAAGAGCTCACCAAAGAGCTCACCTGAGTCAGCTCTCACCTAGAGAGCTCACCTGAGCTCCTAGAGCTCACTCAAGCTCAGCTCACTCTCAAGCTCACTTGGGAGCTCACCTAAGCTCACCAGAGCTCTCACTAAATCTCACCTGAGCTCACTTCGAACTTGAGCTCATCGAGCTCAGCTCACCTAAGAGCTCACTTGGGAGCTCACCAAGGAGCTCACCAAGGAGCTCACATGAGAGCTCACTGAGAGCTCACTGGGAGCTCACTCAGCTCACCTTGGGAGCTCACCTGAGCACACTCAGAGCTCAGACTCACCTTCGAGAGCTCACCTAGAGCTCATCTCATAGCTCACCTAGCTCACCTCAGAGCTCACTCAAGTAGCTCTCACCTTAGAGCTCACCTTGAGAGCTTCACCTAGGAGCTCAGGACAAGCTCACTCACTGAGCTCACTGAGTGAGCTCACTGAGCTCAGCTCATTAGCTCAGCTCACCCTTGAGCTCACCTAGGAGCTCACCTGAGAGCTCACTGAGAGCTCACTCAGGGAGCTCACCTGAGCTCACCTGGGAGCTCACTCACTCTCTCACTTGAGCTCACCTAGGAGCTCTCTTGAGCTCACCTTGAGCTCACTGAGCTCACTGAGAGCTCACTTGAGCTGAGCTGTAGAGCTAACTCTCAACTCACTCTGAAAGCTCACCATGGGAGCTCACCTTGAGCTCACTCAAGCTCACTGAGAGCTCACCTCAGCTAGCTCACCTTGAGCTCACCTTAGAGCTCACTTGAGAGCTCATCAGAGCTCACTCAGCTCTCACTGAGAGCTCATCTGGAGCTCACCTCTGAGAGCTCACTGAGCTCTCACTAAGTAGCTCTGACTAGCTCACCTAGCTCACCTTGAGCTCACTACTAGCTCAGCTCGAGTAGCTCACCTAGTGAGCTCACCTGAGCTTGCAGTAGCTCAGAGCTCAGCTCCTTGAGCTCACTGAGAGCTCACCTCAAAGCTCACCTAAGAGCTCACTGAGAGACTCACCTAAGAGCTCACCAAGCTCTTCTAGAGAGCTTGACTTAGGAGCTCACCCTAGAGCTCACCAAGTAGCTCACCTTGAGTAGCTCAGAGCTCTCACCAAGGAGCTGACTCAGAGCTCAGCTCGAGCTCACCTAAGAGCTCAGCTCCTGAGAGCTCACTCAAGAGCTCACCTAGAGCTCACTCAGCTCAGAGCTCATTGAGAGCTCACCTGGGCTCACTCACCATGACCTCACCTTGGAGCTCACTCAGAGCTCACCTTGCCAGCTCACCTTGAGCTCACTCGAGCTCACTCTCAGCTCACTCACTGAGCTCATCTCAGTAGCTCACATGTAAGCTTCTAGGAGCTCACCTAATAGCTCATTCTCACTCAGAAGCTCACCTTGAGCTCACCTTGGGAGCTCTCAGAGCTCAGCTCACCGAGGAGCTCACTTAGAGCTCACTACTGAGCAAAAGTAGCTCTGAGAGCTCTCGAGAGAGCTCTCGAAGCTCACTCAGCTAGAACTGACTTGAGAGCTTCTAAAAACTCACCTGGGAGCTCACCTGAGCTCTCACCTAGGAGCTCACCTAGAGCTCAGCTGAGCTGAGCTCAGCCTGAGCTCACTTGAGCTCTCACCAAGAGCAGCTCTTGAGCTCACTGAGAGCTCACTGAAGAGCTCACTCAGGAAACTCTACTGAGCTTGGGAGCTCACTGATGAGCTCACCTCGAGAACTCTCACCTGGGAGCTCACCTAGGAGCTCTTAACTCACCTGGGAGCTCTCACCAAGCTCACCTTGAGCTCACTTGAGAGCTCACCTTAGGAACTCACCAGAGCTCATCTGGAGCTCACCTCGGGAGCTCAGCTCAGCTCACTCAAGAGCTCACACCAAGAGCTCACCTAAGAGCTCACTAGGAGCTCAGCTCACCTGAGGAGCTCACCAAGAGCTCACTAGCACTCTAAGGAGCTCACTTGAGAGCTCACCTCAGCTCTCACAGAGAGCTCACACTGATGAGCTCACCTAGAGCTCACCTGAGTAACTCACCAGGAGCTCACCTGGAGCTCACCTTACCAACTCACCTTGAGCTCACCTCAGCTGAGCTTCAACTCACCTGAGCTGAGCTCACCTTGAGCTCACCTTGAGCTCACTCAGGAGCTCACTTGTAAGCTCACCTTGGAAAGCTCACACTTAGAGAGCTCTCACCTTTGAGCTCACCTTCAGCAAGCTCACCAAGAGCTCTCCTGGGAGCTCACCTAGGAGCTCACTAGAGCTCACCTAGGAGCTCACCTAAGAGCTCAGCTTAAGTAGGAGCTCACCGAGTCAGCTCACCAGAGCTCACTGACTCAGCTTGAGCTCCCAAGCTCAGCTCACTGAGAGCTCACCTGAGCTCACCTTAGAGCTCACCCAAAAGCTCACCTGGGAGCTCGAGTGCTCGACTTCACTCAGAGCTCACCAGAAGCTCTCTTCAAAAAGCTCACAGGGAGCTCACCTGAGGAGCTCACTCAGAGCTCACTACCGAGAGCTCACTCATGACTCACATGGGAGCTCATCTAAGGAGCTCACCTAGAGCTCACCTTGAGCTAGCTCTTGAGAGCTCACCTGCCTCAGCTCACTGAGCTCACTCCTCAGAGCTCATCACCTAGAGCTCACTCAAGAGCTCACCTAAGAGCTTCATTGAGTAGCTCACCATGTAGCTAGCTAACTAACTCACTGGGAGCTCCTGGGAGCTCACCAAGCTCACCTTAAGCTCAGCTGAGCTCACTTGAGCTCACCAAGAGCTCACTGAGGAGCTCACCAGAGCTCACTCACCTGAGCTCACAAGAGCTCACTGGGAGCTCACCTAGAGCTCACCTGGAGCTCAGCCCTTGAGCTCACTCACCAAGTGAGCTCACCTAGGAGCTCACCGATGAGCTCACCTTGGGAACTCACCTTGAGCTCACCTTGAACTCACCTTGAGCTCAGCTCTTAGCTCAACTCACTTGAGCTCACCTTGAGCTCTCAGCTCACTCAGAGCTCACCTAGTAAGCTCACTTTGAGCTCACCTAGAGCTCAGCTCACTTAGAGCTTGACCTTCAAGCTCACCTAAGAGCTGAGCTCTCTAGGAGCTCACCTCAGCTCTCACTCTAGAGCTCACCTAGGAGCTCACCTAGAGCTCATCAGAGCTCACTCAGAGCTCACCTAGGAGCTCGACTTCACCTTGGAGCTCACCTAGAGCTTCACTTGAGCTCACTCTCATGGAGCTCACTCTGAGAGCTCAGAGCTCTCATGAGACTCACTGAAGCTCACTGCTCAGAGACACCGAAAGCTCTGGGAGCTCACCAGGGATCTCACCTAGGAGCTCACCTCACAGCACAGAGCTCACCTTCACTCACCTTGAGCTCACCTTGAGCTCACTAGGAGCTCACCTCGAAGCTCACTCTCTTGAGAGCTCATCTAGCTCACCTGAGCTCACTCAGGAGCTCACTCAGAAGCTCACCTGAGAGCTCAAGAGCTCACCTGAGAGCTCACCTGAGAGCTCACTTGAGCTCACTTGAGCTCACTTGGGAGCTCACCAGAGAGCTCACCGAGAGCTCACTTGGGAGCTCACCTAGAGCTCACCGGGAGCTCACCAACAGAGCTCACCTAGCTCAGCTCACCTAGCTCAGCTCACCATAGCTCACCAAGTAGCTCACTAGAGAGCTCACTCTGAGAGCTCACTTGAGCTCATCTGAGTTGAGCTCACTCATGGGAGCTCATCAGTACTCTCACCGGGAACTCACTGGGAGCTCACTGGAGCTCACCTGCTAACTCACCTTGAGCTCACCTTTCCAAGCTCACCTTGAGTCACCTGCCTCACCTGAGCTCTCACCTTGAGCTCATCGAGTAGCTCACATGTAAGCTCACCTAAGATTGCTCACTTAGGGAGCTCACCTTTGAGCTCACCTTGGGAGCTCACCTGAGCTCAGCTCACTAGGAGCTCACTGCTCAGCTAGCTCTCTCAAGAGCTGGCTGACTTGAGCTCAGACTGGAGCTCAAGAAGCTCACTGAACTCACTCTCACACTGAGCTCACCTAGAAGAGCCTGAGAGCTCACCTGAGAGCTCACTGAGCTCAGAGCACACTCAAGAGCTCTCTTGGGAGCTCACCTGGGAGCTCACCCAATAGCTCACTAGCAAGCTCACCACTTGAGCTCACTGAGGAGCTCAACTCAGCCTTCAGCAGAGCTCTGGAGCTCAGGAGCTCTAGACTCACCTTGACCTCACTCAAGGCTCAGCTCAGCTCCTCTGAGCTAAGCTCAAGAGACTGTGAGCTCTAGAGCTCACAGCTTCACTTCAGCTCAGCTGAGCTCAGCTCATAGGAGTCTCTTGAGCTCACCTGAGCTCAGCTCACTGAGCTAAGTCACTAGAGCTCTCTGAGCTTCACTAGGAGCTCACTAGAGCTCACCAGCTCACTGAAAGAGCTCACCTAAGGAGCTCACCTGAGAGCTCACTCAGAGCTCAGCTCTGAGCTCACCTAGGAGCTCACTGAGAGCTCACCTTGTGAGCTCACCTGAGCTCACTCTAGAGCTCACCTCACAAAGAGCTCACCTTAGGAGCTGTCTAGAGCTCACATGGGAGCTGAGCTGACATAACTCACTCAAGCTCACTGAGCTCACTCTGAGGAGCTCACCAAGCTCAGCTTCTAGAGCTCAGCTGAGCTCACCAGCTCACTCCAATTGAGCTCACTGACTTGAGCTCACCTAGGAGCTCACTCGAGCTAACTCACCTAGAAAGCTCACTAGAAGAGCTCACCTCATCACACTCAACTGAGCTTCCAACTCACCTAGACCTTGAGCTCACTGAGCTCACTCATGTAAGCTCACCTCACATGCTAACTCACCTAGAGCTCATCAAGTGAGCTCACTCTGAGAGCTTCAGCTCACCGGGAGCTCTGAGCTCTCAGGAGCTCACTACCACTCTGGGAGCTCACTCACTCACCTTCACCAACTCATGCATGGGAGCTCAGCTCACCTTGAGCTCACCTTGAGCTCAGCTCGAGGAGCTCAGCTCACCAGACTCACTCACTCACCTAGAGCTCACCTGAGAGCTCACCTCGGTAGCTCACCTAGAGAGCTCACCTCGAGCTCAGCTCACTAAGAGCTCACCAAGGGAGCTCACTCAAGAGCTCTCTGATCAAGCTCACCTGAGTCAGCTCACCTTGACTAGCTCACTCAGCTGAGCTCACTCGAGAGCTCACTGAGCCAAGCTCACAGCTCACAGAGCTCACCAAGCTGGGAGCTTACTTCACCAAGTACCTCACTTGGAGCTCACTGAGTAGCTCACTTAGAGCTCTCACCTCGAAAAGCTCACCAAGTAGCTTCACTGGGAGCTCACTCTAGAGCTCACTGCTCAGCTCACTTGAGCTCACCTCTGAGAGCTCTCGAGTAGCTCACCTAGAGCTCCTAGAGAGCTCACCTTACAACTCAAGACACTCAGACTTGAGCTCACCCTCAGCTCCTCGAGCTTTCAGCTCAACTCTTGAGCTCACCGGGAGCTCATCAAGATCTCTCCCAAAGCTCACATAGGAGCTCACTCACAACTCACCTTGCCAAATCTCGCATGGGAGCTCACCTGACTCACTTGAGCTCTTACCTCTCTCACCTTGAGCTCACCTAAGTAGCTCACCTTGAGATTTCTTCGAGAGCTCACCAAGTAGCTCACTTGGGAGCTCACCTGAGCTCACCTGAGCTCAGCTCACCTAGGAGCTCACTAAGCTCACCTGACCAACTCACCAAGTGAGCTCACTTGAGTGAGCTCACCTAGAGCTCACCGAGGACTCACTTGAGCTCACCGAGAGAGCTCACTCAAGGAGCTCACCAAGTGGGAGCTCACTTGGGAGCTCACCAAGAGCTCACCTGGGAGCTCACAAGAGCTCACTTGAGCTCAGCTCAGAGAGCTCTTGAGCTCACCGAGAGCTCATCGAGTAACTCACTGAGGAACTCACCTAGAGCTCACCTAGCTCAACTCACCTTGAGCTCTTGAGCTGACCTTCACCTTGAGCTCACCTTCAACTCTTGAGTTCATTAGTAGCTCATGTAAGCTCACCTATGAGATTACCAACAAGCTCAGCTTTGAGCTCACCTTGGAGCTCACCGAGTAGCTCACCTAGGAGCTCACCTGGGAGCGCTCACAAGTAGCTCACTAGAGCTCTTGAGCTACCTCACTGACTTGAGCTTCACCCTAAAGCTCACTTGGGAGCTCTCTCGAGAGCTCACTAACTAGAGCTCACCTTGAGCTCACCTAAGAGCTCACCTAAGAGCTCTCTCACCGAGAAGCTCACTGAGCTCACTGGGAGCTTCAAAAGCTCACTCAAAACTCACATGGGAGCTCACCTAGCTCACCTTACCAACTCAATGGGAGCTCACCTATTAGCTCACCTTGAGCTCACTGAGGAGCTCACCTTGCCAACTCACCTTGAGCTCATCTAGTAGCTCACCTCAGAGTTCATCAAGTAGCTCACCAAGTAGCTCACCAAGAGCTCTCAAGTAGCTCACCAGAGAGCTCACCTAGGAGCTCTTCACTTGGGAGCTCACCGAGAGCTCACTCCGAGTAGCTCACTTGAGCTCACTTGTGAGCTCACCAGGAAGTGAGCTCACCATAGCTCACCTTGGGAGCTCACATGGGAGCTCACCAAATAGCTCACCAAGTAGCTCACTTGGGAGCTCTCTTCTGAGCTCACAGATCAGCTCAGTTGAGCTCACCAAGAGAGCTCATCGAGAGCTCACATCACTGAGGAACTCACTGGGAGCTCACCTGATAGCTCACCTTGCCAACTGACTTGAGCTCCCCTTTCCAACTCACTTGAGATCAGCTCACTTTGTAGCTCTCATGTAAGCTCACCTATGAGATTACTGACAAGCTCAGCCTTTGAGCTCACCTAGGAGCTCACCGAGTAGCTCACCTAGGAGAGCTTGGCTAGAAGCTCTCGACAGAGCTCACACTGAGCTCTCACCTAGAGCTCGTCTAGCAGAGCTTGACTTGAGCTTACCCAAAACTTTCCTAGGAGCTCACCTGATAGCTCACCTTGCTAGCTCACCTTGAGCTCACCTAGAGCTCACCAAGTAGCTTGACGTGTGCTCACTTGGGAGCTCATCAATCCTCTCACTCAAGACTCACATGGAGCTCACTGACAAGCTCACCAGAGCTCCAACTCACGTGGGAGCTCACCTATTAGCTCACCTTGCTCAACTCACCTTGAGCTCACTGAGGAGCTCACCTTGCTAACTCACCTTGAGCTCATCTCGGTAGCTTCACCTCCTGAGAGCTTTTGTGCACCTCACCAAGTAGCTCACCTTAGAGCTCACCTAAAACTCACCTAGGAGCTCACCTAGGAGCTCACCTAATAGCTCTCCTAGGAGCTCACCGAGTAGGTTGACTTGATCTCACTTGTGAGCTCACCGAGTAGCTCACTGGGGACCTCACCTGAGAGCTCACCAAGTAGCTCACTTGTGAGCTCACCTAGCTCACTGGGAGCTCACCCGAAGCTCACTCACCAAGAAGCTCACCTGAGAGCTCTTCTAAGAGCTCTTCGATTAATTCAAGTTGAGCTCACCTGGGAGCTTGTCGAGTAACTCACTGGGAACTCACCTAGGTACTCACCTACGAGAGCTAACACCGATAGGCTCACCTTACTAACTCACCTTGAGCTCATCTTGCCAACTCACCTTGAGCTCACCTTTCCCACTCACCTTGAGCTCATCTTTTAGCTCACATGTAATCTCACCTTAGAGATTACGAACAACTCACCTTTGAGCTCACCTGGGAGCTCACCGAGTAGCTCACTTAGGAGCTCACTGGGAGCTCAACAAGTAGCTCACCCAAGAGCACTTGAGTAGCTTGACTTGAGTTCTCCTTGGAAACTCACCTTGTAGCTCACCTTGATTTCACCCAAGAGCTCACTGAGTAGCTCAACTACAGCTCACTTTTGAGGTCGTCAATAAGTTCAACAAAAAACTCGCATGAGAGCTCTCCTAACAGCTTCACTTGATAACTCACATGGGGAGCTCCTTGCCAGCTCACCTTGAGATCACTTAGATCTCACCTTGTCAACTCACCTTGAGCTCATCTGGTAGTTCACCTCGAAGCTCATTAAGTAGCTCACCTAGGAGCTCACTGGGACTCAACTAGCTCACTGGGAGCTCACCGAGTAGGTTGACCTAAGCTTGCTTGTGAGCTCACAAAGTAGCTCACTGAGGACCTCACATGGGAGCTCACCAAGTATCTCGCTTGGGAGCTTCCTAGCAACTCACCTGGGAGCTCACCAAATAGCTCACTAAGTAGCTCATTTGTGAGCTCACTTCGGGATCTCACCTTGAGCTCAATCACCTCACCTTTCCAACTCACCTTGACCTCATTTGAGTATCTCACCTTGAGATTCATCAAGTAGCTCACTAAGTAGCTCACCAAGTAGCTCTCGGGAGCTCACCACTCACTGAGCTCACCAAGAGCTCACTCTAGGTTGACTTGAGCTCACTTGTGAGCTCACCAAGCAGCTCACCTAGGGACCTCACCTAGGAGCTTGCTAAGTAGCTCACTTTGGAGCTCACTGGGAACTCTTGGGAGCTCACTTGATATCTCACCTTGAGCTCTTGCCTTGAGCTACACTTTCCAACTCACCTTGAGCTCATGCAAAACTCCTTGAGCTCATATGGTAGCTCACTTGTAAGCTCACCTCAGGGATTACCAACAAGCTCACCTTTGAGCTCACCTGGGAGCTCAACTAGGAGCTTGGCTTGAGAGCTCAGCAAGCAGCTCACCTAGGAGCTCATCTAGCAACTCAACTAGAGCTTACCTGAAACTCACCTAGGAGCTCACTTGAGCTTACTCGACAGCTCACCTTGAGATCTCCTTCAACTTAGCCCAGAGCTGGAATCATCGAGTAGCTTGACTTGAGCTCATCCGAAAGCTCATCAAGTAGCTCACTGAAAACTCACATGAGAGCTCACCTGACAGCTCACCTAGAAACTCACATGGGAGCTTGCCTATCAGCTCACCTACCCAACTCACCTTAAGCTCACTGAGGAGATCACCTTGCCAACTCACCTTAAGCTCATCTGGTATCTTACTTTAGATTTCATCGAGTAGCTCATCAAGTAGCTCACCTAGGAGCTCACCTAACACTCACCTAGGAGCTCACCGAGTAGCTCACTGAGTAGGTTGACTTTAGCTCACTTGTGAGCTCACCGAGCTCACTCACTGTTAACCTCACATGGGAGCTCACCGAGTAGCTCACTTGAGAGCTTGCCTAGTAGCTTGCCTGGGAGCTCACTGAAATAGCTTGCCAAGTAGCTCGGATGGGAGCTCACCTAACAACTCACCTGAGAGCTCACCTAATAGCTCACCTGGGAGCTCACCAAGTAGCTCGCCAAGTAGGTTGACTTGAGCTCACTTGTGAGCTCACAAGCAGCTCACCAGGGACCTCACCTAGGAGTTCACCGAATAGCTCACCAAGTAGCTCACTTGGGAGCTCTTCTAGGAGCTCACCGATCAGCTCGAGTTGAGCTCACCTAGGAGCTCATCGAGTAACTCACCTAGGAACTCTCCTGTGAGCTCACCGAGTAGCTCACTAGGGACCTCACCGAGAGATTTCAAGTATCTCACTTTGGAGCTCACATGGGAACTCTCCTGGGAGCTCACCTGACAGCTCACCTTGCTAACTTACCTTGAGGTAGAACTCTCCTAGGAGCTCAAATAGGGGCTTGTGTAACACTCCTCAAATTTAGTGCAGGATCATAAAGGAGTTGAAATTATCCATGGAATGATAAAACTAAGTCAAAGGATTTAATGCAGTGACTCCTAGATTCTAACGTGCATCTTCACTTGCCACAACATGTTTTCCATAACTAGGTTGTGTGGATAACACCATCCATGCACTTAATAAGGGTAGGAAGTGTTATGTTGCTCCTACTAAAGTGATGGGAATTGGGTATTTTTAAATAATGTTCACTTTAAACCCCGATTTTGTATTTAAATATTAAGATTGCATTTGTGAAGAACATTCTTGTAATCAAGATAATTTGCTGGTAACTGAGAATTGAAGTGTTGTAATCATGTACGATTGGTTATGATCAAAATATGTGTAATAAGCCATCGACGACATGACTTAATATGTCATACCGATGGCGCATTGGGTCATGATATTCCAATGGGAAGAATTAAAGTTTTCTAAGGATAATATGATACCTATGAAATAGTATATTTCATTGTTTCATTCCTAGAAGGTAACACATTTTAGACAAGGGAACGTGGTTTCCAGATTTATCTAACGAACCTTGTAATGATCGACCACTGTGGTCAGTGGACTCTGGCTTGTGAATCATGGGCCATGACACTTACATTGGATTATGAAATTATTATAGCTGATTTCACTTTGTAATATGCATCTTTATAAGAGTTATGGGACATATAAATAATAGCAAAAAGGGTTATGATGTATAATAGCATTGGTCCTATTGTTTATACTATATGATAACCTATGTTTTTGAAAGGTTAATCGATGTAAGTTATGAAGAGTAATTAAGTTATTATTATTTAGCAATTTTGGGGAAAAGGTAACTAAAGTTTTAAACTGGAATAACCCCGCCAATTTTGGAGGAGAGTAATGGGTGGTGGTAGATGGATAAGCTACTGGTGTAGCACTTCTACATTGAATGTCATTAAAATTTTCATTTAATATTTTGGAAATTCGTAAAACCCCAAATGAGGTGAATTGCATACAACCACTGCTTCATTTAGTTTGTTGGTAAATTTGGAAAAACTCCAGTTTTGGTATCCTTACATGGAAAATTTCTTAGAGAAGAAGATTGTAAAGCCATGCGATTTCTAAATCAGTTGCTATATAAAACGTTTCACTAGGAAAGGAAAGCTAGAAATATGACCTAAGTTGATTTGAATTGTGTACGGTTTGGGGCTGCGAAGGAAGCATGAAGGAAAGAATTCGGCCTGCCATTTACCAGGAAAGAAACATTCTTTATCCCTTTTATCCTTTTAAATCATCAGAGGTTATAATGAATACATATTAGCAATTTTGGTTTGTGCTAAGAAAAAAATTGGGTATGTATTAGTTCGGGGGTCGTTATTTGTTATACTCTGTTTGTATGCGAGTAGAAGTGGGAATTGGTATGACTGTAACCCTGGGAGAACTATTATCCATTTATCTTTTATTCCACTTGTATCATGCTCGGCAATGATGACTGTATATACTATTTTTCATTTGCATTGTTGATTGGGGTTGACCCAAATAATAACGGGTATTTGTGCAAATGATATAATGTTTTGCAAAAAAATTATAATTTGGGAATATGGGTTTCCTTTACACCTGACTCAAATCAGGGTATGTTTATTTAAGCAATTAAATCTATTATGGATATGGGCATATATTACTTTCACTTCTGCCCTAAGCGTATCATCGTAGAAAATGAAGGTATATTTGGGCATGATCTCAAGTAGATTTGGGGATAACCTGTTGGTACATCTATCACATGCATAGTTCATATTGTGGTCTACTTTTATCCCCCTTGAGTTGACTGTTATTGAGCCATGAGTCTGCTAGGCTGAAGACTTGCTGGTTGTCAACATAATCCTTTCACCCATGATGGGCCTACAAGCAAATATAGGTATTAACCTTTTAAGACATGGCTCAGTTGGATAGGTGTTTTGTGAGCTAATAACACTTCACGTTATTCTAGCATGATATGTTGAACCATGTAGCTCTTAGAAAGGTTAATGGGAGGAAGAAGTGATTACACTGGTTTCATTATAGATGAGTGGCAACAGAGGCTGAGTTGTAGGATATTTGTATCATAATCCATCACCATCCAGCCACGAGTTGGTTGTAACCTCATCCTAAATATTCCTTTTCTTAGAATTTTGAAGTATCTTCAGTTGGTGTAAATAATTGCTGAGTTGTAGAGCCTTCGGCTCACTCCATTATAAGGATTTTCATTATTTACTATCTTCCTTAGAAGTTATCTAAGCTAGTTTTGAACTGATACTGGAGAACAAAAGATGAATTAGGGAATTGGTTTTCGAAGGGCTGAACCTAACTGTTCTTCTACCGAGTATGGAAAACCATTCTTCTCTCTTTAGGAAGATATTCGGTTTTGATGTTATATTACCTCTATAATCGACACTTACTTAAGGAAATATCGATTAGAGTCGGGACCGGAGGGATAATGAATAAAAGAGTTGGTTATTGTATGTCTTCTAGAAAGAACTATAAAATATTACTTGAAACCAAGGAGTCTTGGTGGATTACACTATGGATATGTTTGATAAGTTTGGCTGATCCATATATAAGGAACAATAAGAAATCAATAGGAAATCGAATCTATATTGCCATGATTCCTCTATGTTACTATGATAAGTAACTTGAGTGGTATAGATATATATATATCCTTCTTAGGATGTTATGGATAATGTATAATATGTAGTATTCTCGTGGTTGTGACATATAAAACATCATGAGTGTTAATTGGATCTATCTTGATGGGTGTGTTGATGCCTTTGATGAAACTGGTTAGTTTCATTTCCATATCTTGGATTACCTTGTGTGTCCAAGAAATACACTGTTTGTATTGCTGGAGAAGCTAACATTAGTTACAGCAATTTATATTTATTAATGGGATGACATAGATTCATACCGTGATTGATAAAGGTCTGATTACTTCATCTATCTTTATGTGATACAAGCGTATTTTTAATAACTTGTGTTATTGATTATTTGATGGTCATTTCTTGGGTATGAATATCTTTTATCCGGTTTTGCTTTAACTTATTTTGAGAAGTAGTACCTAGAACTTGTCTTGCATGGTACTGAAAGAGATAAAGGAGCTATTCTTAATGATTGCAAAGCAAGTTACTTAAGAATGATTTTGTGGAATTATATGATTAAAATGTTAGATTGAGATTATTGCAGTATTTATTCATTCTAACATTTAATGACATAAATTGATAAATGGGATAAAGGACTTTTCTTGCTCAGTTCAGTTGAACTGACCTTGCCTAACCATTGTAGGAAATTGAGTGAAGGTAACTGGCGTGAAGTAAAGAAATGTCTTGGTTATCTAATTGTATCACATGCTTACTTTTTAAAGATAAAGTTACAGCCAATTGTTGATTTGAGATATTCTTATTTTTGTTGAGGAAGTTATTTATTGACTTCGAGTTAAGATTCTCTTGTGAAAATATATTGTGTACATTTACGATCTATTGCAACATGGAAAAGATTCCATATTCTGTTCAATAAATACTCACTTCGTATTATCGAAGAATGTTAATACCTCTTTGAATTTTCTGTAATGAATCCCATTATGTTGCAGCAATGTTGGTATAAGAATGGCTTTATACTTATGATCTTTTATGAAAATTGGATCATTGGATGATTGTAATGGAGGGCTATTGTAACTCTCTCTATTTTATAATATAACAACTGTCTTATGGACTAGGTGAACCTAGCAGGTTCAATGGGTGAGTTGTGAAGTTATAAATCAGTAACATAAGGGATAGGTTAATGGAATACACTACAAAGTAGTGTTGTTGAATTCTGTAATCTAGATTGATTAACTTATGGGAAATCAATATTGTTGTTAGCAAGAGGTAGTGATTCCTCACAAGACTGGTAAAGGTTAAATGCATGATAGATGAGAAATCATCTAGTTATGAATCTTGATGTGTTTTCTTATGTGAGCATTCTGAAGGAAGATTCTCTTGATAAAGTTTGAGTAACTATATTAGACATAAATTGTGATGCTGAAATTTATGGATGAAATGTTAATATTCATCATATAAAGATTAAGTCCCAAAAACTTGCTAAAGTTCCTTTTGGGAAGCACTTAAACCTTTTAAGGAAACTAAGTTGAAATAATTGATAAAACTAACCCAACTCCCTTAACATGAAGGAGAGTTCAAATTTAATTCCTCAAAGTGAAATAATAAATGAGAATAAATCATTTCTTGTGGATTAAGCAAACTGTCCTTCCATAAAATGGGTAAACAAAGGATATGATCTATCAGATTGCTATCGTATAAAATATGATGTGTTGAATGTTTATGTTGGAGCTATTTTGGCTAACAAGATGTATTAAAGATAAATCATTAATAATCAGATTGAACCTAAATGCAAAAAGGGCCCATAGGATATGGGATATGGTTGGCATAGAATTGTTGGGGGATGATTAAATCCCAGAATCCTAAACCTCCATGAAACTATGGGTTTACTACCCAATGAAAATGATTAGGGTATTGATGGAAGCATTCAAAATGTGCTCAACATGAGTACTCACCATCTCACTCACTAAGGAAGTTTTGTGTTTACGCTCCTAAGAATAAAATAAAATTGTGAGTTGAAACCAACCATGATTAGGATATGACGGTGTAGTCATATAAATGATAGCAAGGATACAATAGCTAGAATTAATGGAAAGTATTTGGATGCCAAGGAAATTGGTACACAGATCTGGGGAAAATGAATACTCTGTCAAGATGGTAGTAGCCATTAAATTAAACCTAAGTTGAGGTTTGGAAATGGTTATAGAGGTTTTCAAGAGAATTGGGAATCCTACTAAAACAAGAACTATAAAATGGATAAGATTTATATCTATCGATAAATCAAACCTGGCAAGAATAAATGTTGAGGTTAAACTGAGTAACACGATTCTAATAATATAGCATAAGTGTTTTTGAAAGGAGGGTAACGGAAATGACCCGTATGTACCCAATAATTAGTAATTACATAGTTGCATGATTACTAATGGGAGTAAGAATAACATTAGTAGTTATTACTCCATAATAATGTAAGGTATTATTCTGATACGGTGGAAATTGAATCATTAACAAACCATAGAATTGGGAATTTAGGTCTAAAGATTGATCTATCTTATATCTAAATTGATAGGAAGAAATAAGTAGTTTTGGAACTACATTTAACCTATCATGATTCTAGGGGACAGGACTCTAGATACTCTTCACTAAGTGATGAAGACACTGGAACTAGAACATTGTGTCATGCTTAATTTATTAAGATACCAAGTTTCATTTTAGGACTCTTGACAGGTTGACTCACTACCGTTGTTACATGGACGTATCCGTTTAATGATAGTTGTTGTTAATTGAATACTACCACATAACAGCTATATTGAGTTCCCTTTTCAAGACCTTAAAATGTAGAGTGGTATTGCCTAAGTACAAGCTCGTTATAGTTACAAGGGTGGATGAAACCCCACGGGTTGGTACCCTAATGACAACATATGATGGCTACGGGAAGGGAAGAAGTATAGAATGATGAGAATCATTATAAAGACACTTGCTCTCCCATAGGCATCATAGGTTGACTTTGAGGTAATGTTTCGTATAGGTTAATCCGGGCTTGTACCTTGTATAAGACTTGTAGCTATTTACAACATCTTTGAATGTAAATCCTTATAACCGAAAAAGTGATTAAGGTGAAACAACAATTTCCTAATGACGAGTGTGCCATCATGGAATTGAGTATGGTATACATGACTTAGAAACCTTGCGCAAGGTAGTGTAACTGCTGATTATACTATCGATATTTCAGCATTATCTAAGCTGTGAGATGCCTGTGGATTTCATAGGTGGAACCCAGGTACACACTTAGGGTTATCACTTATATATCATATCCTTTTAAAGGAGAACCAAAGGGATACATTTGTATGTATGGATCGTAAGAGCATTGAGGGAGAACTTGTAAGTTCGGTATTCTCTCATGCAGCTGCACATGGTTCATGATAGTTATTAAAAAGGAGGTTGCATTAAGACTTATGTTGGATTTAAATATATGGGTATTTAAATCAGCTACATAAGGTAAGACAAAAAAATTCTCTATGATTGAAGTGACAAAAATGTGGTTGTTACATTTTGGTATCAGAGCTGAAGGTTGTAGCTCTTGGGCCTAATGAGCCCTTACGCTTAGAAAATTCTTATTTTATAAATAAAATAAGAAGAATGAAGGATGTACTATGGATGATGAACCAGATCAAACTAAGCTTTTGGTTGGGGTAAAAGAGTTAAATAATACTCTAAGATTCCTTCATGACACACTATACTGGATAGATGCAGGAGCAGCTGGTAAGTGTGAATAAGAGCAGCCAAGCAAAACAACTTAGGCTGAATGATGATGATTAGTAAAGTGTTACTCGATTAATCAAACTACATTATGATAAAAAAATTGGAGTATAAATCCAATATTAAAAGAAATCCGCATAGGATAAAGGTAGTATATAGAGGAAGGCTAATGCTGCAAGGGCAATGCCTTAAAAGGACATTTAGGTCGTAATGAAATCCATAATAAAATTCTAGTTTTATATGGTAAAATCATGTAAGAGCATTAGCTCTTCTTTACTTCTAATTTTTAGAAAAGAGATAAAGGATGAGAAAGAGTCTGAAAGTGGGACCTTTAGAGTAAAACTTAGTAGTAAAGTCTGCCATAGTTTCGTGGAAAAAGAAAACAAGTCATCTTAACATAATAATGAGAAAGTTAAAAAAATAAAAATTTGATGCTAATCAAACGCAAGATTAATGCAGTTGAGTTATTAGTGCAAATTAACTAATCAAGACTCGAAATGGAATTCAGGAATTCTTAATGACAATAATAAGCAAATTGCAGGAACCATAACTGGGTGTTAGTTATCATGATTTAGTCACTGATTGAACTCATTTCAGAAAGAAGGAAATCTTTTGATAAGGTTGATTTGCATGTATCTGGACTACAAGTAGAGTTGCATGAGATTGTTTATATAACAAGATGCAATGGTAAAGTGATTAAAAGATAGATTCAGGTGAATGCATCCTTATGATATCCTTTCATATAGAAATAAATCTATGTAAGATTCTTATATGTTATGGATGGTGCAACCTTGATTGGTTGTGACCAAATAAGATTTCTAGGGATCTAGAATTGGAATTTAGTAGAAGTAAAGGATGTTTACAAGGCTAAATACAGATGTAGGAGGCCTGTTTTTAACTTGTACTATAAATGTATGAAACTTTTACCCTCCAATTGGATCGTATACCTTGTTAAGGTATAGAGGGATAGTTTTACATTTTACTGTATTACGACCTTAGTTCTTAAAGCTTCTTAAGGGCTGAAAGTAATAGGCATAGATATTGATATGACTATTTAACTGTATTATCATTATCCTGATATTATCCTTGTGGTAGTATGTGATTATTTGTATAATCATTATCTTAATGTACTACTGGGATTGTTATGGTCAAATATGTTTGACTAATTTACTTAAGTGTTATTGAGTAGACACTATTCTGGAATATTGAATGATAACTACATTGTTTACTTGGTTTGAGATGCTAAGTAATCCTGAAATATCATATACGGACATGGAACTCATTGCTATTGCAGACTTGTCTGTAAAATTTGATACCTTGAGTTGAATTTTAAGTATGACTAATAAAAATATATGCTTAGTCCATACCGGCTATGGAAACTGAGGAAGTATATACTCATACTGTTATGATCAAGTATCGATGTATGACCTTACTTGAATGATTAGTCAAATCATGACGAAATTGTCATGGGAGGTAACTCCCTTTACCATGTTGTATCAATATTATACATGACTGTATAGAATTTTAAGAATTATTTGTCTTAACTAATTCATATGAGTTGTTTGTCCATACAACTCAAGGATATATAGGTCGATAATCTGATCTATTAAGGTATCAATGGACTAATATTTTATAACTGTTCAAAAATTGTGATATTTGAACTTAAAGGAACTAGATTAATAAGATTACAGTTGCATAAGTATAGGCTGATATGACTCTAGCATTACTTGAGCTGATTGTGAGCAGTTATGTTGTTTGATTACTTATGTTTAACATGAGTAAATGCTAGTTTTTAAGCTTGTCAAAGTATGAGTTTGGATTTATTTTGAGGTAGAGTCTGATTAATATGACCTTAAAAACAATCCTCTTGACTAGCTTCGAGTGTTGTAATACCTTGATGTGAGATAGTTGTGACTGGACTTGTCTGGGTTAATTCGGCAGCGTCATGTTGCATTGCTTGGTAAAGTAGAATTCTAAGAATACCTTTTGTAAGTAATACATAAGGTTACATAAATCAAAATTCTAAAGAGATAGATCTATGACATGATGCTTATAACATAATGGGTCACTAGTTGACAAGTAATGACATCCAGTAAATGTGAACTTATGAGATGTGAAATCACAAGTTCCGGTGAAGATAATGATTAAACACTTGAAATTAAAAAGTGTGTAATTTTTATATGAATGAATTGGCTATGAGAAATAAGATGAAATCATCGAGACGATGATTCATTATGGGGGGAAGAATGTAACACTCCTCAAATTTAGTTCAGGATCATAAAGGAGTTGAAATTATCCATGGAATGATAAAACTAAGTCAAAGGATTTAATGCAGTGACTCCTAGATTCTAACGTGCATCTTCACTTGCCACAACATGTTTTCCATAACAGGTTGTGCGGATAACGCCAGCCATGCACTTAATAAGGGTAGGAAGTGTTATGTTGCTCCTACTAAAGTGATGGGAATTGGGTATTTTTAAATAATGTTCACTTTAAACCCCGATTTCGTATTTAAATATTAAGATTGCATTTGCGAAGAACATTCTTGTAATCAAGATAATTTGCTGGTAACTGAGAATTGAAGTGTTGTAATCATGTACGATTGGTTATGATCAAAATATGTGTAATAAGCCATCGACAACATGACTTAATATGTCGTACCGACGGTGTTGGGTCATGATATCACAATGGGAAGAATTAAAGTTTTCTAAGGATAATATGATACCTGTGAAATAGTATATTTCATTGTTTCATTCCTAGAAGGTAACACATTTTAGACAAGGGAACGTAGTTTCTGGATTTGTCTAACGAACCTTCTAACGATCAACCACTGTGGTCAGTGGACTCGGCTTGTGAATCCTGGGCCATGGCACTTACATGGATTATGAAATTATTATAGCTGATTTCACTTTGTAATATGCATCTCTATGGGAGTTATGGGACATATAAATAATAACAAAAAGGGTTATGCATGTACAATAGATTGGTCCTATTATTTATAATATATAATAACCTATGTTTTTGAAAGGTTAATCGACCTAAGTTATGAAGAGTAATTAAGTTATTATTATTTAGCAATTTCAGGGGAAAAGGTAACTAAAGTTTTAAACTGGAATAACCCCGCCAATTTTGGAGGAGGGTAATGGGCGGTGGTAGATGGATAAGCTACTGGTGTAGCACTTCTGCATTGAATGTCATTAAAATTTGCATTTAATATTTTGGAAATTCGTAAAACCCCAAATGAGGTGAATTGCATGCAACAACTGCTTCATTTAGTTTTGTTGGTAAATTTGGAAAAACTCCAGTTTTGGTATCCTTGCATGGTGAATTTCTCGGAGCAGAAGACTGTAAAGCCATGTGATTTCTAAATCAGTTGCTATATAAAACGTTTCACTAGGAAAGGAAAGCTGGAAATATGACCTAAGTTGATTCGAATTGTGTACAGTTTGGGGCTGCGAAGGAAGCATGAAGGAAAGAATTCGGCCTGCCATTTTACTAGGCAAGAAACATTCTTTATCCCTTTTATCCTTTTAAATCATCAGAGGTTATAATGAATACATATTAGCAATTTTGGTTTGTGCTAAGATAAAAATTGGGTATGTATTAGTTCGGGGTTGCTATTTGTTATACTCTGTTTGTATGTGAGTAGAAGTGGGAATTGGTATTACTGTAACCTTGGGAGAACTATTATCCATTTATATTTTATTTCACTTATATCATGCTCGAAATGATGATTGTATATATTGTTTTTCATTTGCATTGTTTGATTGGGGTTGACCCAAATAATAACGAGTATTTGTGTAAATGATATAATGTTTTGCAAAAAAATTATAATTTGGGAATATGGGTTTCCTTTATACCTGACTCAAATTATGGTATGTTTATTTAGGTAATTAAATCTATTATGGATATGGGCATATATTACTTTCACTTCTACCCTAAGCGTATCACCATAGAAAATGAAGGTATATTTGGGCATGATCTCGGGTAGATTTGGGGATAACCTGTTGGTACATCTATCACATGCATAGTTCATATTGTGGTCTACTTTTATCCCCCTTGAGTTGACTGTTATTGAGCCATGAGTCTGCTAGGCTGAAGACTTGCTGGTTGTCAACGTAATCCTTTCACCCGTGATGGGTCTGCAAGAAAATATAGGTATTAACCTTTTAAGACATGGCTCAGTTGGATAGGTGTTTTGTGAGCTAATAACACTTCACGTTATTCTAGCATGATATGTTGAACCATGTAGCTCTTAGAAAGGTTAATGGGAAGAAGCAGGGATTACACCTGGTTTCATTGTAGATGAGTGGCAACAGAGGCTGAGTTGTGGGATATTGGTATCATAATCCGTCACCATCCAGCCACGAGTTGGTTGCAACCTCATCCTAAATATTCCTTTTCTTAGGATTTTTGAAGCATCTTCAGTTGATGTAAATAATCTGAGTTGTAGAGCCTTCGGCTCACTCCATTATAAGGATTTTTCATTATTTACTATCTTCCTTAGAAGTTATCTAAGCTAGTTTTGAACTGATACTGGAGATCAAAAGATGAATTAGGGAATTGGTTTTCGAAGGGCTGAACCTAATTGTTCTTCTACCGAGTGCGGAAAACCATTCTTCTTTCTTTAGGAAGAAATTTTGTTCTGATGTTATATTACCTCTATAATCAGACACTTACTTAAGGAAAGCTCGATTGGAGCTGGGACCTGGATGGATAATGAATAAAAGAGTTGGTTGTTGTATGTCTTCTTGAAAGAACTAGAAAATCTTACTTGAAACCAAGGAGTCTTGGTGGATTACACTATGGATATGTTTGATAAGTTTGGCTGATCCGTATATAAGGTACAATAAGAAATCAATAGGCAACTGAGTCTATATTGCCTTGATTCCTCTATGTTACTATGATAAGTAACTTGAGTGGTATAGATATATATATCTCCTTCTTAGGATGTTATGGATAATGTAGAATATGTAGTATTCTGTAGCTATGACATATAAAACATCATGAGTATTAATTGGATCTATCTTGATGGGTGTGTTGATGTTGATGAAACTGGTTAGTTTCATTTCCGTATCTTGGATTACCTTGTGTGTCCAAGAACTATACTGTTTGTATTGTTGGAGAAGCTAACATTAGTTGCAGCAATTTATATTTATTAATGGGATGACATAGATTCATACCGTGATTGATAAAGGTCTGATTACTCCATCTATCTTTATGTGATACAATCATATTTTTAATAACTTGTGTTATTGATTATTTGATGGTCATTTCTTGGGTATGAATATCTTTTATCTGGTTTTGCTTTAACTTATTTTGTGAAGTAGTACATAGAACTTGTCCTTGCAGAGTACTGAAAGAGGTAAAGGAGCTGTTCTTAATGATTGCAAAGTAGGTTACTTAAGAATGATTTTGTGGAATTATATGATTAAAATGTTAGATTGAGATTATTGTAAAGTATTTATTCATTCTAACATTTAATGACATAAATTGATAAATGGGATAAAGGACTTTTCTTGCTCTGGGTTAAGTTTAATCGAACTCGACCTTGCTAACCATTACAGAAATTGAGCAAAGGTAATCTGGCGTGAAGTAAAGAGATGTCTTGGTTATCTAATTGTATCACATGCTTACTTTTAAAGATAAATTTAAAGCCAATTATTGATTTGAGACATTCTTATTTTTTTTGTTATTTATTGACTTCGAGTTAAGGTTCTCTTGTGAAAATATACTATGTACATTTACGATCTATTGTAACATGGAAAAGATTCCATATTTTTTTCAATAAATACTCGCTTCATATTATCGAAGAATGTTAATGCCTCTCTGTAATTTCTGTAATGAATCCCATTATGTTGTAGTAGTGTCGGTATAAGAATGGCTTTATACTTATGATCTTTTATGAAAATTGGATCATTGGACGATTGTAATGGAGGGCTATTGTAACTCTCTCTATTTTATAATATAACAACTATCTTATGGACTAGGTGAACCTAGAAGGTTCAATGGGCGAGTTGTGAAGTTATAAATCAGTAACATAAGGGATAGGTTAATGGAATACACTACGAAGTAGTGTTGTTGAATTCTGTAATCTAGATTGATTAACTTATGGGAAATCAATATTGTTGTTAGCAAGAGGTAGTGATTCCTCACAAGACCGGTAAAGGTTAAATGCATGGTAGATGAGAAATCATCTAGTTGTGAATCTTGATGTGTTTGCTTATGTGAGCATACTGAAGGAAGATTCCTCCGATAAAGGACATAACATAAATTGTGATGCTAAAATTTATGGATGAAATGTTAATATTCATCATATAAAGATTAAGTCCCAAAACTTGTCAAGTTCCTTTTAGGCAAAGACTTAAACCTTTTAAGGAAACTAAGTTGAAATAATTGATAAAACTAACCCAACTCCCTTAAACATGAAGGAGAGTTAAAATTTAATTCCTCAAAGTGAAATAATAAATGAGAATAGGTCATTTCTTGTGGCTTAAGCAAACTGTCCTTCCATAAAATGGGTAAACAAAGGATATAATCTATCGATTGCTATCGTATAAAATATGATGTGTTGAATGTTTATGTTGGAGATATTTCAGCTAACAAGATGTATTAAAGATAAATCATTAATAATCAGATTGAACCTAAATGAAAAAAGGGCCCATAGGATATGGGATATGGTTGGCATAGAATTGTTGGGGGATGATTAAATCCTTAATCCTAAACATCCATGAAACTATGGGTTTACTACCCAATGAAAATGCTTAGGGTATTGATGGAAGCATTCGTAATGTGCTCAACATGAGTACTCACCATCTCACTCACTAAGGAAGTTTGGTGTTTACGCTTCTAAGAATAAAATAAAAATTGTGAGCTGAAACCAACCATGATTAGGATATGACGGTGTAGTCATATAAATGATAGCAACGATCCAATAGCTGGAATTAATGGAAAGTATTTGAATGCCAAGGAAATTGGTACATGGATCCAGGGAAAATGAATACTCACAAGGTGGTAGTAGCTATTAAATTAAACCTAAGTTGAGGTTTGGAAATGGTTATAGAGGTTTTCAAGATAATTGGGAATCCTACTAAAACAAGAACCGTAAAATGGATAAGATTTATATCTATCGATAAATCAAACTTGGAAAGAATAAATTTTGAGGATAAACTGGGTAACATGATTCTATTAATATAGCATAAGTGTTTTTGAAAGGAGGGTAATGGGAATGACCCCGTATGTACCCAATAATTAGTAATTATATAGTTGCATGATTACTAATGGGAGTAAGAATAACATTAGTAGTTATTACTCCATAATAATATAAGGTATTATTCTGATATGGTGGAAATTGAATCATTAACAAACCGTAGAATTGGGAATTTAGGTCTAAAGATTGATCTATCTTATATCTGAATTGATAGGAAGAAATAAGTAGTTTTGGAACTACATTTAACCTAGCATGATTCTAGGGGACATGACTCTAGATACTCTTCACTACGTGATGAAGACACTAGAACTAGAACATTGTGTCATGGTGAATTTATTAAGATACGAAGTTTCATTTTAGGACTCTTGACAAAGTTGAGTCACTACTGTTTTTACATGGACGTATCCGTTTAATGACAATGTCGTTAATTGAATACTGCCACATAACAGCTATATTGAGTTCCCTTTTCAAGACCTTAAAATATAGAGTGGTATTGCCTAAGTACAAGCTCATTATAGTTACAAGGGTGGATGAAACCCCATGGGTTGGTACTTAATGAAACATATGATGGCTATGGGAAGGAAGAAGTCTAGCAATGATGAGAATCATTATAAAGACACTTGCTCTCCCATAGGCATCATAGGTTAACTTTTGAGGTAATGCTTCGTATAGGTTAATCCGGGATTGTACCTTGTATAAGAATTGTAGTTGTTTACAACATCTTTGACTGCAAATCCTTATAACCAAAAAAGTGATTAAGGTGAAACGAAATTTCCTAATGATGATTGTGCCATGGAATTGAGTATGGTATACATGACTAAACCTTGCACAAGGTAGTGTAACGCTAATTATACTATCAAGATTTCACCATTATCTAAGCCGTGAGATGCCCGTGGATTTCATAGGAACCTAGGTACACACTTAGGTTATCACTTATATATCATATCCTATTAAAGAGAAACAAAGGGATACATTTGTATGTATGGCTCGTAAGAGCATTGAGGGAGAACTTGTTAGTTCGGTATTCTCTCATGTAGATGCACATGGTTCATGATAGTTATTAAAAAGGAGGTTGCATTAAGACTTATGTTGGATTTAAATATATGGTTATTTAAATAAGATACATAAGGTAAGACAAAAAAAATTCTCTATGATTGAAATGACAAAAAGTGGTTGTTATGACTGACTGGGAGCTCGGCAAAGTAGCTCATCTAACAACTCAACTAGAGCTTGCCCAGAAACTATCTTGGGAGCTCACCTTGCTAGATCCCCTTGAGCTCACCTAGGAGCTAGCTGAGTAGCTTGACTTGAGCTCATCTGGGAGCTCGTCAAGTAGCTCACCTAAAAACTCACATGGGAGCTCACCTGATAGCTTGCCTAGAAACTCGCATGGGAGCTCACCTTGCCATCTCACCTTGAGCTCACTGAGGAGCTCACCTTACTAACTCACCTTGAGCTCATCTAGTATCTCACTTTGGAGTTCATCGAGAAGCTCACCAAGTATCTCACCTGGGAGCTCTAACCGCTCACAAGGAGCTCACCGAGACAGCTCACCTAGGTTAGCTTGAGTTCACTAGTGAGATCACCAATCAGCTTGGGAGACCTAGCTTGAGAGCTCGCCAGCAGCTCACCTAGGAGCTCATTGAGCTGACTCTCACCAAGGGAGCTCACTCAATAGGAGCTCTTATTGGGAGCTCACTGATAAGCTCACCTGATAGCTCACCTTACCAACTCACCTTAGGTTCACCTTGCAAACTCACCTTGAGCTCAACTTGCTAACTCATCTTGAGCTCATCTAGTAGCTCACATGTAAGATCACCTCAGAGATTGCTGACAAGCTTCACCTTTGAGCTCACTGGGAGCTCACCGAGAAGCTCACCTAGGAGCTCAACTGGGAGCTCAACAAGTAGCTCACCTAGGAGCTCATCGAGTAGCTCAACTTGAGCTTGCCTAGAAACTCACCTGGGAGCTTTCATGATAGCTCACCTTGCCAGCTCACCTTGAACTCACACAGGAGCTCACTGAGTAACTCAACTTGAGATCACTCGGGATCTCATCAAGCAACTCACCTAAAAACTAGAATGGGAGCTCATCTTGCTAACTCACATGGGAGCTTGCTTGTCAGCTCACCTTATGAGCTCATCTTGAGCTCGCTGAGAGCTCACCTTGCCAACTCACCTTGAGCTCATTTGGTAGCTCACCCAAAGTAGCTAACACGGAAGCTCACCGAGTAGCTCACCAAGTAGGTTGACTTGAGCTCACTTGTGAGCTAGCTGATGAGCAGCTCATCGGGGACCTCACCTAGGAGCTCACCAAGTAGCTCACTTGGGAGCTCACCTAGCAGCTCACTTGGGAGCTCACCTAGAGCTCACTGGGAGCTCACCAAATAGCTCACCTAAGTAGCTCACCTAGGAGCTCTCTTCTAGCTCTTACCGATCAGCTCGAGTTGAGCTCACCTGGGAGCTCATCGAGTAACTCACCTAGGAGCTCACTTGACAACTCTCCTTGCCAACTCACCTTGAGCTCACCTTGTGAACTCACCTTGAGCTCATTTGGTAGCTCACATGTAAGCTCACCTCAGAGATTACCAACAAGATCACCTTTGAGCTTGGCTGGGAGCTCACCGAGCAGCTCACCTAGGAGCTCACTTGGAGCTCAAAAACAGCTCACCAAGAGCTCTTGAGCTCACCAAGAATCTTGACTTGACTCTGAAGCTCATTCCAAAACTCACCTGGGAGCTTCACCTTAGGAGCTCACCTTTGTCACTCACCTTGAGCTCATCCAGGAGCTCACCTGAAAAGCCTCTGAGCTCACCGAGAGCTCACATGGGAGCTCTCCCAAAAACTCACATGGTAGCTCATCCAAAAACTCACATGGGAGCTCACCATGGGAGCTCACCTGAGCTCACCTGAGCTCACTTGAGCTCACTGAGGAGCTCACCTTGGAGCTCACTTGAGCTCACCTTGAGCTCATCTGGAGCTCATCAAGTAGCTCACCTCAAAGTTCATCAAGTAGCTCACCATGTAGCTCACCTGGGAGCTCACATGGGAGCTCACCGGAGAAGCTGAGCTCGCCAAGTAGGTTGACTTGAGCTCACTTGTGAGCTCACCAAGCAGCTCACTTACAGAGACTCACCTAGGAGCTCTAGGAGCTCACCAAAGCTCAGCTGGGAGCTCTTGGGAGCTCACCTAAAGCTTGCTGAGCTCCTTGAGAGCTAAGCTCATAGCTCACTAAGTAGCTCACCTAGGAGCTCACTTGATAGCTCACCTTTCCAACTCACCTTGAGCTCACCTTGTCAACTCACCTTGAGCTCACCTTGAGCTCATCTAGTAGCTCACTTTGCACCTCAGGGCTTGCTTAAGCTCACATCGAGATTAGCTCAACAAGCTCACCTTTGAGCTCACCATGCCAGGACTCACCTCATCGAGTAGCTCACTAGGAAGCTCACCTAAAGCTTGGCAAAAAGCTCACTTTAGTCAGCTCCCATAAAGCTCACTTAAGCTCAGCTTGGAGCTCGGCTAGGAGCTCATCAAGAGCTCACTTGAGCTCACATGTGAACTCACCTTGAGCTCACTGGAGACTCACTTGATGAGCTCACATTCGGAGCATCACCTGAGCTAAGCTCACCCAGATCTCACCTGGAGCTCAGAGCTCAGCTCAGCTTGACTTGAGCTCACTGAGAGCTCATCAAGAAAGCTCACCAAAGCTCACATGGAGCTCACTTGGAGCTTCACCTACTGTAGCTCTCACCTGGGAGCTCACTCACCTTACCTCACTCGCCTTGAGCTCACTAAGGAGCTCACCTTGCAAACTCACCTTGAGCTCATCAGTAGCTCACTAGGAGCTCTGAAGTTCCTCGAGAAGCTCACCAAGTAGCTCACAGGAGCTCACCTAGGAGTAGCTCACATGGGAGCTCAGTGAGAAGCTCTCTAAGTAGGTTTACTTGAGCTCACTTGAGCTCACTTTTGAGCTCACCGAGTGCTCACCTGGAGCTCACCAAGCTCACCTCACCAGGAGCTCACCTTGCTAAGCTCACCTTGGGAGCTCACCTAAGTAGCTCACATGGGAGCTCACCAAATAGCTCACCAAGTAGCTCACCTAGGAGCTCTCTAAGGAGCTCACCTTGAGGAGCTCACTCACTCAAGTTGAGCTCACCAGAGTAGCTCACCAGAGCTCACCAGGAAGCTCACCTTGAGCTCACCTGAGCTCACCTGACACCTTGAGCTCACAATGCCAACTCACCTTGAGGTCTCTCCATTGCAGCTCACATGTAATCTCACCTAAGAGATTACCTTGACTAAGCTTCACCTTTGAGCTCTTAGGAGCTCACCTAGGAGCTCACCTTAGCTCATCTGGAGCTCACCTGAGCTCACCTAGAGAGCTCACCTCAGACCTTAGCTTGCTCACTTGAGCTCACCTAGGAGCTCAACTTGAGCTTTCGAGTAGCTCACTTCTAGGAGCTCACCTAGAAACTCACATGGGAGCTCACTCACATAGCTCACTCAGAAAGCTTCACCTAAGCTCACCTTAAAGCTTCACCTTGAGAGCTCACCTCAAGAGCTCACCTGGGAGCTCACCTTGCTCAGCTAGCTCACTAGGAGCTCACCGAGTGTAGCTCACATGCTAGAGCTCACTCTTTAGGAGTCACTCATTAAGATTACTCAGAGCTCACTGGTGAGCTCACTCACCTGAGCTCACCTTGAGCTCACTATGGGACCTCTCACCGGGAGCTCAAAAATTAGCTCACTTGAGAGCTCACCTAGATCTCACGTATGAGCTCACTCTAATAGCTCACCAAATAGCTCACTAGGGAGCTCTTATGGGAGCTCTTTGATGAGCTCACCTTGAGCTCACTCACTCACTTGGGAGCTCAGGAGACTCACTTGAGCTCACCTAGGAGCTCACCAAGAGCTCACCTTGCCAACTCACCTGAGAGCTCTTGCCAACTCACCTTGAGAAGCTCATCTAGTAGCTCACATGTAAGCTCACCTCGAGAGCTCACCTGACAAGCTCACCCTTGAGCTCACTGGGAGCTCACCTTGAGCTCAGCTGGAGCTCACCTGGGAGCTCAACTAGCTTCAAAGTAGCTCACCTAGGAGCTCTAGAGCTCAGCTTGAGAGCTCACTTGAGAGCTTCCAAGAAACTCACTCAGGAGATTTTCACCTTAGCTCACCTTGCTAGCTCACCTTGAGCTCACCTAGAGCTCACCTGAGCTTAAGCTCTTCTTGAGCTCACTTGAGCTCACCTAGAAGCTCACTAGCTCACAAAAAACTCACATAGGAGCTCACCTGACAAGCTCACCTTACCAACTCACATGGGAGCTCACCTATCAACTTGAGCTTGACTTAGCTAGCTCACCTTGAGCTCACTGAGGAGCTCACTTACCAACTCACCTTGAGCTCATCTAGTAGCTCACCTTAGAGTTCATCAAGTAGCTTCACCAAGTAGCTCACATGGGAGCTCACCTAAGGAGCTCACTGAGGAGCTCACCAAGTAGGTAAGCTCACTGAGTAGGTTGAGCTCACCTTGAGCTTGAGCTCACTTGTAAGCTGGTTGTGAGCTCACTGAGTAGCTCTCAGCTCAAGCTCACCTGAGGAGCTCACCAAGAGCTCACTGGGAGCTCACCAGGCTCACTGGAGAGCTCACTGAAAAGCTCACCAAGTAGCTCACCTGGGAGCTCACCTAGAGCTTGAGCTCAGCTGGGAGCTTGATTGAGCTCAGTTGAGCTCACCTAGCTCTCAGAGCTCACCTGAACTTAGAACTCACCTGGAACTCACTTGGGAGCTAGCTCACTCACCAACTTGAGCTCAGCTCCTTGCCAACTCACCTTGAGCTTACCTTGGCAACTCACCTTGGGCTCACCTTGGAAAATCACCTTGAGCTCATTTGGTAGCTCTCATGTAAGCTCACCTATGAGATTACTACAAGCTCACCTTTGAGCTCACCTGAGGCTCACTGAGTAGCTCACCTAGGAGCTCTGGTTGGGAGCTCAGCAAGTAGCTTCACCTAGGAGCTCTTGAGTAGCTCAACTTGAGCTTACCTAAAAACTCACCTAGGAGCTCTCCTGATAGCTCACCTTGCCAACTCACCTTGAGCTCACCCAAGAGCTCACCTGAGTAGCTCAACTTGAGCTCACTCGGGAGCTCATCAAGTAGCTCACCTAAAACTCACATGGGAGCTCACCTGATAGCTCACCTTGCCAACTCACATGGGAGCTCACCTATTAGCTCACCTGAGCTCAGCTCACCTTGAGCTCATTGAGAGCTCACCTTACCAACTCACCTTGAGCTCATCTTGTAGCTCACCTAGAGTTCATCAAGTAGCTCACCAAGTAGCTCACCTAGGAGCTCACCTAACAGCTCACCTGGGAGCTCACCAGAGAAGCTCACCGAGTAGGTTGACTTGAGCTCACTTGTGAGCTCACCGAGTAGCTCATTGGAGACCTCACCGAGGAGCTCACCTATGGGAGCTCACCAAGTAGCTCACTTGGGAGCTCACCTAGTAGCTCACTTAGGAGCTCTTCCAGAAATAGCTCACCAAGTAGCTCACTGGGAGCTCTTCAGGAGCTCACCGATCATCTCGAGTTGAGCTCTCACCCAAGAGCTCATCAAGAACTCACACTGGGAACTCACCTGGGCTCAAGCTCCTTGGACTAACTCACCTTGCTCAACTCACCTTGCCAGCTCACCTTGAGCTCACCTTGAGCACCTCTGTAGCTCACATGTAGCTCTCACCTTGAGAGCTCACAAGCTCACCTTGAGCTCAGCTCTTCTGGGAGCTCTCTCATGTAAGCTCACCTAGGAGCTCACTTAGGAGCTCAGCAAGTAGCTTTCCTAAGAGCTCATCGAGTAGCTCAACTTGAGCTCACCTAAAACTCACTAGGAGCTCACTCCGATAGCTCACCTTGCTAGAGCTCACCTTGAGCTCACCCAGAGCTCAGCCGAGTAGCTCGACTTGAGCTCACTCAAGAGCTCATCAAGATAAGCTCACAAAAACTCACATGGGAGCTCACCTAAAGCTCACCTAGCTCACCTTGTAGCTCACATGGGAGCTCACCTTGTAGCTCACCTTGAGCTCACATGGGAGCTCACCTTGAGCTCACTTGAGCTCAGTAGCTCACCTCAAGCTAGTTCACCTTGAGCTCAGCTCACTAGACTCACTGGTAGCTCACCAGGAGCTCACTTGGAGCTCACCTAAGCTAGCCAACTCAGCTCACTTGGGAGCTCACCTTGAGCTCACCTGAGGAGCTCACTAAGGAGCTCACCGAGTAGTTTGACTTGAGCTCACTTGTGAGCTCACTGAGCTCAGAGCTCACCGGGGACCTCACCTTGGGAGCTCACCAAGTAGCTCGCTTGGGAGCTCACCTACCAGAGCTCACCTTAGAGATCTTCAATAGCTCTCAAGTAGAGCTCACCGGGAGCTCACGAGAGCTCAGATGGGAGCTCACCAGTTGAGCTCACAGCTCACTCACTGAGCTCACTCAACCTGGAACTCACCTGGGAGCTCACCTGACAGCTCACCTTGCTAACTCACCTTGAGCTCACCTTGCCAACTCACCTTGAGCTCACCTTGCTAACTCACCTTGAGCTCATCTGGTAGCTCACATGTAAGCTCACCTTAGAGAGCTCACTCGACTAAGCTCACCTTTGAGCTCACTTTGAGCTCTGGAGAGCTCTTCGAGAGCTCACCTAGGAGCTGGCTGGAGAGCTCACAGAGAGCTCACCCAGGGGAGCTCACCGAGATAGCTCAGCTGATTGAGTTTTCCTTGGAAACTCACCTGGGAGCTCACCTTGTGAGCTCCACTTTGAGCTCACTCATGAGCTCACCAGTAGAGCTCACCTTGAGCTCACTTGACTCAGCTCCTGGGAGCTCTCATGGGAGCTCACTCAGCTCAGCTCAGCTCTCATGGGAGCTCTCTGTAAGAGCTCACTTGAGCTTGCTCGAGCTCACTCACCTTGAGCTCTCACCTGGTAGCTCACCTAGGAGCTCACTTACTGAGCTCACTCACCTCACCTTAGAAGCTCACCTAAGAGCTCACTGGGAGACACTCACCAAGAGCTCAGTAGGCTCACTAGAGCTCAGCTTGAGCTCACCTGAGCTCTCCTGAGATCTCAGCTCACCGAGGAGCTCTTACTGGGAGCTCACCAGGAGCTCACTGAGGAGCTCATCTTGGTAGCTCACCTAGGAGCTCACCTGGTGAGCTCACAGAAAGCTCACTCACATCAGAGAGCTCACCTAGAGCTCACTTGAGAGCTCACTGGAGAGCTCACTTAATCTCACTTCTCAGCTCACTGGGGAGCTCACTTGAAGACCTCACTCAGGAGCTCACCTGGAGCTCACCTAGAGCTCACCTTGAGTAGCTCACCTTAGAGCTCAGGAGCTCACCTAAGAGCTCACCTTGAGAGCTCACCTTGAGCTCACTAGGATTTCAGAGCTCACTAAGAGCTCACCTGAGCTCCTTGCTTTGAGCTCACTTGAGCTCACCTTGAGCTCTGCAAGAGCTCACCTTTGAGCTCACCAAGAGCTTCATTTCAGCTCACTTGAGCTTCTCAAGTAGCTCACTACTGAAGCTCTCATCAGCTCACCAGGAGCTCACCAAATAGCTCACTTAGCTCTGCCAAGTAGCTCACCTTGGGAGCTCTTCTAGGAGCTCACCAATCAGCTCACTCAGAGTTGAGCTCACATTTGGGAGCTCACTGGAGCTCAGTGGAGCTCACTCAGAAGCTCACTACTACTCACCAACTGAGCTCACTGGGAGCTTAGCTCACCTGAGCTCACCTCACCTGAGCTCACCTTGAGAGCTCACCTTGAGCTCACTTGAGAGCTCACATGAAACTCACCCTGGGAGCAAGAGCTCACTAATCAGCTCACCTTGAGCTCACCTGGGAGCTCACTTAGGAGCTCACCTTGAGCTCACTAGGGAGCTCACCAGGAAGCTCACCTTAGGAGCTCTCACTTGAGCTCATCTTGGAGCTAAAGCTCACTCTTGAGCTCAGCTCAGCTCACATGAGCTCACTTTCTAACTCACCTAGGCAGCTCACCTTGAGCTCACTGAGAGCTCACCTAGCCACAAAGCTCACCTTGAGCTCATTTGGTAGCTCACCATTGGGAGCTCACCTTGAGTAGCTCTTGAGTCTGTAGCTCACCTGGGAGCTCCTACTCAAGCTCACCTAGAGCTCACCTGGAGCTCACCTTAGAGCTCTCAAGTAGGTTGACTTGAGCTCACTTGTGAGCTTAGCTCAACTAGAGCTCATTGAGGAGCTCACCTGAGAAGCTCACCAGAGCTTGAGCTCAGGGAGCTTCACCTAGGAGCTCACCTGGAGCTCACTGATAGCTCTCCTAGGAGCTCACTTGAACAAGCTCACCAAGTAGCTCATCTTGCGAGCTCTTGAGAGCTCACCTTGAGAGCTTGAGTCGAGAGCTCAGAGCGGGAGCTCACCAAGAGCTCACTGAGTAGCTCACCTAAGCTCAACTCACCTTGAGCTCACTGAGCTCACTAGAGCTCACCTTGATAGCTCACCTTGCCAGCTAACTCACCTTGATAGCTCACCTCGGAATTCAACTCACCTTGAGCTCACCTCGGAGCTCACATGTAGTAAGCTCACCTAGAGAGCTCACCCAAGAGCTCACCTGAAAAGCTCACCTGAGAGCTCCTGAGAGCTCACCTGGGAGCTCACCTAGTAGCTCACTTTGAGAGCTCACCTAGGAGCTCTTGAGCTCAGTACTTGAGCTCACCAAGTGAGCTCACCGAGAGCTCACCGGGAGCTCACTGGGAGCTCACCCAAGGAGCTTGCTCACCAGGAGCTCACTTGAGCTGAGCTCACTGGCTGAATCACCAGCTTCAAGTTCAGCTCATTGAACTCACTTGGGAGCTCTCACTCAAGGAGCTCACTGAGCTCACCTTTGAGCTCACCTTGCTCACTCACTTCAGCTTGGGATGGAGCTCACCTTGAGCTCACCAGCTCATCTGAGCTCAGATCACTTGAGAGCTCACCTTTGATATTGAGCTCACCTTGAAGCTCACCTTCAGCTCACTCTTGGGAGCTCACAGAGCTAGCTCACCTAGGAGCTCACCTAGGAGCTCACTCAAGTAGCTCACTCTGAGGAGATCGCTACAGGGAGCTAGCTTGACTTGAGAAGCTCAATAAGCTCACCTGGGATTGAGCTCACCTAGAGATATCTCACCTAGAGCTCACTTTGAGCTCGAGCTCACCTAGGAGCTCACTGAGAGCTCTCAGCTTCATAGAAGCTCACTCGGGAGCTTTCAAGTAACTCTCACCAAAAACTAGGACTCACATAGGAGCTCACTGACAAGCTCACTTGCTCAGGAGCCAACATGGGAGCTCAGAGAGCTCACCTACTTGAGCTCACCTTGAGCTCACCATGTAGCTCACCTTAGGAGCTCACTTGAGAGACTCTCCTTGACCAGCTCACCTTGAGCTCATCTTGCTCAGCTCAGTAGCTCACCTTAGAGTTCATCGAGCAGCTCACCAAGCTGAGCTCACTGGGAGCTCTCACCTAAGCTCAAGCTCACTTAGAGAAGCTCACCAGTAAGCTCACCAAGTAGCTCACTTGGCTCACTTGTGAGCTCACCTTGAGCTCACCTAGCTCTCAAGCTTAGCTCATGAGAGCTCACTCTTGGAGCTTCAGCTAGAGGAGCTCACCTTGAGGAGCTCACCTGAGAGCTCACTCTGGAGAGCTCGGGAGCTCACCACAAGCTAGCTCAGCTCAAGTAGCTCACTTGGGAGCTCACTAGAGCTCACTCTGAGCTCACCTAAGGAGCTCACTTACAGAGCTGAGCTCACTGAGCTCACAGAGCTCATGGGAGCTCTTGAGCCACCAAGAGCTCACCTGAGGAGGAGCTCACTCCTTGATAGCTCACCTCGTGAACTCACCTTGAGCTTGCCTTGTAGCTCACCTGAGAGCTCACCTTAGAGCTCACCTTGCAAGCTCATCTAGTAGCTCTCATGTAAGCTCACTTAGAGATTACTTGACAAAAGCTCACCTTTGAGCTCACCTTGGAGCTCACCTAGGGAGCTCACCTTTAAGCTCACCTAGGAGCTCCTCGGAGGAGCTCACCAGAGCTCAAGCTCAAGGAGCTCACCCGGAGCTCTCACTTGAGTAGCTCACTTGAGCTTGCCTGAAAACTCCTGGGAGCTCACCTGATAGCTCACCTTGAGCTCACCTAAGAGCTCACCAAGTAGCTCGACTTGAGCTCACTTGAGCTTGTCAAGTAGCTCACTCTAAAACTCACTAGAGCTCACTTGAGCTGAGCTTGAGCTCAGCTTGACTGACTCACCTTAGGAGCTCACCTATTAGCTCAGCTCTTTCCATCTTGACCTTGAGCTTCTAGGCTCACCTTGAGAGCTCACCTTGCTAACTCACCTTGAGCTCATTTGGTAGCTCACCTCAGAGTTCATCGAGTAGCTCACCAAGTAGCTCACCTGGGAGCTCACCTAATAGCTCACTTGGGAGCTCACCTAGAGCTCACCACTGAGCTCAGCTAGAAGCTCACTCGAGAGCTCATCGAGTAGTTGAGACTTAGCTCACTTGAGCTTTGCTGAGCTCACCTTGAGCTCAGCTCACTGGGAGCTCACCGAGCAGCTCACCTAGGAGGAGCTCACCTTCAGAGCTCACTCGAGTAGCTAGCTAGCTCACTTAGGAGCTCTTCCGAGAGCTTCTCAAGAGCTCACCTAATCTCGAGGAGCTCTTGAGTTGAGCTCACCAAGGATCTTGCTCAAGTAACTCACATGGGAGCTCACTGATAGCTCACCTTAAAACTCACTTGAGCTCACCTGAGCCAGCTTGAGCCAACTTGACTTGAGCTCAAGCCAAGCTCACTTGAGATCTCATCTAGTAGCTCTCATGTAAGCTCACCTATGAGATTACCAAAAGCTCATTTGAGCTGAGCTCACTAGAGCTCTAGAGCTCACCTAGCTCAGCTCACCTAGGAAGGACTAAGAGCTTAAAATAGACAGCTCACCTAGGAGCTCATCAAGAGCTCACTTGAGCTAACTCACTAGAAAACTTTCTTGGGAGCTCACCTGATAAGCTCACCTTGCCAACTCACCTTGAGCTCACCACAGAGAGCTCGCCTTGAGCTCACTGAGCGAGTGAGCTTCACTCACTGGAGAGCTCATCAAGAGCTCACCTTAAAGGAACTCACATGGGAGCTCACCTATAGCTCAGCTCAACATTCACTGGAGATCTCACCTTGAGCTTGTTGGGAGCTCACCTAGGAGCTCTTGAGCTCACCTTGAGCTCTCTGGTAGCTCACTCAAGTAGCTCACCTCAAAAGCTCACTAAGAGGCTCACCTCCTAGAGCTCACTCTAATAGCTCACCCAGAGCTCAGCTCACCTAATAGCTCACCTGAGCTCACCTAGAGCTCAGCCAAGTAGCTCACTGAGCTCAATTGTGAGCTCACTTGAGCTCATAGAGCTCACCTCGGGAGGGACCTCTCACATGGGAGCTCACCAAGTAAGCTCACCTAGGAGCTCACCTAGGAGCTTCACCAAACAACTCACCAAGTAGCTCCTTGGAGCTCACTAGAACTTTTGAGCTCACCATAGCTCACCTTGAGCTCTCACCCAGGAGCTCACCTTGAGCTCACTGCAGGCTCTCACTTGAGCTCAGCTCACTGTGAGCTCACCTAGGAGCTCACCTCTGAGGGCTCCTCACCTAGGAGCTCACCTTGAAAGAGCTCACTTGTGAGCTCTCAGTAGCTCAGCTCAGCTCACCAAGAGCTCTGAGCTGCTAAGCTCACCTAAGTAGCTCACCAAGTAGCTCTCACCTCAGAGCTCAGCTCACGGAGCTCTCTAGCTCACTCTGGAGCTCACCTTGATTTGAGCTCAGCTCACCGGAGCTTGTTGAGTAACTTGTGGGAACTCACCTAGGAGCTCACTCGAGACTCACATTCCTAACTTCACCTTTCACTCACCTCACCTTAACTCACCTTGAGCTCATCTTTCCAACTCACCTTGAGCTCATTGGTAGCTCACATGTAAGCTCACCTCAGAGATTACTGACAAAGCTCACCTTTGAGCTTTCACCTAGGAGCTCACCAGAGCTCACCTAGAGCTCACCTCTTGTAGGAGCTCAAGTAGCTCACCTGAGCTCTCACCCAGAGCTCTTTGAGCTTCACTTGAAAGCTCACCTGGAGCTTTCCCTTGAAACTCACCGGCATAGCTCACCTTACTAGCTCATCTTGAGCTCACCCAGAGAGCTCGCTGAGAAACTCGACTTGAGCTCACTGGGAGCTTGCTCAAAAGCTCACCCTAAAAACTCACATGGGAGCTCACTGAACGATGCTCACCTTGCCAACTCACATGGGAGCTCACTCTATCAACTCACCTTGTCAGCTCACCTTGAGCTTGTTGAGGAGCTCACCTTACAAACTCACCTTGAGCTCACCTTGAGTCCTCACCTGAAGCTTGTTGAGAGCTAGCTCACTCACAGATCTCACCTAATAGCTCACCTGGGAGCTCACCAAGCAGCTCACCGAGTAGGTTGACTTGAGCTCAGCTTGTGAGCTCACCAAGTAGCTCACCGAGGACCTGCATGGGAGCTTGCCAAGTAGCTCACTTAGGAGCTCACCTAGGAGCTCACCAGCTCACCTAGAGCTCAATGAGCTCACTAACTACTCACCGGGAGCTCACTCACCTGAGCTCACTCTTTTTGGGAGCTCACTTAAGAGCTGCTCAAGCTTAAGCTCACTTGGGAGCTCACTTGAGAACTCACATGAGCTCACTCACCTAGGAGCTCACCTGAGCTCACCTTGAGCTCACCTTTAACTCACCTTGAGCTCCTTGCTAAGCTCACCTTGAGCTCACTGGTAGCTCACATGTAAGCTCACCTTAGAGATTTTCACTAACAAGCTCACCTTTGAGCTCACTGGGAGCTCACCTAGCTCATGGAGTAGCTCACGTAGGAGCTTGCTGGGAGCTTTAAAACAAAGCTCACTTAGGAGCTCAGCTCATCAAGCAGCTTGACTTGAGCTCACACTTGAAACTCACCGGGAGCTCACCTTGAGCTCACATCTCACCTTCTAGAGCTAGCTTGCCTTTGAGCTCACTGAGAAGCTTGACTTGAGCTCACCCAAGAGCTCATGGGAGCTCACCTGACAAAATCAAAAGCTCACCTGGGAGCTCACTATCAGCTCACCTTACTGAGCTCACCTTGAGCTCCTAAGGAGCTCACCTTGCCAACTCACCTTGAGCTCATCTAGTAGCTCACCTTGAGTTTTCAAGTATCTTGTCAAGTAGCTCACCTAAGTAGCTCACTTGGGAGCTCACCTAATAGCTCACATGGGAGCTCACCGAGTAGCTCACTGAGTAGGTTGACTTGAGCTCACTTGTGAGCTCGCCGAGTAGCTTGCTAGGGACCTCACCTGGGAGCTCACCAAGTAGCTTGCTTGGATCTCACCTAGCAGCTCACCTGGGAGTTCAATGAATAGCTTAGTAGCTAAGCTCTTATGGGAGCTCACTGATCAATTCGAGTTGAGCTCACCTGGGAGCTCATTAAGTAACTCACCTAGGAACTCTCTTGGGAGCTTTCCTGATAGCTTGCCTTTCTAATTCACCTTGAGCTAAACTTGCCAACTCACCTTGAGCTCACCTTTCTAACAAGATCACCTCTAAGCTATCACTTGGGAGCTCACTAGGAGCTCACCGGGAGCTCATCAAAGCTCACCTCAACTCAACTCAGAGAGCTTGCCCAAAAACTCACCTAGGAGCTCTATTGATAGCTCACCTTACCATCATCCCCTTGAGCTCACCTAGATACTTAGCCAAGAAACTTGACTTGAGCTCACCAGGAGATCATCAAGTAGCTCACCTGAAAACTCACATGGGAGCTCACCTGATAGCTTAGCCTAGATGGAGAATCACATGGGAGCTCACCTATCAGCTTGCCTTGAACTCACTAAGGAGCTCACCTTACTAACTCACCTTGAGATCATCTGGTATCTCACTTTGGAGTTTGTCGAGAAGCTCACCAAGTAACTCACCTAGGAGCTCACCTAATAGCTCACCTGGGAGCTCATTGAGTAGCTTACAAGTAGGTTGACTTGAGCTCACTTGTGAGTTTACCGATCAGCTCGCTAGAGACCTCACTTGGGAACTCACCAAGTAGCTCGCTTAGGAGCTCACCTAGCAGCTTTCCTGGGAGCTCACTAAACAACTCACCAAGTAGCTCGCATGGGAGCTCTGATGGGAGCTCATTGATCAGCTCGAGTTGAACTCACCTGGAAGCTCACTGATAGCTCACCTTGCTAACTCACCTTGGGCTCACCTTACCAACTCACCTTGAGCTTAACTTACCAACTCACCTTGACCTCATCTGGTATCTCGCATGTAAGATGACC
>CM031233.1:8180757-8305371 GCA_018340775.1 Taxus wallichiana var. yunnanensis
ACTACCATCAACATGGATATAAGAACTAGATTCCACAAACCATGTCAAAAATACTACAAGTTATAGTCTTGTTTGCCCAAAATAATAGACACAATTTTCTTTTAATACTTTTTCCAAAAACAACTAAGATTTCGCAGGAAAAAACAAACTCATCCATATACTATTCCTCCTGTGCATGCCAGTGTTGCTATCATTCAAGTTTTCACGTAAGAATAAAGCAACTAACTAGATGTTTTCTTATCCATAGTGCCTACGAACTTAAAAATAGTCAATCCCCTTTCATAAGAGAAGTGTAGAGTAGCCATATATATAATGTTTCTAGAATACGAAACTTTATAACAGTCAAAGTTTCACAGGGTGATACCAAACAAACCTTCCACGAGTTATTCATAGACCAAATAACCACGAGATAAAACGTGAATATCATAAGCAGGTAAACATAAAAACAACATTGTTCCGTCCACCGAAACAATTTTTTAACTAAAGAGATTCAACCCAGTTTGAGTGTTTCATGAAGTTAAAAAGAATCTGCTGATTCCACAACTCCAAACTTAACGAACACAGGTGGATCTATTGCAACAATAAAGAATTCTAAAGAAGTTGAAATCAATAAAAAATTTCATCCATTGAGAGCCCTTTATAGTTACAGTATTACTCATATGTTCACAAATCCACTGCAAAAGAAGAGTAATTCAAAAAAGTTCCAAAAGAATCAAGCAAACTCCCAATTCAACCCAAAACTCAAGTTTACACAAAACCCATGAAATCATTTTTTACTAGACAAACATAAATACCGCAGGCTTATCGAAGCGAGTTGTTTTAATAAAACACTTAGAGGAAAGAAAAGATTTTAATAGTTAGGGCCTATCATGCCTGATAGTGTCGGTGTAAAATTGAAGAAGACCCTTGCGTGAGCCAGCTCTTTTTCTCTTCTTCTCCACGAAAGGTCAATCAAAAAATACCACTTCCACCATGCCTCGTATATTCTCCATGGAACAAAAATAGATTTGAAACCCTCAAAATAGCCATACGGTGAAGTATAAACTACTGGTTTGAAATACCAGTGTGCATGCAGAGAGAAAAGTAGAGTGCATGAAAAATGAAACAACCACACAAAAATCCACTTGCATGCCTCCTAAGCTATCTCTGGGCTCATGATACCATGCACATTAATTGCATTAATTCCATATCTCTAGCCCAATCTTCCTTGCCACCACCCGCCAAATCTGGCAAGTTTTAAATCAAAATAAACAAGTGTTTCCATTTCTAGAGGTACTGCTACCTAGGCTTTTGCTAGCCAAATTAACCTCCACCAAAGTTGGTAGTTCCCAATGTCCTTATAACCTTCTCACCATCTTAAATTCCATAGAAACCACCACCCAACACTTCACGACCCTTAGGTTCCTATATTAAGCAATAAGTTTAGGATAGGTTAATGACTTAGGTTAGATCTTGGGTAATTTAAATTTAACACCTTAGGATATAGCACTAGTCACTTACCTTAGCAATAGGTTGGATAAACCCTTAGGTAATATCCAAAATTACATAGTTTAGGAACTAGGTTATATTGAAATCACATTTCGACAAATCAATCAACTAAGACGTTTCAGGATGGATTTAGAATTAAGTATAAAAGCATAGATAGGAAAACTCACATATCTTACCTGGCTTAAGGTCCAGGTTCTCTCCGATGCCATAATTGGCTGAAAACCAAATTGCAACTGTAATGACCTGCTGAGGTCAATTTCCAAAATCCAACGAAACTTTCCACAACATGGAAATATTCTCATATGAAGGAGAATTAAAGAACATATATATATTCTAAGTTAAGTTCGAACTAATAATTCATAGAATGCCAATTCATGGTTATTCATCCTGAATATATTTAAAACATTCCTTGGATCACTGTAATTGATCCAAGGATGAGTCATAGAGATAGATAAGCTTACAATCCTCCTGAAATCAGATTGCACTCATCCATGAGAAATGAAAGAAAATGAATCTAGACATATTCCAGTTCAATCAAAGATCTCAAGAGCAGAAAAGACATATCCATATCAAGCAGGATTTCCCGAAATCAAAAGGACATATCCTCATAAGGAAAATCACATAACAACACTTGAATACAAAGGAGGAAAATAACAATAGTTAAGGGTGTTACATGCTTCCCTCCTAAAAGAATCATCATCCCGATGATTACATCCCTTTAATTATATTAAGGATTGTCAATTCATTCACTTACTTATTCAAAACCATATATTTCAAATTTTATAGTTCCAGAAATTAGTATTATATAACTATCTTGCTCAAATTGAATAAATTTTTGCCCAAAACTGGCTTTCTTAATGTCATGTAAAGATAAAATCACGATTTTTTTTTTTTTATCAGTCAATAGATTCAGTTCTATTAAAAAAGAAAAGGAAAAGTAGTTTTCATATCTTCCAGATTTTCCCAAGTTGCACTTTCTTCGTTAAACTGGTCCCACTAGACCTTACATTGTTTTATTTCATGATTTCTCAAATGCAACTGGCAAGTTTCCAGCACTCGAGTGGGTTTAACCATGATTATTCCTAGGTCTTGGACCTGCAAGGAATTCCAATTTAACACATGTGACAAATCTGAAACGTATTTCTTAAGCAAAGAAATATGGAAAACATCATGCATTTGTGACAAAGCAAGGGGTAATGCTAATCGATAAGCTATGGGGTTGATTACTTCAACAATTTCAAAAGGTCCCACATAATGAGGTGATAACTTGGCAGCCTTGCCAAAAGTTATAGAACTCTTTCTTGGCTTAACACAAAGAAAAACCTTCTCACCAAGTTCAAATTTCCGGTCAACCCGCTTTAAATCAGCGTAACTCTTTTGCTATCTAGCTACTTCTTTCAAGCGTTCACGAATCATTTTAACTTGTTGTTCCATTTCCGTGAGGATTTTAGGTCCAATTGTAAACACCAAATTTGGGTCTTACGACGCCTGTGCCTTGCGTATCTCGTCTCACAACCTAACCCTACCTCACCACCTAAACCTTACACACTTAATTATTTATTAATTACCTTATAATTAATAAATCCACATCTCCAACCCTGCGCCACCTCACCTTGCCACCTCACCATGACCTAGCCCTAACCTTAAACTAACCTAATTAAGACCTATAACTTGGTCCGCACCCACACCCATGACTCATCACCCCTCACCCACACCAAAACAAACCTAATAATGACTTGACCAAGCCCACAACCGACCCTCGGAGAAAGGAGGGCAAGTTGGCTATTTTACTAAAAATAGCCAACTTTGACCTAACCGACATTAGTCCTACGTGATTGGTGTCGGTTAAGTAACCACCATCGGTTCCTCAGTAAATGACCTTCCCCAACAAAAACAAAAGGATCTAAATTCATTTGCAAGAGAGAGAGACAAGTGAGAGAAAGATAAGAGGTTGCAGAGAGAAGTATTGAGCCCAAGACAGCGTATCTGGTAACTAGATCACGGTCACACTCATCTAAACATTGAGAGAGTCGAGGAGGATAGCTTCATCGACTCACTTCCGATTGTCGATCATCCCAACCGAGCCTTGCCTTCACCACTTTGCATTCCTTGGACTGCATCACATCGAAACCAGTAAGTAGTCTCTTATATTACCTTGTATGTTTCTAGACACTACTTTGTGAACTTTTGCTTCATAGTTATTATAAGCTCACTCTTGGATCTACCACCGGTAGCACCCCTGCACCTAACCTTCATTCATCCATCTCTATATTGCCCTAAAGACACTTTCTCACTCTCTCGAGTCTTCTCTATCACCCTACTACTCCCCTCAACCATCTACCAACCTTCTAAACCCCATAACCACCTTAGAACCAACCTCCATTTAAAAGCCCTAAATCACTGCCCCTACTGATATCGGTTATCCCCTACCAAGATGCCGGTTTTATAACCACGGTCGGTTATCCAGGTGACTAGAATCGGTCAACTCATGACTTATACCGAAACCAAACTTTCACCTATTTACCTCCCAATAATCTCATATCCAGCCTTATCTATCCTGTAGACTTTGATCTCGAGCGTATCATAACTAGTGACCAAACAAACAACATGACATTTTATTATTGGTAGTTTAGTCTCTATTGCTTTTAATGTAATCTAGGTACCTAAATCATGATTTCGCAATAGCTTCTTTATTATCATTTACATTAATTTGTATTAAAAGGAAACTCACCACCTTCAAAGGAAGTCTAATATTTCACGGGCACAAGGTGGTTCCCTCACTTATTGTTTAATGAAAATCGATGGTCTTGCTTTCTTATTTATAGGTAGTCCTTCCCAAACAAAAAGGAGCTCTTCACATCGTCCTCCGATCTCTCTACGGTATGCGCACACCTTCCCAACACTCAACAAGTATTCCTCCTAGCCCTAACCCTTATCTGTTTCTCAAGAAAATGAAAAGATAGAAATAACTCTATTCTGGAACAAAATTTCTGTGAAACATTTTGGCACGCCACTTACGGTGGGACCCTTCTCGGGTTTCTTTCTTTCTTGCTTGTTTTCATATAGGGAGCAGACTTGCTTTGTTTCTTTTTTCTAAATATTCACAAAAATATTTTGTCATTTTGGTAAAAGAAATTGTCTTTCTTTCACATCTTTGCATTAGTGAAAGTCATCTTCCTAACCTCTTCTCTTTCTTTGCTTCATCGAATATCATTTTCAATTTGGGTTTAAAACATGTGCATCACATTCTTTCTCGTTGTTTTTAATTCTAGTGAATGTAGATTAAGTAACAGGTCATACACGTGGGGGTGATATCCATGGTATTGATGAGAAATTAATCTTACTCTCACTACACAACACATACCAAATCACATCATAATCTACACAACATCTCAAACATCCCCCCTTCCCGCGGTATTCCTCTACCCGATTGAGGTAGCCTTACAAGCCAAAACAAACTTGACATCTCCCTTAGGTATTTTTTTTAGGATTGACATCATCTTGCGTCTAAGGCATAAGCCCAAAGTGATTAAAACTAATCCTAGGGTTAGTCTCTTGATTTGCTTGTGCATCTTGCTTGTTTTTTTTTCTTTCAGTTTTGTTTCTCTGTTATACCCTATCTCAGTGATCACTTCAGACAGTTTGGTGGGTATACTAAGCCTTGTTATCCCCAAACCAGCAGCCTCTTACATTCTCTCTTTGCCTTCATAGTGACCGACACCGGTCCTCTTCTACCGACATTGGTTACACTGACCGACGCCGGCTACCATCTGACCGACATCGGTTACTGGACCGCTTATCGGTTCTTATGTTTCACAATTCCTGACAAACCAACAACCTACCAATTCCAACATTTTGTTGCTGTTTCATTCCTGATTGACTAATTCCCTACTATATCCTCTTGTCCATGGTTGTTATCACCCGGCAACAAGCCGCAGCCATGGTTTCACATGCTTGTTCCGTGTCTTTGCCTGAGTCACCCCTTTGCATCCTATGGGGAATCCTATGGACACCAGTGCTTTTCCCAAGATCCCTATAGGAGATCCAGACTTTGCCAAATTTTTGGATGCTAATCCTAGCACCGTATAGTATTATTTGTCTCATACCCCTAACCGTACACCCGATAGTCAGCTCCTCTTTGGTATGCCTATTAGTATAGCCACTCACTTAGCCCCTTCCCCACCTAATAACTCCGCCTCACTGTCTTCATCCTTAGCCCCGTCTCCCAGCTCAGTGGCTTCAGTGGTTCATACTGCACCAATTGGCCTTCCTTTGGTTAATCTGGGGCCCCACATATCACTACCATCCACTGCCCCTACCTCATCTCTCCCGCAGATTGCCTCTTTCATAACTCGCTCTCTACCATCTATCCACATGAGCTTTCCCTCTCAGGCTCCACCCACCTTTTCATTTCCGCAGACTCATCCAGTGGCCTCAACATCTTATATAGGACACCCTTATTTGGCCACCCCAACACATTCATCATCATTACCTTATCAACATTCAACCCCACCATTGTCTAGTAGCAGCTCTTGGCCCAATCCTCCTCCATTTATGACGACAACACCATCATCTAACCCAACCAATGATTTAATCAAACAGATGATGGACAAGATGCAAAATCTTGAGGCTTCTATTTCAGGAAGCCGTAACACCCTGACATATGAGCAAGTTTTTGGGAGCCTATTCATCCTTCTGTCCCCCTTCATACATATCCTCCTCAATGGGAATTACCAAAATTTACTCACTTTAGTAGTAAGGAGGACCCTCAACAACACTTGCGATCATTTAGACATGTCTGCTATCTGATTGCTCATGACGATGCCTTACTACTCTGTACCTTCCCCATGTCCTTATCAGAACCTTCCTTGGAGTGGTACAATGCTTTAGCCTAGCACTCAATCTTCTCCTTTAACCAGTTAGCCCAATATTTCTTGGATCACTTCTCCATCAATATTTCCAAGAAAGTATCCATTACCGACCTCTATGCCATCGATGAATTTGAAAACGAGTCTCTCGCGATTTCGTTGGACGATGGTGGGGCCTCATCAACCAACTTACTTATGCCTTACCTCGGAGGCCAAGCTCATCAAACTCTTTACGCGGTCCTACGCTAAACACATTTCTCCCACCCTTCAAATTCAAGCTTTCCGCACCTTTGATGAGGCCTTTAGTATGGCTCGAAAACTAGAGATTCGAGCCTTAGAGGAGGAGAAATTGAAGTTGCACAACAAAAACTCAAATTTTGAACCCAAGACTCCACCAACAAACCCAACACCACCAAATCTCACGCATCGGCTACTTCAAAATCAAAAGGATCCATACACACGGTGACAGTCAAATCTCAAGCACCATCTAATACCCAACAAAATCCACCTATAAGTATAAAGCCGAGCCCATCAAGTACACTCCCTTGGGAGAAACTTATGATGTGATCTTGGACAAATTGCTTAAAGCAGGAGCTATCACCTTGCCTCCTGTTAAACCTCACTCTAGGTTTGATTTTGCCCGTGCTATACCTTCTTGGTATAAAGAAAATGACTTCTGTAACTTCCATCACGTGAAGGGACACAACCACGAAAATTGCAAGATGTTGAAAAACATAGTGCAAGAAATGGTTGATGCAGGGGATATAACCCTCGATAATCCTAATGCCCATGCTAATCAAAATTTAAAAATCTTCAACAAACCATTTCCAAACCATTCATCTAACAGTAACACAAACCAAGAAACCTCAGCCGAGGAGGAGAAGAGTGTGCATGAGATCCATGCGGTCTTCAACTCCTAACCAAGGGCTTCCATCGAGGAAATTCTGAATCGAGCCTCTTCACCAATGTAGGGGTCTTTGTCCCCTTCTCCTTCATCGGGACAAGAGGACAGCCCCGCTATTCCTTTACCCATAAAGGAATCAATCACCCGAGTTCTCTTCTCACGAAGAGACTTATTACACCACATCCTCAAGGCGTGAGAAGATGTTATCCAACCTATCTATTTCCCAAACATCTCCTCCCACCACTCTTGCTGCAAAAGAAGAAGGATTGCCACTTTTTCTCGTCATCCTTGAGGATAAACCCATTGAGCCTACATCACCAAACTCCTTAACCATGACGGATCCTCTAGAACATGCCCTCCTTCCTATCAGGTTCTTCATCACCTAAATCTTTCTAGTGACCGGTTGACCTCTTAACACCCATTGATACAACGCCTCATTTGCCCCCTGTATCACACCCACAGTGGACCGGAATCACAGCCCACTTCTCTTCCATACCAAAATTCCCATCCACATGTGATGATTGTCATCCCCTAGAAGATAGACGAGTCTTATGGGAATGTTTGAGTACACCATGCTCTACTCAAATGCAGATGACTAATCCAGACACCTCTACCATATACCTGAAGTTTTTACAAAAGCTCAAAATGTTTATGTCCTCACCTTCACCCCCCTCATCTCTACCAAATACCTCATCCACCTCTATCAACCTAACCAAACCTTCCCCTATGCTTGGGACTTCACCAATACCTAGCCTGACGTACCCACATAAATGGTTAGATTTATCCAAAAATAAAGCCGTCAATCCACTTAGGAGACAGACCCAATCTCCTCGAGTCCAATCTATGCCTCCGCCACAACTAAAACCCTCACCCCGATCACACCGGTACAGTAGGCACAATTTCAACCCTCGTCGTCACACCTACCTTCTATATTAGGTCCTCACCCCTCCACCTTGCCTCAATACACCATGCCTCCCACTTCTTCTTTAACACGAATTACACCTTCTGCACCGATACAGAAATCCACGGGCATCTCAACAACGTCGCCCCAAGTATCCCGCCTACTACCAACCCTAAGCAAACTCGATCATCGAAGGACTTGTTTGTTGTCACTCCTCTTTCCTCGTGGTTGTTTCTGTCACCACGTCATCTCGTGGCCTCATCATCTAACTAGCTAAACATGACTTCTTGAAAGAAGCCACATCTAGTTAAACCCAATCATCAAAATCCTTTGCCTAAACCACCACCCATACGAACCACTCGTACCCAACCATTACCAAAACAATCAATAATCTCACCCACTATATCAATAGCCTCATCTTAATCTGAATTTGATCCACTCAAAGGATCTTACGCCAAGATCCTTGATATGTTGGTAGGGGATGTGACCATTTCCCTACCCCCACTCAGACCCAATGATCCATCTAAACCTCAACCTATAGGTTATGATGAATCTAAAATCTATGCCTACCACCGCACACTAGGACACAATGTAGAAGGATTCAAAGCTTTGAAAGACATCTTTCGCTTGATTGCCTATCTCGGATAGAAAATCTAAGAAAGACAACTTACGGAGGGAAAATCCCTTAGCTTCGATCTCTTCTCCTATACCACCTATCCCCGCCTCCACAAATCTATCATCATTATAACCCCCTCTAGAGAACAATGACTTATCCCTGCCATCTTCCTCATCTCGTATTCACAAGATCAACATGATTAGCATTGCTACTCGAGGTCAGAAAAACAATGGAAAAGCTAAAGAGAGCACACCTGCGGCCTCTCTTTCTCCTTCCGCCATCCCGATCGCACCACCACCTAAAGTGGTTATTCGTGGACCTACCTATCCAGTCTCTGATGGAGTTTCCCATCGCACTATGATCAAACAACTTCACCAATCTCCTATAAAAATGACACTCTATGATCTCATTCAAACATCTGAATCTCATCGACAAGCTCTAATTGAGATCCTCTAAGGGATAGAGGTCCTACCTAATGAAACCCTACCCATCACCTCCATCTTAACACCCAACCACGTCGCTTCTCTCACCAAACAACCTACCTCCACAACCACCTCTGTCCCTGTACAGCAAGCCAGCTACTGTCAATTTTTCTGAAGAAGAAATTGTCGTCTTTGGTGCAGAAGATCCTGACCCCACTCTTTTCATCTTAGCTTACGTCCTAGGACATTCAGGTACGTCATGTTATGATTGAAGAGGGAGCTAGCCTAAACATTGTCTCTTCCAAAGCCTTCCAACATATGAATATCCCTCCTAGCTACATGTGTGCCAACCCCACCATGTTGCATTCATTCAACGATGCTATTACTTCTACCCTAGGCACCGTGATCCTTAACATTTGTGTAGGGCCATGTACCTTGCCCGAACTCTTCTATGTCCTTAAGGGAGAGTTCCAATACAACATGTTGTTAGGCCGCCCTTGGATCCGGGCTATGGGATGTGTTCCCTCCACCTTACATAGATGCATAAAATTTGAGTATGAGGGGAAGTCATACACTTTCACACCACGGTGGACGCTTCCCCCTTCAAAATTGCAATATCATACCACCCTAATGATGTGATTGTACCGGTCAAGGCACCCATTGATCCGACCCAACCATCTACTTCAACCATGCCTCAACCATCCACCTTAGCCGCACCCACGCCTTCGACCAATGAAACCACCGACGCGAATACCTCTTCCTTCCCCTGCGGACAACATCCCAACCTTAGATCCCTTGGTAGGTGTTTTTCAATGCCTTACGTTGGGGGAGTACCGCCTATACAATGTTAGCACCTTCCATACCCCACAAGAGTATGGACAGTTACATGCACATCCTACCTATGACCGTCGTGTGGGGGAGGTGATCTCCTACGGACCACCTAATTGCCACACCAACCTAACGTATGGGGGTGTTGATGCATCCTCTGTCACCCCTGAACCTCCCTTGGTGTGGTTCCCTTCCAATTTGATTTTCAATATCTAACCAACCATCATTTCACCCTCACCTTCCTGACTCGCTGTGCTTGGAAAGGTTTTGGTTTCGGTCTTTATGAACAAGGCCGACATACGATCATTCCCATGACTACACGCAAACACAAAGATCATAGTGGTCTTGGATTTTCTGAACCACCTACACCGAAGAAACCTCGTGTCAATTGTATCCAGGAAGATGACGAAGTCACCCCTTCCAACCATCAACGCCCATTTTGCCATCTTCACCCACGGAGTCGATAGACCCAGAATCTATCCTCCTAACTTTTTTTTCGTGAATGCTATCTTTTTTGGTTAGCCCAATTGGAGCTTCTTGGCGAATGTCATCTTACAACTCTTGACCACCTTCAAATTTATCAAAAGCGCATCAAGCGTGCTTATGATAAGTGAATTCATGAGTGTACCTTTAAGATTGGCGATCTTGTCCTCAAAGAGTATCAACATGTAACCAAACTAGAAAAGAGCAAACGTGGAAAATTTTCTCCTAATTGGATTGGGCCTTACCTTATCACTCACACTTACGGATCAGGTACTTATCATTTAGCTTCACTTAATGGTAAACCTGAGCCTAAACCCCTTAATGCCTTGTATCTCGACCATTCTACTATTGAATTTAGTGTTACATCACTTCTTATCTACCTTGCACTCGTCCCTTGAGCTCATTTACCACCTCATACACCTTGTTTCGTGCATCTCAAAGTAGAATCAAACTCATGTGGTTTGATCATCACCTCCTCTTAAAGATGCCTTCCCCTTTTTAGTCTGGTCCATGACTTAAAAGTATCAAAATAACAAGTTCTCAATTATACAATTATAGGATATTCTTGAGTCAAACTTCCTGCAAAACTAGATGCTTCATGCCAAACGGACATCTAGACCTCTAAGCTATAAACTAGACTGCTCCCTCAAAGGACAACTATGTGTAAATCCACATCTACTACTATAAGTAGACTGCTCCCTTGAAGGACAACTATACAAAGTCATCCTCTATCAGAAGCTTCTCACATTGATCAGCTTCATGAAGACCTCAAGAACAACAAAATGCATATCCCATATAGACTTCCCGCATCGATCAGTCTATATCCAGAAAAATAAAAGTAGTATTCAAAAGTACTTTTGAGTCATGGACTTGTCTATTTAGGTTTGGTTCTCTTTCATCAGAATAATCACCTTATAACAAGTTCTTTGTGCCCCAGCTATACCATCCACCTCACCTCACCATTCTTCAAAACAACAAAACTCAAGGGACATGACATATATCCGATATATTGTGATTATACAACTCTTTTCACCTATCGACTTCTCACATATGTAAGGTACCTAGGGATTCAAGCTCATCCTATGATAATACGTGGTTTGTTTAGCTCTTTCCAACTATGGGACACTTTTGCCTCTTTTACCTAAATCTAGGATTATGTGTTGACCTTAATCAGGACACGGTTTCCTATGCTTGGGTAAGCTAACCCTCGCTTCACCTATACCCACACCAACACCACCAATACCTTACCAACACCAACAACATTACCCTACCAACATCAAACTTTTACCAACCAACAAATTGCAACCACAAGAATTCACCTCTCTCCACGGTCCTAAGGAGAACTACATCGGTTTGAGGCCCCTCCTTGCTTTGTGTAATGGGCTATGTAGGTAGCACTTAGGAGACATGGGGTCTCCCAAGGTTAGCTCGACCATCCCCTACCATAACCTATCATGTGTTGTGTTTTCCTTAAAAATATAAATATTTTCACGTATTTATATTGATAACACTCACCTTTGTCCTTTATCAATCCAAACATTCAAAACACAAACATTCTTATTATTATCATAACTCAAATCAACATACATATTCAGTTTTATTTAGATGTTAAACAAATACATCTTCTCTATTATCGACGTGCAGGTCGAGTCCTTATTTATTCTTCTACCCCTATGTATGAAACTCACTTAGGCCCCAAAGACTCGCCCCAACCCATAGCCGTACCCGAACCAATCGGCCTAACCCATGGTGCACCCAATCAATCGTCCCGACCCAAGGCCATAACCAATCAATCGGCTGACCAAGGCCGTAACCAACCAATCGGCTGACCCAAGGCCACAACTCACTAATCACCCACGACCCCGCAGGCGCTGACAATCAATCGGCTCGACCCAAGGCGCGACCAACCAATCGGCCCGACCCAGGCCGTAACCAACTAATCGGCAACCTAAGGCTGCAACCAATCAATTGGCCCGACCCAAGGCGCAACCAATTCATCGGCTGACCCAAGGCTGCGACCAACCAATCGCCCCGACCCCAAGGCCACAACCAACCAATTGGCCCGACCCATGGCGCACCCAACCAATCAGCTTGACCAAAGACCGCACCAATTAAGTACTTCGATCGAGGCCCAAATTACGATTCTATCCACCCATCATGTAGCTATTTGTTCAAGCAAGCTCACTATTCGTGTTTTAGCATGACTAGGATACGTGAATTGATCACCAACCAACTTTGCCTAGACCAAGACCGTGACGTTTATCTCAACCAAACCAACCATTTGGTACTACCAAACATGCCTAAACATTCGGTACCTTACCCGTTATATACCCCGAGCTACTTTCTATGCCTTGGATACTGTGGATTATATAATCCTTGTTTGGATAAACTATTGACCTTTGCCTATGAATTGCTTGTTTGCTCTTTAAATCATGTACCACTGTCGCACTACTACATTTCAATGTGTGTCTACTTCCTTGAACGTTACCCCACCATCTTACCATCATCTCATCATCATTCACCCTTTATCAACCCTATCCCCGATTTCACGTCGCCTCAATCTGCGATAGATTTGAGGGGATTACCTATACCCTTAACTCGGGAAACCACTTCTTATTATTGTCGGTGCTGACTTTACAAGACAAGCTACACAACAACAAGGGGCAAATGTAGACACCAAATTTGGGTCTTATGACACCACGTGCCCCGCATCTCATCTTATGACCTAACCCTACCTCACCACCTAAACCTTACACACTTAATTATTTATTAATTACCTTATAATTAATAAATCCACATCTCCAACCCTGCCACCTCACCTCACCACCTCACCATGACCTAGCCCTAACCTTAAACTAACCTAATTAAGACCTATAACTTGGTCCAAACCCACACCCATGACTCATCACCCCTCACCCACACCAAAATGAACCTAATAATGACTTGACCAAGCCCACAATTGACCCCTCGGGAGAAAAGGAGGGAAAGTTGGCTATTTTACTAAAAATAGCCAACTTTGACCTAATCGACATCGGTCCTATGCGATCAAGCATCGGTTAGGTAACCACCATCGGTTCCCTGTAAATGACCTCCCCCAACCAAAACAAAAGGATCTGAATTCATTTGCAAGAGAGAGACAAGTGAGAGAGAGAGAAGAGGTTGCAGAGAGAAGTATTGAGCCCAAGACTGTGGCGAGCAACTAGATCATGGTCACACTCATCTAAACATTGGGAGAGTTAAAGGATAGCTTCATCACTCACTTCCAATTTCGGATCATCCCAATGAGCCTTGCCTTTGCCATTGCATTCCTTGGACTCGCTTCCGCATCGAAAACTAGTAAGTAGTCTCTTTTATTACCTTGTATGTTTCTAGACACTACTTTGTGAACTTTTGATTCATAGTGATTATAAGCTCACTCCTAGATCTACCACCCGGTAGCACCCGCACCTACCCTTCATTCATCCATCTCTATATTTCCCCAAAGATAGCTTTCTCACTCTCTGAGTCTTCTCTATCACCCTACTACTCCCTCACCATCTACCAACCTTCTAAACCCCATAACCACCTTACTGACCAACCTCCATTTAAAAGCTCCTAAATCACTCGCCTACGATATCGGTTATCCCCTACCAATACCGGTTTTATAATCTGCATGTCGGTTATCCAATGACCGACATCGGTCCACTATGACTTATACCAAAACCAACCTTTCACCTATTTAGCTCCCAACAATCTCATATCTAGCCTTTTCTATCCTCAGTAACTTGATCTCGAACGTATCAATAACCGGTGACCAAACAAACATCATAACATTTTATTATTGGTAGTTTAGTCTCTATTGCTTTTCGTAATGAGGTACCTAAATCATGATTTTGCAATAGCTTCTTTATTATCATTTGCATTAATTTGTATCAAAAGGAATGACCACCTTTGAAAGGAAGTCTAATATTTCCTGGGCACAAGGTAGTTCCCTCACTTATTGTTTAACGAAAATCTAGTGGTCTTGCATTCTTATTTACGGGTAGTCCTTCCCAGGACAAAAGGAGCTCTTCACAATCAATTTGATCTCTCTAAAGACGTGCACACCTTCTCAACACTCAACAGTATTCCTCCTAGCCCTAACCCTTATCTTTTTCTCAAGAGAATGAAAAGATAGAAATGACTCTATTTTGGAACAAAAATTTCATGTGAAACACCAATTACTTCTTTGTCCTCAATACTTTTCCTAACTAATAGGGTTCTACATTTTCTTCCATAAAGTGCCTCAAACGGTGCCATCTTAAGAGAAGCATGGTATGTATTATTGTATGCAAATTCAACTAATGGGAGATACTCCTCCCACTTATACTACTGATCCATACAATACATCTGTAACATATCTTCCAAAACTTGATTTACTCTTTCAGTCTGTCCATCTGTTTCAGATGATACGTAGAACTAAAGTTTAGTTTAGTTCCAAGAGCTGCATTAAGTGTTTTCCAAAATCTTGACATCATTCTAGGGTCTCTATTAGATATAATTAATTTAGGTACTCCATGTAATCTAAAAATTTTGTGTACAAATCTTTTAGCTAAAACAGGAGAATCATCCCTTAAATTTCCAGCAATAAAATGAGCTACTTTCGTTAGTTTATCAACAACTACTAAAATAACATCATGTTTATTTCTTGACATAGGCAACCCTTGCATGAAATCCATGCTTATTACTTGCCATTTGTACTTTGCGGTATGCTATGGGGATATAATAAACTAGCCGGGTGCATATGTTCCACTTTCACACGCTGACATTCAAGACAATGAGTCACAAAATTAACATCTTTTTTCATTCCCTTCTAGAAATATTGTTGTTTTATATCAGCAAGCATTTTAGTAATACCTGGGTGTCCAGAAAAGGGTGAGTTGTGAAATTCAACTAACAATTTCTTTCTCAAATCATTAAGCAAAGGTATGTATACTCTGTTTTCATAACGTAAGATTCCTTCATTATCGAAATGAAAACCTTTATACCTTTCATCTTTTAGATCTGTAGCAAGCACTGTTTTTACTTACTGAAAGTATGAATCAGATTCCATTGCACTTTTTACTTCATCTTTAAACTGAGTTCTTAATGTTATAAGAGTAGAAATGTGCTTCCTATGACTTAGAGCATCAGCTACTCTATTCTCTTTTCCTTTGATGTAACTTATATCAAAATCATATTGAGACAAAAACTCTAACCACCTTCACTATCTTGCATTTAGATTTGGCTGAGTGAAAATGTACTTCAGCCCAAGATGATCAGTTTTCAACTCAAATGGTTTACCAAGTAAATAATGCCTCCAAACTTGAAGTGCATGAACTATGGCAGCAAGCTCTAAATCATGTGGAGCATAATTCAACTCATGTAACTTAAGTTTTCTACTTTCATATGCTATGACATGATCATTTTGTAACAAAATACCTCCAAGGCCTTCCCTGGATGCATCTGTTACAACAGTAAAGTCTCCATTAGGATCAGGTATAGCTAAAATAGGTGCTTTGAAGTCAACTGAATTTTCAAATTTTAAAAGCAGATTCACATTTATCATTCCAAAAAAATTTCTTATCCTTTTTCTGCAATGAAGTTATTGGTGCAGCCACCTTAGAAAAATCCTTAATGAATTTTCTATAATAACCAGCAAGGCCCATGAAGCTTCTTACTTCATGTACATTCTTTGGTGTAGGCCATTTAGTTATAGCTACTATTTTAGAAGGATCTACTACAATCCCATTCTTACTTATAACATGACCCAAATAATGAACTTTGGTATCAAAGAAAGAACATTTGGATAACTTACCATATAACCATCTCTTTCTCAGAATTCCCAAAACTATTTTCAAGTGCTCTTTATGCTCCTCAACACTTTTAGAATATATGAGAATGTCGTCCAAGAATACAAGCACAAAATTGTCCAGGTATTCTTGAAAGATATTGTTCATTAAATTCATAAAAGTTGTAGGTGCATTAGTTAATCCAAAGGGTAAAACCGTGAATTCATAATGTCCATACCTTGTCCTGAAAGTTGTTTTATGAATATCTTCATCCTTAATTCTTAATTGATGATATCCAGATCGAAGATCTATCTTGGAATATACTATTGCTCCTCACATCTGATCAAATAGATCATCAATCCTAGGAAGTGGGTATCTATTTTTTACTTTGTTGCTTTGTTTAACATCCTATAATCAATACACAATCTAAGTGTTCCATCTTTCTTTTTCACAAATATCACTGGTGCTCCCCAAGGTGAAACACTTGGTCTAATCAAACCTTTAGACAAAAGTTCTTGCAACTGAGCCTTAAGCTCAACTAACTCTATGGTAGTCATTCGATAAGGTGCTTTAGAAATAGGTTCCATACCCGTTTGATTTCAATGGTGAAGTCAAACTCCCTTTTGGGTGGCAAACCCGGTAATTCTTCCAGAAATACGTCACTGAAATTCTGATAGCAATGGGTAACATTCCATGAAATCACTATTTTCTTCTACAGACTCTGATATCTTTACCGCATACAAGGTACAACCTTTATTTTTGGCCTTTTTAAGTTGCATAGCTAACAATTTCCTAACTGAAATTTCTCATTTTACACCTTGAATCCCTGTTGTTTTCTATAGATCATCCAAACAACTAATATGTTTTTCAAAACAATCCACTTTTTCTTTATGCACAGCTAACCAATTAACACCTATGACTATATCATAAGATCCCAAAGGTGCAACATAGAGATCAACTTCAGTGGAAAAGCTAGGTAAGTCAAGGATTTCCCCAAAAAGACACATACTAACTGTATGGACAGAATTATTACCATAATGTATAGTCCATGATTTATCCATTTTCCAGCTTTTCTCTTAAGTTTTGAAGCAAGTTTACTAGAAATGAAACATTCAGTAGCTCCCAGTATCAAAAAGAACAGTTACAGGTATGCCAAATAACTTACTAGGAACTTCAATGGGTGTAACTTGCTTTTCAACTTGCTTGTCAGCTACTACAACATGTATCTTGTGCTGCTGATTATGATCATCCTTCTTCAAAGGACATTGATTTACGTAATGGTCTTTGCCACAATTATAACAGCCTCCTACAGGTCCCTTTTTAGGCTCAAAATTATTTCCAGCCTTAAAATTGTCATGTTGGCCTCCATAGGACTTCTACCCGTTATTATTATTCTTGGCAAAATTATTCCTTGCATTTCCAACAGGCTTGTTCATTGTTGTTTTCTTATTATTATCAGCTACAAACATTTTTTTACCAAAATTTTTCCATGTTCCCTTCTTAGGTGCAAGAGAAGCTGAAGAAGAGTTTGGAGTCTTCTTCCACACTTCCTCTTTATGAGCAGAAATAGATTTTAATTTCTATTCCTGCCTTATGGATTTCTCAACAACCCCTTCCATAGTGGTTGGGCTGTGAACATCAACCTCTCCCCCAATAATGGGATTTAATCCCATGATGAATTTTCATATCCTAAACTTCTCATCAGTTTGATACTGAGGTACATATTTGAGGAGTTTTGTAAACCACTCCCAATACTCAGTTACAGTTAGCTTTCCTTGTGCTAAGTTCTAAAATTCTATCATTTTTTGATCATAATAAAGTTGTGGTAGCCAGTGTTGCCTAAAATAACCTTTAAATTGATCCCAAGTGATGTTAGTTTCATCAATATTTAACTCAGCCTTACGGTTGTCCCACCATGAAGATGCCTCATGGGAAAGCTGATATGCTCCCCAAATAGCTTTGGTTTCCTCTGAGAAGTTTCTTATTGCAAAGTACTTCTCCATTTCACTGAGCCAATTCTCAGCTCCATCTCCTAATGTGGTGCCATCAAATTTGGGTGGACTTATCCTTTTTATATCATTAGTGAGTTCCGCTGCCAACCTTGCCTTTTTGTTTTCTGGTTGGATAGGTACATTACCATTGTTATTATCAACACCCAAATCGGGGTTGTCCTCAGGAGGTGGCTGATTGTTATTACCAGCTTCTTCTTCCTCCTCATTTCCCATCACTTGTTGTTCAAGTACAGCCAAATGATCTCTTGTGTCCAAGAGGGCATAGGATCTCATCAAGTTTTTGGGTATTGCTGCTCCTTCATTAGGTGGAGCATTATTCACAACGTTTCCCCTTGTTCTAACCATTTTTATTACAATAAAATCCAATTTTTTATCAGATTATGGACATAATAGGTCCAAGAGCTGCAACCTTCAGCTCTGATACCAAGATGTAACATTCCCATATTAAGACTTTAGAAACAAGGAATTTTTTTTTGCATGAGTAATGTTCTCTGTTCTAAATACTTAATTCAGAACACACATTTCATAACAATCATTCTTATAATAGATAACCATATGTAGCTATAATGACTCGGTGTACAACCGATCTATTCATTCCATGACTCAGTTAACTACCGATCCATTTATGTGTAACATTGAGTTTGGAGTATTCTACTAAATACTTCATATTCTTGGTTCTCTCACCCTATCTGGGTTTTGAGTGATCTTTCCAAGGGACCTAACTAAATAATTGTTACCAATATTCATTGGCATCACGAACCTTAGACTGGTGACATAGGACAATGCAATCAACATCTTGTGATACTTTGGCCAAAGTTTTATAACATACTATTTGTATTACTTATTCCTTGATGACATACTCGTCAATCTAGAATACATCCATCACCCCACTCCATTGTTATCTAGAATGTCTTACACTGACTCCTGTCAGTCCCCTTGCCCAAGGTTTAACTCAAGCGTAGGTTAACAACATAGGTCATGATATGACGAGGCTCTTGAAAACTTAGGGTAAATTGGCATACTGGGTCAACCTAGGTTAACCCCGTGTGCCAAAGTACCCTGAGTCCTAAAGGGCTACTTCATATCCTGATTATGGTACTAACCAGTCCTGGATAGGAATCTTGAACAAGTTCAAAAGTGTGTAGATCTCAACGATCAATGTGGAAGGGTGTTGCCACATGTCATCTGCACTATTGTATCCTCGAGAAGATCCTAATCTTCTCAAAGGTACAACCTTGTAGTTGACATGTGTCAACATCCTATGGCACAACCTCGTAGAGATGTACATACCTCCAAGAGTTTATTTACGTTATGTTAAATTTGGTTTTAAAGACTACCTAAATCGGCAGCCCACCAAACCCCGAGTCCAACATTCCTTTAAGTTCCCTTTTTAAAGTTGAGATTCATTTAATTCAAGAACTTAATTTACTTTAGGATTGCTTCCTGAATTGATAGTTTTGACCTATCATCTCGTTACCCAAGAGTAAGACAGCAATAACTTATATTCCATAAATTAATAACTTAACCATTTAAGGGAGTGTAACAGCCCATTAGGCTGAAACATATCAGACTTATTGTAATTAAGTCTTAATGATTCACAACCATATCTTCTTCTTTTTTTATTTAGTGCCTTACTAGAGAGGAAGGGTCTACCTCTTCCTAGTGCATTTTTAGGGCTTGCCACACCCTACCATGTTATTTAAAGTTACAATAATCATTATTATAGTTTTATTTCACCTCACAAGGTATAATGAAAACTTAGATAAGAATGTTGTATTCAGCCACCTATTTTATTTTCAATTTTCTTAGGGAATTTATCTAAGTTCCCTTTTTAATTCATTCTTTAAAAAATACACATCCAATCATATAGATAACGAGAAGATTATACTCAACAAGATAATTTACACAATCTATATAAGTAATTTCTCACTCTTCATTTCATTTCCAAACTTATACAATTATAGCTTATGCCTTTTTAGGCATGCTTTAAGACATCAACCTTCCTACAAAAGAAACAAACTTTTCTTTTTACAATACAATTCAGAAATCAACTCAGAATTCTTCACTAAAATCAATTTAGAGCAGTCAATGCATCATTTAAGTTTTTGCCTTCTTTTACCCCTTACGAAGTCCATCTGCAAAAATTGCTAGCACAGGTCAGTTCAATGAACTGAGCATGATAAGCACTAATCCTTAAAACAAGTGCATTCCAATAATTGTTTCAATAAAACAACCCTGTTATAATGACAACAATTACTTCATACTCTCTAAGCTATAAGTAATATCAATATAAGAAGATTCATAGTACATTGTTTAAACAAAGTGGACAGGATATATTCTATATTACTTGCCCTAAAAATTTAAAGTATAATTGATTCTAGCAATTACATTCATAATCAATAACATATATAACACTGATTTTTTTCCTAACAATTATAACACCACTCACATCATAACCTAAGTTACAGAAGTAATTTCAACATAATCTTTTTCAGATGAATCATCTCTCTCTTTTTTTTTTTTTTTTTGCAAGGAAGGAAGAAACATTCCATTTACCAAGTACTTATTCATCCAAAAAGTTGAAATAGTTTATATCATGATTTAAACAGATTCTTAAAGTATCTTCTATTTAAAAACTAAGCCATTAAAGGTATTCATCCAAAACAGGATCATACAAAATAAATTCAAACAGAAGTGATGGATTAACTGCCACCTTCAATTTCTTTTACCAACCTATCTTCTACCTTAGTCTTCTTAATTTTCAATCAATGAAAAGTATGCAAGACAAATAAACATTGACTTCCTTTTTACAATAAGAATAACAATCAGGAGTTTATAAACAAAGACCTTATCCTAGCTATACGAAAAGGAGTCTTATCAGGTTAGGATCCCCATCCCAATTATTTCTTTCAACTACTAAGACAGTTCTGCCTTCTCATAACCATTCCATTTGAGTTCATTACAAGTTCTAAGGAATGAGCACAATAATCAATCAAGGAAAAGAGTATTAATGTAATAGACTTCCCTTCTTAAACCCTTTTACTTCTTTCCCTGTTATCTCTAAGCAAAACTGTGACGATCTAAACACTATTGCAATCAAGTTTAGAATGAAGTCAAGCTTCTAAGACATAATAAACGTTCATTAGACCAACCAGGAATGAGAAGCAGAGTAGTTCTAGCACTTGAGTTCACCCAATAGTTTGGGTAAGGTAGAGCCATCTCATTGGTTTACCATTACATCCCTATAGGATCTACAAACTGTGCATCCAATAAAAGTCAAGATCAATATTTAACATAATCATTACGAACCGATCAAGGCTCAGAATATAATTCCGATCCAAATGAAATAGACTACATTTCCTCAAATACTCAAACCATTCGAGTTTAAAATCAAGTTAGGGTAACTTCACGTTTCCCTTAATGACAAAGTAATCAGAGACTGAATTAGTTGAACCGATACATCATTCGGTTACTATTTTTAATATGAAACACTAAGCCAAATTGAATATTCAGAATTGATTTACCGTATTCAAATCATAATTTCACAAATACCCAAAGGCTGTATTATTCAAACCATTGTAATGAATGTCACATTAACAGTCCAGAATAAAATAGGTCTTCCATTTGCATCCAAAACATTTCAATCCTATTTCTAACTTCAAACAAAATGTATTGAACTGGACATCATTAAAACTTGTCGACTTTAAAGTCGGGTTTGAAAGAGTTTCCACTACCATTAACATGGACATAAGAACTAGATTTCAAAAACCATGTCAAAAATACTACAAGTTACAGTCTTGTTTGCCCAAAATAATAGACACAATTTTCTTTTAATACTTTTTCAAAAACAACTAAGATTTCATAGGTAGAAAACAAAGTCATCCATATACTATTCCTCCTGTGCATGCCAATGTTGCTATCATTCAAGGTTTCACACAAGAATAAAGCAACTAACTAGATGTTGTCTTATCCATAGTGCCTATGAACTTAAAAATAGTCAATCCCCTTTCACAAGAGAAGTGTAGACTAGCCATATATATAATGTTTCTAGAATACGCAACTTTATAATAGTCAAAGTTTCACATGGTGATACCAAAAAAACCTTCCACGAGTTATTCACAGACCAAATAACCACGAGATAAAACATGAATATCATAAGCAGGTAAACATGAAAACAACACTGTTCCATCCACCGAAACAAGTTTTTAACTAAAGAGATTCAACCCAGTTTGAGTGTTTCGTGAAGTTAAAAAGAATCACAACAGTTCGCAACTCCAAACTTAACGAACACAGGTGGATCTATTGCAACAATAAAGACTTCTAAAGAAGTCAAAATCAATAAACAATTTCAACCACTGAGAGCCCTTTACAGTTACAGTATTACTCATATGTTCACAAATCCACTGTGAAAGAAAAGTAATGCAAACAAGTTCCAAAAGAATCAAGCAAACTCCCGATTCAACCCAAAACTCAAGTTTACACAAAACCCATGAAATCATTTTTTTACTAGACAAGCATAAATACATAGAGCTCATCAGAATAGAGTTGTTTTAATAAAACACTTAGAGGAAAGCAAAGATTTTAATAGTTAGGGCCTATCATGCCTGATAGTGTCGCTGTAAAATCGAAGAAGACCTCTGGCTAAGCCCGTTCTTTCTCTTCTTCTCCATGAAAGGTCAAACAACAAAATACCACTTCCACCATGCCTCATATATTCTCCACGAAACAAAAATAGATTTGAAACCCTCAAAATAGCCATGCAATGAAGTATAAACTGCTGGTTCGAAAGACCAGTGTGCATGCAGAGAGAAAAATGGAGTGCATGAAAAATGAAACAACCAAACAAAAATCCATTTGCATGCCTCCCTAAGCGATCTAGGCTCACGAAACCATGCACATTAATTGCATTAATTCCATATCTCCCGCCCAATCTTCCTTTCCACCGCCAAAATCTGGCAAGTTCTAAATCAAAATAAACAAGTGTTTCCATTTCTAGAGGTACTGCCACCTAGGCCTCTGCTAGCCAAATTAACCTCTACCAAAGTTGGTAGTTCCCAATGTCCTTACAACCTTATCACCATCTTAAATGCCATAGAAACTACCACCCAACACTTGCGACCCTTAGGTTCCCATACATAGCAATAAGTTTAGGATAGGTTAATGACTTAGGTTAGATCTTAGGTAATTTAAATTTAACACCTTAGGATATAACACTAGTCACTTACCTTAGCAATAGGTTAGATAAACCCTTAGGTAATATCCAAAATTACATAGTTTAGGAACTAGGTTAGATTAAAATCACATTTTGACAAATCAATCAACTAAGATGTTTCAGGATGGATTCGAGAATTAAGTATAAAATCTTAGATAGGAAAACTCACATATCTTACTTGGCTTAAGGTCCAGTTCTCTCCGATGCCATAATTGGCTGAAAACCAAATTGTGACTGTAATGACCTGCCGGGGTCAATTTCCAGAATCCAATGAAACTTTCCACAACATGGAAATATTCTCATATGAAGGAGAATTAAAGAACATATATATATATTCTAAGTTCAGTTCAGAACTAATAATTCATAGAATGCCAATTCATGGTTATTCATCCTGAATATATTTAAAACATTCCTTGGATCATTGTAATTGATCCAAGGATGAGTCGTAGAGATAGATAAGCTTACAATCCTCCTGAAATCAGATTGCACTAATCCACAAGAAATGAATCCAGGCATATTCTAGTTCAATCAAAGATCTCAAGAGCAGAAAAGACATATCCATATCAAGCAGGATTTCCCGAAATCAAAAGGACATATCCTCATAAGGAAAATCACATAACAACACTTGAATACAAAGGAGGAAAATAAAAATAGTTAAGGGTGTTACATTTTGTGCCATTTCCTTATTATCCTTTATCCAAATGTCATAAGTATTATATTCTCTCCACAGACTGTCATACTTTGTATTGGTACTAATATGCAAGCATGGATTAAACATACACTTCATCTCTTCCTTGTAGAATCCCAAAACCTTTTGTTTTTCTTCCACTAGACTTTGCAAATAGTATTATACCTCATCTTAGAGAAAAGTACCTCTAAAATTCATCAAGAATCCAACTTTTAGCCTCGACATGTCTCGGTCTTAACAATACATTGGTTTACACTAATGGACCAACAACATTTACACAAAAGGTTGTCTATTAATTTCTCAACCTATTAAAAATTATGAGATAGCATATATCACCTTCATTATTGTCAATACAAAAAGGTTCATTGGCTTCTTCCTCCTTTTAACACTCTCCTTGAGCACTCTAAAGTTTATCAAAGAATAGTAACTCAAACTACAAACTTGTCTCTTTACCTCCAAGACTTCTCCAAGACTTTCTAAAGCATGGAACCATGTTGAAAAATTCATTCATGTAATACTCTTCCTTTTCCAACTCTGAGATTTCACTAAACTTCAAACTAATACCTTCGTGTACTCATACTAATCTGCACATTTATTAGCCCTTCCAAAAAATAAATTTAGAGATAACATTTTGTAACTTGAAAAATATTGAATAACTAAGGAATTTTCTAAGCACCCATTAATCCTTAGTGATTTCTCAATCAATTTCACAAACCCTTCCTTATAGAGTTTTACCAAGTTTCAATTTTAGCTTCCCACTTAGGTTTCTTTAGTGCACAAAGATGGACAGTCAAAGAATTTGACTTTCGTACAAACTCTAAATCCTTAAAACCACTATAATCCATTTCAAAAGCATGTTCTAATGCTATATACAATTTGAGTGAGGTATTTTAACCATAAATTTCCCATTTTAGGTTTTTAAAACTTGAAATCAGTTTTAAAAGTTCTAAATTTGATTATCTCACATCTTACCTTTGTAAATTAGTCCTTGGAAACATTCACACCTTACTCCTTCTCTGAGAGTTGTATTGGTTCTAAATCCCTTAATAGGGTACTCTCAGGTTGATGAAGAATACAAATTTCAGTTTATTTTTCTCACCTTTTAGGTTAGAAATTACCTTTTCTAATCTTCAATATTTACTTTTCAAGTTAGAAGTAACTAGTTCTCTTGTTTAAATACCATTAAGCTTCAAAATTACGATGTTAGAGTTTATAACCACTCTCACAAAAAATATCAATCAAGGTGCTAATATTATCAATTCATACACTTAGATCTCATGAGTATACAGGTTCATGTAAATTCTCACTCCAAACCCTTCAACCGATCAATGACTTAATCAAAATTCTTACCTCCACTCATTCTACCATGCATTGTCCTTTGATAATCCTCATTGTGAGATCCTCATTTATCAATGTTTTTCATAACCTTATAAACATGTGCATGCTTATAGTTTTAGATAATTTATTCAACCTAAGATTCAATCACAAAAACCAAGAAATGTCATTAATGGCCTAATAAACTAAAATACACAATTTATAATAAAAAAAGAAGTTGTTTCATTTATTTTCAACATTTTTCACATTTCCTCTAGAGCCCCTAGCTCGATACAAGATTGACCTCTCTCTACTCCACTTACCCTTCAATATAGCTACCTTCTCTATTCAAAATTTTCCTTTTTTATCCAAGTAGGAGGTAGTTAAATGACTTAACCAATCAATGGTTATGATAACATATGGTCAAGATAACCTCAAAATAAGTTTAAAACACCTTTATACCCCTCATTAGGTTTTAAATGACACATTACAAACATTGATAACCATTTCACTTACATTGAAACCCTTCACATCAATTTTAGTAATTTCAAATTTTTAAATACAACTTTTGGAGGAAAGGCTATAACGACATGTTTAATTGCAAATGAGATCCTCAAGGACTCAAGACTCACTGAAACACCTGAATGATTCTCTCATACCTATATCAAACCAAAAACCTTGTTTTATTAATTTTTACAATTGATGCTCATGCATCATACTTCCAAGGTGGAAGAAATTTCTTGCTGGTATAAAGAACTCTCCTTTTTCTTATTCTTCCAATTGTAGTCTCTTCTTGATTTCTTCTTCCTCTTGGCCAAGTCTTCTTTGTCTTATTATTTTCTTTGTATTCCATCTTCCTCTTATTTCTTCTTCTCAAATCTTCTTTTCAACTTGTAAACTCATTCACACACACTTACACAACTTGTTATTAGCAACAAAGAACATTCAATCTTCATCAAAACTTCACTTTGATACCACATGATGTAGAGAACATACCAAAATTACTTCAACATTCTATGTACAAAAATTATTCAAGTTATTCTAATTTCATCATACCTTATTTTCCACTTCTTTTAGACCTTTCATGTACTTTTACCCATGGTGATTCTTCTTCTCTAATGCTAAAACCACATCTTCTCATTGTTCTAACTATTATAACTGTTTAAGAATTCTAATTACTTGATCTCATACTCCTTTATGGACTTTTCTACTCTTATCATCATCTCTATTTTTCTTTACTCTTTCCTATCTACATTATAGTAGACTTCTTTAACTTTTACTTATAAGATTGTTAAGATATTTCCCTATACTTCACCACTTTCCCTTTCACTAACTCATCATAATTTATTACCCCTCTACACTCTTCTCATTTCATTCCTCCAAAAATAATGCATTGGGATATCCTTTCTTAGCTGCCCCTTTTCCTTTTCTATTCCATGACTTCCCATAAGACTCTAATAAACCTATTGGAACTTTGGAGTTTGTTTCCCTATCTTTTGAATAGACCTCATCACCATGGTTAAGAAATTTCCCTATATATATATATATATATATATATATATATATAATTTTTGTATCATTTCCTTATTATCCTTTATCAAATATCATAAGTACTTTGTTCCCACATGAGACTATCACTTTGTTTGTATTAGTACTAATATGTAAGCATGGATTCAACATATAATTCATCTCATCCTTGTAGGCTCCCAAAAAAATTCTTTATCTTCTACTAGACTGCTCAATAGTATTATACCTCATCTTAGGGTAAAGTCCCTATAAAGTTCATAAACAATCCACTTTTTAGCCTCAACATGTCGTATTATTAACAATGCATTGGTTTTCACTAATGGTTCAACATGATTTACACCAAATAATGTTTATTAATTTATTAACCTCCTAAAACTTCTAAGATAACATAGATATCCTTCATTATTGTCAATATAAAACAACTGTGCATTAACTTATTCCTCCTTTTAACACTCTCCTTAAGCACTATACGGTTTAGCAAAGACTAGAAACTCAAACTACACACTTGTCTCTCTACCTCTAATACTTCCCCAAGAATTTTTCAAGAATGGAACTAGGTTGAATAAGTCATTCATGTAATACTCTTGCTTTTCCAACTTTGAGATTTCATTAAAATTCAAACCAATACCTTTTTATACTCATACTGATTTATATAGTTAGTATCCCTTCCGAACAATAAATTTATAGATAAAATTTTGTAACCTAAAAATATTGAAGAACTAGGGAATTTTCTAAATACCCATTAATCCTTAGCAATTTCTCAATCTATTTCACAAACCCTTCCTTAAGGATTTTACCCAGTTTCAATTATATCTTCCCAATTAGGTCTCTTTAGTGCACAAAGTTGGACTGTCAAATAATTTAACGCCCATACGGACTCCAAATACTTGAAACCACTATAATCCATTTCAAAAGCATGTTATGATAATATGATATGAATTTCATGAAGTTTTGATAGTTAGAACAAATTTTATCACAAATTTGGTCTATTACCCTAAGCTAGGGTTTTATATAGTTAGAGTTACGTGTTTTGACCATATATTTCCCATTTTAGCATTTAAAAACTTCAAATTGGTTTTAAAATCTCTGAATTTGATTATATCACCTATTTCCTTTTTAATGTAATCCTTGAAAACGTTCACACCTTACTCCTCCCTAATTTGGATTGGTTTTAAACCCCTAAACAAGGTACTCTTAGTGGTGAAGAATTTACTTTTAGTTTATTTTACTTTACCCAATTAGTTTAAAATATCTATGAATTAGCTCAATTGTGCAGGTTGGAATTTACCTTTTCCAATCTTCAATCTTTACTATTCAATTTAGAGGTAACTAATTCTCTTTTCATATACTTATCAAGATTCATAATTACAATCTTAGAGTTTACAACCACTCTCGCATAAAATATCAATCAAGGTGTTAATCATATAACTTCATACACTTGATCTCATGAGTATACATGTTCATATAAATTATCACTCTAAAACATTCAACCATTCAATGAATCAATAAAAATTATTACCTCCACACACTTTACCATGCATTGTACTTTGATAATCCTCACTTGTGACATCCTCATTTCTCAATGTTTAGCATATACTTATAATCTTGCACATGCCTATAGTTTTAGATACTTTATTCAAACTAAGATTCGATAAAAAACAACAAAGAAATACCATTAATGGCATAATTAAACAAAATACTTAGTTTATATTACAAACAAGAAGTTATTTCATTGATTTTCAACATTTTTCTCTGATATAAGCTTGAATTCTCTCTACTTCACTTCCCCTTCAACCTAAATGTCTTCTCTATTCAAAATTTTCCTTTTTATCCAATTAAGAGGTAGTTATATTGCTTAACCAATCCGTGGTTATGATAAGATAGGATCAAGATAACCTAAAACCGAGGTTAAAACACTTTTATACTCCTCATGAGGTCTTAAATGACCTATTAAAAACATTTATAACCATTTCACTTACATTGACCCCTTCACATCAATTTTAGTAATTTCAAATTTTCAAATACAACTTTTGGAGGGAAAGGCTATAACTTCATATTTACATTGAAAATAAGGTCCTAAAGGACTCAAAACTCATTGAAAAACCTGAATGAATATCTAATACCTTCATCAAACCAAAAAAAAAAAATTTATTACTCTTGAAAATTGATGATCATGCATCAAGATTTTCATACTAATACTAGGACTAGCCCTGCGTTGGTTGCAGGTACTCCAAACAAGAAGAATTCAAGATGTGATGTGTTGTATTTAATGATTTGTCATTGAAAAATTTATATTCATATTGCAATACTTGTATTACCTTAGAATAATGATATGTAGTGTTGTTCGAAAAAAAATTCTTATGTACATTTTGAAAAGGAAAATACTAATGTGACTATATTTATAATTATTGAAATGGATGTGAAGCTATACTCAAATGTTGTATTTATGTTGTAAATATATCAAACCTATCTTTTACTATGTTAATTATTGATTTATATCCTTAACACTCATAATGATTGGTAGAATCTCATCTTACCCAAACTATCAAAATAAAAACGAGTTTATAATCCCTATCGTACTCTCTCCTCCCAATTGAGCCTTTTTGTAGGGTATAAAACACTAATCATGTTAATAAAATACTCTAATATCATTAATAGTCTTCTTGTTTTACACCTCATACAAGTATTAATAAGGCCCATTCCCTTAATTATTTAATGAGGCGGTGAATACAATTTGTGAAACTCGTCATATTTGGGCGAGCGAGGATAGTATTTCTAGGTTTTGTAGGTCTGATCATATCATGTATAAGTTTATTCCTCATGCACATAATTTTACCTTGACCTAGTGGGTGGCCAAATCCTTGCAAAGATATTTGATGGTTTTACCTATGATTGATGTCATGTGAGAACTAAATTACGTGAGTAGAGAGGCTTCGTCAAGTTACATGTGCATTAAGCTCTTATGTTGAAGCCTTTTGTCCCTCTTACATGAAAGTGTTACCTTGGTGAGTAGTAGTGAATTACCTTAGGTTGATTGAAAGTGTTGAGGGAATGATTTCAAACTCTCATATAATTTATTTTAGTAGGGTGTAGTTTCCCCCTTAGATGATTATGAAGTTAGTAGATTATGGGACCTCTCTTAAGGTTATTGATGAAAGAAAACCTGATGCATATTTACCCAATGATTGAAATAGTTCCTTCATGGGCATTTGAAGTGCATAAAATTGTTGGAATTTCTCACTTGTAATATGTATTTAACACTTGAGTGTCTAAGAGAAATGAAATTAGTTGTTTTATGTGAGGTCTTAATCCTAGTAGCCTTAAATACCTAAGTGTTAAGTAAGTGTTATAGGAATAACATTTGTTCCAAACGATGCCAACACATGACCAAAATAACTATGTAAATGTAGTTGGAACAATGGAGAATAAGATTAAACTAGGGAATGGCCACTACGAAAATAGTTTTCCCTTGAGTCATGTCAGCCAACTAAAATGCCTAATGTGATCATTAAATTAATGTACTTAAGGAGAGTTGCGTGGGTGTTTAAACAACCTATTCAAAATGAAAACTAGTTATAAGGCATGGACACATACTTTGAACACATAAATGTGGTTATATAATGATGCTAATGAAATAATGAACACGTAGCCTTGAGAATGGAATACCTTGGGCTATTACCAAGGTATTATGAGTTAAGGATGTTTCACTCTAGTTTGACTTAAAAATTTAGTACAACCCATAGGCATAGATGGAAATACATTAAACCTAGGATAACTTAAGAAACAAAATTTATGGCCAAAACCTATAATTAACATGTAACTATTGAGAATGAATCCTTAAGATGATGAATTAGAAGTATAGTAAAATGTGAGATACGTCAATTAAACTCAATGTAAATAAAAATCTATAATGTTAGAACAAGTGAAATGTATCCTTACATGTATAACATGATTTGTGAAAACAAGGAATCCTATTTAGGCAATTGGATTGTGAATCTTATCACGAGAAATGCAAACTGAATAGTTAACTTACATGGTTAGTTGTAATAATTGGGAAGTAAATATAGTGTATCCTTATATTTTAAGTGTTATTTTGAGTAAGGATCCAGTAATATACCTACTCTTAGACCTTTTATTCAGCCTTTATACTTTCCGCGAGTCTTCCTCCTTATAATGAAAGTATAATGCAAAACCAAGTACATATGATCCTTACAAAAAATTATTAGGACAAGTATTGGTAGACTCATGGGTGTAAAAATGCTCCTAATGACCATCAAGTAATAAAAATTAAATGCGATAAGGGAAATGAGGAAATTATAATTGAACCACTATAGGTGAAATCTTAAATGAAATAAATAAAATTTTTGCCTAGTTTTAAAAGGAATTAAAGGTTACAAGTTAAGTGTTATTAAAAAAACTAAGGTCAATTAATGAAAATAGGAATGTAATAAATATGTAACCATGAAACGTTGTGTCGTGGAAAATTCCTAATTATAAATGTGTATTGTAGTTGGATTATGTTGAAAGAACAATAGAAAAAGAGGGGTTGAATCACTCATTACAAATTTACTTCAATTTCATATTGCTTGATTACACCATTAACCAATTAACCATCCATTAATGTGTTCACATCAACATATAACATACATGCAATAAACCAAGAGAAAGAGAAACAACACCATAACACAATATATAATTGAGAAAACCTCAAGGGGAAGAAATCCCATAGAAAAATTCTAGTATTACACATAACAAAGAATCAAGTGAACATTACACATCAAAAGAGATTTCTTTAGTGGAACACCAAATCCACAAGGAACACCAACCCCTAAACCCTTGTTGATATTACTCATAACAAGAGACTTGCATGAATATGAATCATCAAAAAATATTTTTATGAATATATCACTAAAGATATTATGCTATAACTCATTTGATGGTGATCACAAGATTCATCTCCAAACACTTTCAAACCCTTGTTCAAACCCTAACTTCTCCAACTCACTCTATCTCTCACTTTATTTTCTCATTATTGCTTAAAAAATTACATAAACTCTTTAAAACATTATTAAACCTTAAATGCACTATTTTAGCTATGAAATTCATCCTTCATACCTGAAAAACAATCTTTCCTAGGTCACACTTTTCACACACACTCAACTAGTTGCAAATTACACCCAAAACATCACTTTTATAAGCTCTCCTTGATTCAAATTCAAAAGAGGTCAGTTTTCCTTTGGTTTGACCAATTAAAATTAATAAAATCCCATTTTAATGATAAAAACCCTCACATGTGACCCATGTAGGTCGTCCATTCCTAAAACCATCCATCATGTACAAAAAAATCCTCAAAACCCCATCACTAAGATGAGAAAAATCCATTCATACCAAAAAAATGCTTATTAAATATTCCTAATTCACCATACATGAGTAAAATAACATATAAGAATCAACCATGGTTGCACATTAGATTGAAATAATCAAATATTTTATTAAATGGACCCACCGCTCATATCCTTCTCAAAACATATGTTTCCAACACCTTGATTTTACCTTTGGACCTCAAGACCACCCAAGATCAACTCAAATATGGCATGTTATAACTCTATAGAAATATAATAACATGTAGAACACATTCATTCAAGTTATACATGATGAAACATCTATATGTGTAAACCACAACAATGTTCCTCTTCACCAAAATATGCTTCATAGAAATTGGTTTTTCAAACTCAACTATTTTGAACCCTTTCAAATCATTTCAAGACCTAAAATTCCTTCAATAGAAACCAAATTCATCCCTCTTAACTTTATAGGTGGTATAAAGCATCAAATCAATCATCACATGCTTTAATGAACTCAATCTTTCAACCTAAGAAGTCATGTCTTAAAAACTAAGAAACCTTCATCTCCACAAACTTACTTGTATGACCAATCAAATATCATAATATTGATACAAGAATTATACCATTGGAAAAATATTTGAATAATATTTCCATAACATATTATAATTCATTACAACTCGAGTGGAATGCCTTCAACCAAGCTCATCTCTGTAAACTTCCTGAAACTACGCCAAAACAACCCTTTGACTAGTCTTCACAAATCAAGCATACTTGACTATTTAAATTCATCACCATGACCTAAAACCATCATGGAAATTAATAAAAACTCACATAAGCAATATATTTCCCTTTTATTTTTCAACTCCTTTGGACATCCTTGTCCCAAAGTAAACTTCTTCAGAAATAAGCCTGTTTGAGTGGGATCCACTCATCACCACAAAAATACCATACCTTTATAGAAACCTTTAGGAGTCCTATACATGATAAAATAATCATGCATCTAATATAAATTAATTTTGGGCACTTAATATCATTTTATCTCCTACCGCTTTTGAGTTAGGGTTTCAAACACATAAGAAGATGTTTACCTTCTTAACATTCGTTCATAAAAATGTGACGATGAAATGACATAATTATTTTTATGAAAAATTATAGAATAAATTTATAAAAATCACTTAAATCCACAAGGTACCATTAAAATCATGCAATTTAAGGAGAGCATCATAAGATGCAGTTTGAGCTAGAAATGACCTTCTTCTTAACCTCGTTTCAAAAAAACTGACATAACTTGAAAAATACACATCATGGTAACTATAAAGTTTTTCCAAAACACATAATATCACATCCTTATCATATCTCCAATCATCAACATGTCGCAAGTATCTCTCAAATTTTCCATCGCTTCTCATTTTCATAGCTATCCCTTAGGATTTTACACTATCTAGACTAGGGTCAATTGAAATAACACTTTAAATCACCATGAAACCTTTCCAAAATGAATTAATATACATGGGATAGGTTTTATAACTCCTTGTATTCTTATATGAGCTCATATTGCTCTAAAAATCATCCTAAAACTCATGTGAGTTCCTAGAAAGTCCCCAAACATGCTCTCCATATAGAAAAATTCTCCTTAATCCACAAAAATATCATACCACCATGCACCATCACCTAGGCTAACTAGGTCACTTGATTTGACTTTTTTAGAACAAGAAATTCTCACTTAATTAACTCATGAGACCAAGAACATACCTGAATCTCCATGTAACCATAATTATAAGAATCATCTTAATCTACTATATCATCATATTTTTTTCATTAATGGGATTTTAAATCAATGAAAACACCTAAATCTCAACATGTAAACAATCTCCTCCTTTGTCATTAACGAAAAACCACTTGAACTTCTCCCCTTTTTACATTAATGACAAATAATAATTGTACCTAAATTTTATTCACCTTTCTCATATTTATAGGATCATATTTTGGTTGGAAACATCAACCAAAGGTTTCAAACAAGCTCACAAACTTGAGATTTCTCACAAAATCTACTTTTTCCTTCCTTTTCAAGCATAAAAGCATTGTACTCCCCCTAGGAAAATCATATACAACACCTAAAAATGCAAATAATGATGATATAGTACCAAAAATATATTTCTTACCTATTTCATAGGTGTTAGTGATATACGACATCATTGTTAAGGCTTAGAACATGATTACTTGACTTCATGCCCTATTTTTATAGTTTTAACCTCCAAAAACATTGTAGCTGACCATGGACAATGAATATGATTCATACACATTCCAATAGTAATTGACCGAGAAATAATTTCAATCATTACCTTCATTCTTGAGTTTTCTCATCTTGAGAAGACACAATATTTCCAAGACACATACATATCATGACTTCATCTCACCTTAAGAACATATATTCTTGAGTTGACACTTTAGTACATTTGGAACCAAATTTGACAAGTTCAAAGACACCATGTACACTATGTCGCAACATATCACATCTCCCATGGACTTAGACCATCCAATACTAGTATAAATACTTAATAACTTAATTATCACCTTGTTTACTTGACTTGGGGAATTGGCAAGCACTTTATCACATTCCTAAAGCACTTTTTCAATCTTTGATAGTCTCATTGAATGTTATTTAGAAATTAGACTCAACCAATAACATCCCTTAGAAATGGAATAGAGTGAGTTCAAGAATTATACTTCACTTACCTTAAAACCATCTAGAGCACCTTCTATAAGAAATAATCATGCTCCCTGTCATGAATACTTCCTTAAACAACATTCACACTTGTAGAAGATAATGACTTACCACTACGTGCATATTGTACCCTCAACAAACAAGCATCAAGAAATACCTTCATTATCACAATAAATCATTCAACCTTTTTAGTATTCAAAAGCACCTATAGAAACCTAAAAATGGCCCCCTGACACATTAGGTCCACACAAACCTACAAACATAGTTAATGAAAAACCATCACATATAATACTTTGTACCTCATCACCACTTGTCTCACTCATCACTTTTATTATATTGTTCATTTCCACTAGATTTGAACTTGTAAACATCTTGAGATACCTTATAGAGATAAATAACATTCCTCCCACGTCATGATATCCATCTATAGACTTGAGCTCCATATTTTCCTTCATGCAACATTTATCATTATCTATCCTTTGACTCAGTAGGATGTAATTTAGGAACAAGATGATCAGTTATAGTCATATCAAAGTCTAACATTATTCTCTTAGCCACCAAAACTAGCATTTTATTCTTAATATTGATTCCATCAAAACACAAGTGATAATAGATTATCACCATTACAACATTTTCATACGAGATAATGAAACTCAACTCCGATAATAAGAGCAATTTCAACCAAAAACACACACAAGGATAATTTCTTACACAAATCATTTTCATACTTACCTTCATAGTATTTAAAATATCTAGAGACCCTTAATAACATTTCATACATGTTATCAATGATCTAATAGGCTCAATATGCCACCCTAGATACTTCAAGCTCTCATTTGCAAATTCTTCTATATATGTAGCATGGTGACTTAGCTCAAGAACCAAGAAGTAGGAAACATATAATTTTCACCTAAATTTTCCAAAAAATTACCTTCTCATATCAACCACATAACTTTATATTTTCTAAAAGATGCACAATTCATCATAAAAGAACTTTACAACCCTTTTAGAGCTATGTACCTTCCAAATGTATGTCTCAATCACTTTTGTAATACACATTGGTCATCATTACAATTCCTTGCACTTTATATCATCAAGGGACATCTGAAACTTCACTTCACATTTAATCATTATAAGCATACTTATGAGCCCTTCAAGAGCATCAAGAATCCATATACCGTTTGATGCAAAAAATCATTGTTTATCAAAATGTGCACCTACATAAATGTATAGTCATACTAATGTACCTTTCTATTTCAAGAGAGAAAAGATAATCAACATCATACAATTTTGAGTTTTCTCAACTTCTAGGATCTATTTAAATTCATTGAAATATTATTATTTCTTATAGAAAACTTGTTAGAACATCAAGACACCTTCCAAATCATTCTCATCTCTTCATCTAGTGCACAAAGACTACTATGACCTTATCTTTGATCATTTATGTGCATAAATATATCTCTACGAAGCTTCATACCTCATCTCAACCATTTTTACTACCCATTTCCATGATTTAGCTATATAAAAAGATTCATTACAAGTATCTTTGAAGAAATTAGATCAAATTTCACTTGTAAGCCACTAATTAGGTCTGCATATGAAACCCTCACTATGAATAGAGATATTGTTAAGAATCAGAGGAAACCAAGGAAATATTGAGTTATAGAACCATCAAAATCACGAGTTGAAGATTTCAAAGTTATATGTTCAAAATTTCAAGGCTTGAATAAACCTCTAAGACCTTTATTTCATAATACCTCACTAAACCCTAGATAAGGTTTCTCAAAAGTCTGATTATATAACTAGCCAACACTTGAATTTTGACATAATTTTCATGAAAGTTACACATGTTTAGGCACTCCTCTCACCTTATTATTGATGTAAATACACTTGACATGCTAATACAAACAAAAACATAATTAATACTTGATCAATAAGACTGATATATAGCTTGAATTCTTAACAACACATGATTTACACAAGACTGCATATTGACCATGACACATGACTTCATGCTTTTCAAAATAGACTTATGACACTAAAAAAGACATTAATAGACCAAACTCAAATGAAATAAATATTTTACAGAGATACACTTTATTTTGAAATAGACATGATGATAGGCCAACAAGACCTTATACTCGGATCAAGATTATACTCATCCCGATGATCTTAGTTGACTAAGAAAATGACACAATTTTTGGTCACAACAAGACTAAAAATAAACTAGGACCTAAAATTTACACATACATACTTTTACTTGTAATAGAAACTCATATAAGAACTCAACTTCACAATCTTAAATACTTTTGACTGGCATCTTCATGACATGAAAAACAATATAGAGCTACCAATATACTTTGATATCCCGATGACACACTTTGACATGTTTTGACAGTTTTACAAGATCTCTACAACCACATACATCAACCAACCGACACCCCCTATAAGAAACCTAGTATAGACATATAACACCAAGATAGATCTAGAAGAATGACATAAATATGTCCCAAGAACCTTTAGACACATGTACTTTAATTTCATCCACTTTATTGTTATCTAAGTTATGAGTTACACCCTAATTTATTCCAACACCCACTTGTGATAATACCTAATTATTCCTTTTAGGCTCCCAAATCTTTTTAGCTTTCTATTCATCATATTAGGGATTTTATAGTTCCTTTGTTTCCTTTTATGCCCATAACAATCCCTATCAACATTTCCATACTTGTTACAATTGTAACACACAACCAAAATCCTTCTCTTTTAGATTTCATTACTCCAAGTTTTTCTTGAAGGCTCATATAAGAAAAACTTAGCTATATGACCTCTTTCATGACAATTATAGCACACCACACTCTTTGTTTTCATACTTATATAATATTTACAAGGGTTATCATCTCTAGATATCCATTCACATTCATTATCCTTATGAATAAATCCATTACATGAGAAACAATAACCAATGAATGATCTTTCATACCTTGAGGCATTAGGTTGCTTAATAAAAATTGACTTCATTTTGTGTTTTGTGAAGCTCTCCTTCTTTCGATCATCCTTGCATGGTTCTTCATACTTCTTTATTAAAACACTTCCATCCTAGATCTTATCCTTTCTCTTAAGGTCATCACTATACCCCAAACCTGATCTCTGATACCTACCGATCTCTCGTTTTCTAAGAAGATCATAAAGATATTTGGCACTTTTATCAAATTTATGAAAATACATTTTCTTCTTACCAACCTATAAGATCTTTTCCCTTAGAAAATCCACATATTCTTCTAATTTGGAGCACATGCTTTCTTTATCTTGCACACTTGAAACTAAAAACTTTACCTTTTCTTCTAAAATTGATTGACTCTTTTAGCTTGCTTGTTTCTGGACCTATGCTATTCATCTAGATCATGAATTTTTTTCATAATCCTTGACCTAATAAATCATCATCTTATTTTTATTTTATGCATGACTTAAATCCTTTTTCAATACTCTCTAGATCATCTTTAACATCCTCTTCATCTTCATCAAAGTAGCTACTGATAACTGATATGAAATCACCTAACAATGAAGATTCATCACTAGTAGATCTCATGCCATCTTTAGTCATAAAAATTCCTCATTTCTAATATCTTCATAATCAGATTCAAACTTAGAATCTGAAACACCACTACTAGCATCATACAAGCCTCTTCCTTTGTATAAAAACTCTTTTTCTTGTCATAAAATTTTCTAAAACTCTTTTTTCCTTTACCATACTTATGATACTTCTTATCATGATCTTCATCATCCTCATGTTCATCACGATCTTCCTTACTATACTTATGAGGATGTTTATAGAAAAATATCCTACCTTACCACATTTGAAAAACTTGTAAGGAAGATTACCTTTTTATATTCTAGAGCCAACCTTCAATATTCTAGTAAGCGGTGAAAATAGTTCTTCACTAGAATCATCATCAACCACCTTGGTTTTATTTTCAGATTCTAAAACAACCTCTTTCTTATCTAGTTTGGAGTAAAAAATCCTCATCTCATAAGAAGTAAAAGTCCCATGCAGCTCATCCATATTCAACTGAGTAAAATCCTTGGCCTCTTTAATAGCGGATACTTTAGTATCAAAAGTAAGAGCTAGAGATCTCAAAAAAATTTAAACAACAACTTCTTCCTTCACATATTCTCCTAACCCTTTCATGGAGTTTACAACCTTGTCAACCCCAAGTAAGTATGCAAAAATACACTCATACTCATTAATATTAAGGTTTTCAAACTTAATTCTATAAGTTTGAAGCTTACCAATTTTACCTTTGATTTTCCTTCATATAGAACTTGAAGATTTTCCCATGCTTCTTTTCTTGACTTTCAATTCATTAATTTTCCCATCTCAGATTCTCCTAAACCACATATGATAACATTAAAAGCATTTGAATTTTCATCACATGCCATATTGTCTGGGAACTAGTAGGTGTAGTGGTAGGAGTAGTATAGAAATTCTCCACAACTTTAAAAACATCAAACCCTAGAGAAATTTTATGAGTATTCATCCTCGAACTCCAAAAACTTAGTTTTTTACATCAAACAATGGTGCCTTGCTAGTAGAGAAACCACTTTTCTAATTTTTCATTTTTATGCTTTAAAGGATCTCATTTCAAGTGATCAAACTTCTCTAAAAGAACATGATATAATACCAATTGTTGGAAGAAAAATGGAATGAGATGGGAGGGGGTGAATTAGTTCTTTAAAAATTAATTCAATTTCAATTTTCTTTCTTAAACCATTAACCAATTAACCATTCATTAATGTGTGCATATCATCATATAACATACATGCAATCAACCAAGAACAAAACAAGAAACACCATAACACAAGATATAAGTAGGAAAACCTCAAGGGGAAGAAAACCCACTAAAAAAATTGCTAATATTACACACAACAAAGACTCAAGTGAATATTACACATCACAAGAGATTTCTTTAGTGAGACACCAACCCCACAAGGAACACTAACCACTAAACCCTTGTTGATATTAATCACAACAAGATAATTTCATGAATATGACTCATCACACAAGATTTTGATGAATATATCACTGAATATATGCTTCTGTAAATTAGTTGATGGTGATCACAAGATTCAGCTCCAAACACCTTCAAACCCTAGCTTCTCTAACTCACTTTATCTCTCACTTTCTTCACTTATCTTTGCTTCAAACCCTTGCAAAACTCTTCCAAACATTCTTCAACCTTCCATGCACTCTCTCATATCTGAAATTCAGCCTTCATACCTGCAAAACACTCTTACCTAGGTCACACTTTTCACACACACTACACAAGTTGCAAATTCACCCAAAATATCACTTTATAAGCTCTCCTTGACTCAAATTAGAAATAGGTAGGTTTACCTCATTTTTTAACTAATTAAAATTCATAACATACCATTTGAATCATAAAATTTTTCACATATGACCCATGTAGTTCATTCATGCTTGAAACCATCCATCATGCACCAAAATCCCGAAACCCCATCACTAGGATGAGGAAAATACACTCAAACCAAAACCATAAGTATTAAATCTTCATAATTCACCATACATGAGTAATATAAAATATAAAAATCATACATGGTCACACATTTTCTTGGACCAATTAAATATTTCATTAAATGGGCCCACTGGCTCATATCCTTCTCAAAACAGTTGTTTCCAACACCCCTGATTTTAATTTTTGGCCTTAAGAACACCCAATTTCAACTCAAATATGGAATGTGAAAAATATATGGAAAACTCAAAACCCATATAACATATCCAAGAAATTTATCATTCCTAAAACATCCATATGATCAAACAATAAGTATGTTCCTCTTCACCAAAACATGCTTTCCGAAACTAGGTTTTCAAACTCAGCTAGTTTTCACCCTTGATGAAAATTTAAAGACCTAAAAATGACCTCAATATAAAAAAAATTCATCCCTCTTAAATTTAAATGTGGTATAAATCATAAAATCAATCATCTCATGCTTTAAGAAACTCAAATTTTCAACTTGAATAATCTTGTCCTCAAAACCAAGCAGCCTTCATATCTAAAAATGAACTTTATGGCCCATCAAATATCATAATAATGAGAGAATATTTATACCATTGTAAATATATTTTAATCCTCTTTCCATAATATATTGTAACTCCTTCCAACTCCAAGTGGAATTCCTTCAACCAAGCTCATCTCTGTAAACTGCCTGAAACTGCCCCAAAACTTCCCTTAGACTAGTCCCACAAATGGAGCATACTTGGCCATTTAACTACATCAACATGACCTAAAACAATCATGTAAATCAATAATAACTCATAGATGCATCATAATGTCCATTTAGTTTTCTAATCCTTTGGACACCCTTGTCCCAAAAGCTCGAACTACTTCAAAAACATGCATGTTTGAGTGGGGCCAACTCATCACCATAACCACTACCATACATTTATAGGAAATTTTAGGAGTCTTCTACATGATCCAAACATCATCCATACACTAGAAATAAATTTTGAGCACCTATTATCATTTTCTCTCCTATTGCTTTTGAGTCAGGGTTTCAAACACATAAGAAGTTGTTTACCTTCTTAACATTCGTTCAAATAAATGTGATGATGAAATTACATAAAAAAATTAACCTTATAGAATTAATTTATAAACATCCATGAAATCCACAAGGTCCCATTCAAATCACACAATTCAGGGTGAGCATCAGAAGATGCAATTCAAGCTAGAAATGACCTTCTTCTTGACCATGTTTCACCAAAACTAACATAAATTGAAAAATACACATATTGGAAACCTAAAATGTTTCCCATGGAATCATGGCACACCCTTCTAACATCTTAAATAATCACCATGTCACAAGTAGCTCTCAAATTTTCTTTCCCATCTAATTTTCATAGCTAGCCCTTAGGATTTTGTACCTTGTCTAGATTAGGGTCAACTGAAATATCACTATATATATCACCATGAAACCTCTCCAAAAGGCCATATCATACCTAGAATATATTTTATAACATCCTTTCATGGTTCCATGATCTCAAATATCTCTAAACCTCATCATAATTCCTCCTAGAACCCATACATGATCTAGATGAGCACCAAACTTGGTCTTCAAGTTGGATCTACATCATAAAACTCATGTGAGTGCATAGAAAATCCCAAAAATTCTCTCCATACTTCCAAAATTCTCTTAAAGTGACCAATAATATCATACCACCACCCATCACCTAGGCTAGCTAGGTCGCCTGATTAGACTTGCAGAACAAGAATTTTTCACTAAATTAAATCATGCAACAAAGAACATACCTAAATCTCCATGTCGCCATAATTATGACCATTATATGAATCTGATCCATCTCCTATTTTTCATTAATTAGATTTTACATCAATGAAAACACCTAAATATCAACATACCAACAATCCTCCCCTTTTTCATTGATGGAAAACCACTTGAAATTATCACCCTTTTACATTAATGAAAAGAATACATGTACTTGCATGTTATTCATCTTTCTCAGCTTCATAGGATCATATTTTTGTTGGAAACATCAACCAAGGGTTTCAAACAAGCTCACAAACTTGAGATTTCTCACAAAATCTGATTTTTCATTCTTTGCGTAAGTATAAATAAATGTAATCCCCAAGGAAAAGCATATAAAACACCTAAACATGCCAACAATGATGATATAATACTAGAAAACATATTAATTACCTCTTTCATAGGTACTAGTGACACACAACCTCCTTATTTAGGCTTAAGAACATGATTACATGACTTCATGCCTTGTTTTTACATTTTGCAAACTCAAGAACAATGTAGTTGACCATGGAAAATGAATACCATTCATACACATGCTAATAGTAATGACTGAGAAATAATTTCAATGATTACCTTCATTCTTGAGAAGACAAAATTTTACCTAGACACATACATATCATTATATCACTTCACCTTAAGAACATGGATTCTTGAGCCAACCCTTCAAGATATTTGGAACCAACGTTGACAAGCTCAAAGACACCATGTACACCTTGTCAAACATATCATAGATCCCACTAGACTTATACCATCTAATACTAGTATAAAGACTCAATATATTTCTTCTCGCTTGCTTACTTGACTTGGGAATTGACAAACACTTTATCACATCCCTAAAGCTCTTTTTCAAGTCTTTGATAGTATCATTGAATGTTATTTAGAAAATAGTCTCAACCAATAACATCCCTTAGAAATGGACTAGACTGAGTTCAAACACTATAATTCACATACCTTAAAACCATCTAGATCACATTATAGAAGAGAGAATCATACTTCTTTACACACCATTCGGACTTGTAGAATATCATGACTTATCACCGTGCACATTGTACCCTCAACAAACAATCATCAAACAATACCTTCACTATGAAACTAACTCATTCAAAAAAATTTAGTAGTCAAAATCACCTGGTAATGACCAAAGAATGGCTCCCCCTAACACATTAGGGCCACACAAGCTTGCAAACAACATGAGTTAATTGAAAACCATTACCTACATTACTCTAGACCTCATCACCACTTGTCTCATTCATTAGTTTTTTTGTGTTAGTCATTTCCACCAAGTTTTGCACTTGTAAACATATTGAGCTACCTTCCAGAGATAAAAAAACATGCTCCCCATGTCATGATCACCATCTATATATCTCGAGCTCCATATATGTCCTTCATGCAACATTGATAATCACCTATAGGCCTAAAATGTAGTTTTAGAACAAGATGATCATTTACATTATATCATAGTCTAACCTTCTTCACTTAGCCACTAAAATTAGTATTATCTTCTTAAGATGAAGGCTATTCAAACACAAGTGATAATAGATTATCACCAGTAGATTAATTTCATACTTGAGATAGAGAAACTAAACTCGACAACAAGAGAGAATTTCAACCAAAAACACACACAAAGTGGACAATTTCTTGCCCAAAATGAATACTTACCTTCATAGTATTCAAAATATCTAGATACCCTTAACTACACCTCATACACTTGATCAATGACCCAATAAGCTGACTATATCACATGCAGATACTTAAAGCTCTATCATTTACACATTCTTATATATGTGTAGCATGGTGTCTTAGCTCATGAACCAACAAGTAGGCAACATACAGTTTTCACCTAACTTGTCTAACTTTGTGACCTTCTCATATCAACCACACACCTTTAGATTGTATATAATATGTAAAATATATCATAAAATTACTTAACAACCCTTTTAGATCTCTATACGTTGGCACTATAAGTATTAATCAATTCTTTAATATGCATTGGTCATCAAGTATAACAATTCCTTGCACTTTTGATCATAAAGAAACATCTAAAACTCTACCAATTCACATTTACTCATCACAAGATTCCTTATGATCCCTTCAAGAGCATCAAGAATCCATATACCCTTTGACATAGACATCATTTCTTACCAAAATGTGCACCTACAAATCAGTATAGTCATACCACCATACCTTGATATTTCAAGAGAGAAAAGATAATCAACATCATACAATTTTGAATTTTCTCAACTTCTAGGAGCTATTCAAAGACAATACAATCTCATTATTGCATAGATAAAACTTTCTAGACCATAAAAACCTTCCAAATCATTCCCATCTCTTCATATAGTGCACAAATACTACTAGACCTATCTCGGATCATTTTTGAGCTTAAATTCCTTTCTACAAAGCTTCATACCTCATCTCACCTGAATACCCATTTCATTGATTTAGTTGTAGACCAATATTAATTAGAAATTTATTTGAAGAATTTGATCAAATTTCACTTGTAAACCACTAATTAGGTTTTATATTGAACCCTCACTATGAACAAAGAATGTAAAGAACTATAGGAAACTAATAAAACCTTGAGCTATAGAATCATCAAAATCATGAAGGGGAAGATGTCACAGCTTATGTGTTCAAAATTTCAAGGCTTTAATAAACCTCTAAGAACTTTATTTCACAATACCTCGCTAAACCCTAGATAGGGTTTCTCAAAGTCTAGAGTATATAACTTATCCAACACTTGACTTTTCACACAATTTTCATGAAATTTACACATACTTAGGAACTCCTCTTGCCTTCTTATTAATTTAGACACATTTGACATGCTAGGATAGACATCAACATACCTTCTACTAATCTAGAAGATTAATATATAGTTGGAATTCTTAACAACACATGATTTACACAAGGCTACATCTTGACCATGACACATAACTTTATGCTTAGAACACTAAAAATGAAATCAATAGACCAAACTCATATCAAAGAACTCTTTTATGGAGATACACTTTCTTTTGAAAACTAGACACTTGACAGTCAATAAGAACTTATACTTAGATCAGATTATACCCATCCCATGATCTTAGTTGACTAAGAAAATGACACAATTTGTGCTCACAAAAGACTAAAAGGAAACCTATACTTCAAATTTAGACATACACACTTTTACTTGCAATAGTAACTCGTATGAAGAACACAACTTCACAATATTAAATACTTTTGACTAACATATTCATGACATGAACAAAAACAAGGAGCTACTAACATATCTTGATAACTTGATGACACACTCTAACACGTTTAAACAGCTTTTACAAGATCTCCATAACCACATACATCAACCAAATGGATCCCCCTCTTCTCGATGCTTCATATGAATTGATGCACCTCTAAGAATCCTAGTATAAGCATATAACACAAACATAGATATATAAAATGACCTAAAGATTTCCCAAGCACCTTTAGACACATGTACCTTACTTTGATCCACTTGATTATTATATGAGTTATGAGTTATACATTGATTTATTCTAACACCTGCTCTTGATAAGACCTCATTTTTCCTTCTACGCTCCTAAATCCTATTTATCCTTCTAGTATGCATATTAGGATTTGATAATTCCTTTCTTTCCTTGTAGGACCATAACAATCCATAACAATGTGTATATACTTGTTACAAATGAAACACACAACTAAACTCCTTCCCTTGTAGCTTTCATTACTCCAATTTTTCTTGAAGGCTCATATAAGAAAAACTTAGCTACATGACCTATTTCATGACAGGTTATATCACACCACACTATTTACATACTTATATCATATTTCTAAGGGCAATCATCTCTAGAAAAATTTTACACTCCTTATCCTTATGACCAAAACCATTACACAATAAATAATAACCATTAAATGATATTTAATACCTTAAGGCATTAGGTTTTTGTTGTCTATTTTGTACCCCTTGTAAAAAAATAACTTGGATTACCATGGAATTAAGGAGGAAGGCTGCAAAGAGTTGGAGTATGCCGTGGGTGAGAATAAAATACCATGGCTAAGGATCGATGTTGTTAAGGTCTCGAGCAGGCCGCAAAATGTTTAAGAAAGTCATGGTACAATCAAATAGAGAACTACGGGTAAAATAAAATCTAAAAGAAGTATACAAATGTTGACATAAATCCACTTTAGAAATACATACCAAGTAGTGCGAGAGGGTAAGCCCAGGAAAAATAGAAAGCCATGGAACAAAGTGGATACAAAATATGTGGGATAAAGAATAGGAATACCGTGGAAACATTTCAGCATTCTACGAAGGTTTTAGATAAGCCACGATCAAGAAAAGGGCCCCGGCAGATGTTGAAAAATCCATGACACATAAAGGCATAATAAAAATCCATGGGGTGAAGAAGTAGAGTTCCACGGAAGTTGATCAAAATTGCACCATCTTTAAGATTGTGGGTCAAAGCGGAAGATATGATTCGTAAAGTCTGCGTAATAAGGTAAAATGAGGATTCTTCACAAGAAATTAGAAATCGACTAGTCTTCAATTTAGTTATCTAATATCTACAAATTCAATAAGATTTTAGTGTTCTCTATTCGATCAAATCAGATTTCATGAGTCAAATGAAACCAAATGGGCAAGAGTCAACAAAAATTCTCTAACACACAAAAGGTGTAGTCCCAGGAAGCACAACAACCAACATTAAAAGTAGTATGGGTGCTCATTTGAAGAAGATGTGTAATAGTGGATAAAAACCAAAGAGTGTCATGTTCCCTGAGAGAGTTTAATGAAGGTGGTGGGATTTTTTGAAATTGAAATATGATTTCCCTCTTCTTTTCTTTTCTTCTTCTCTCATTATTTTTATATAAATGTAAGTGCTTTTCTCATTAAAACAGATCCATCTTTTTTTTCATAACGGCACCATGTCAAAATGGTGGCTGAATTCCCATAGGTTTTAGACCTTGGATAAGTTTCTACGTAATGTATTTTCATCTTCTCCCATGAATGTAATTGAATATGCATCCCTTAAGAAATAAAATCATATTTTGTGGCTATCTCTCTTCATTGGTCTTGTGTTTTATTTCTCCTTACCTCTCTATTCATTTCTTAGCATGTTGTGTGTTTACTTTACTCGTAGGATCCTTTTCATGTTTTGTTCTGGGGGAATGCATGATATAGGTGGTTATCATCTGTGGCATGTTTGTTTCACCCTCTCGCTCACCTTTTCCATATTTATTTCACCCTTTTGAGAGTGATCGACTCTTCTTCTAGTGATATCACCCTCTTAGCTTAGGATTTGTATTTTTCTACATCTCGTTCTATCCTTGTTCCCTTAGAAAGTTTAGGTTAGGATTTTATTTCAGTTTTAGGAGTAGTGTTAGTATTAGGATAGGTAGAGGAAGTCAGACTTCTCTGAGGTCTATCTCGATTGTAGGTCCCAAAATTAAGAGACAATACCATGTTGCCTCAAAATTATTGGTCAGTCACGATCATATCCAGGGTGTGATATTGAGCTCCAACAATTTTGGCATGCCCGGTGGGACAGGTTTGAAGCACCTTATCACTTCTCTTCATCATGTTTGATGTGCACTTGGTGAAGATTTCAACCTTGGAGGCAGTTTTAAGCATATTTGGTGACTCCACTAATTTAGGTAACCCATTATTCTAAGTTGCAGACCTTCCCCTTTCATTCCATTCACTTCTTCCATTTCATCCATTTTCTTTCCATATTCTTCCCATTTTCATTTGTTCATGAAGTGTAATCATGGTTTCATTTGCTTGTTGGGATTCTCATTTGCAGCAGCAAAACCATTCCCCTCCATCCCCACATTTCCAAAATCCTCCTCTAAATCAGTTTTATGAGCCCTATCATGAAGAACATGAGCATAACCTACCCTCCACTAACCCATATGGTTATTCATCTAACCAAAATGTTTATCAAGAACAAGGTTATGTAGGTGATGGTGACATCCTCATTAATGATGCTGATGTTAGGAAATAAGAGATAAAATATGTGGAATAATCCTCTTACGAATCGCAAAATTAGAAACTAATATGCAAAAATTATTACAGACCTCAAATAAAAGTGCGGAATAAATAACACAAACAGAGAGATAAGATTTAATGTGGTTCATCCAATTTGGGCTACATCCACCAAGAATCACTTGCTCGATTTTATTACAAGCCTCCACTCTCTCAATACAATACCTAGATCCGTTTGGAGCTATGCTCAACAAACTCTACAGAATTCACACCCGAATTCAAAACACATCTGCAATACATTTGCTTGTCTATCTATCATATGCATAAGACCATATAAATAGACAACTACTTAAGCAATTTTACAAAACCATGGGTATCAAACAATGGGCAAAAAACAAAACTATCCCATAAACCTATGGGTAGCCGAAGAGGCGGTTTTACAAAATAATGGGTACCAAAAAACCATGGGCCCAAAACAGCCCATAACGGTTACCCATTACCCATGGGTTAATAGACCACCCATGAAAATTTTCCCATAATGGGACCGCCGTAAAAATACCCGAGTGTAACACATGGAAGGTGTACCACACTCTAACATGAAAATAGGCTCCACAAACATAACAATCTCCCACTTGGAGACTAATTTCCACTAAGCAAGATTCTCAACCCTTCACCGTTATCCGCGAAGGCCAACCAAAGTTGAGCATAGCTTTAGTTTATCCTCAGACCACCTTGGTCATCATGGCTGCAGGATTCTCGACTGGCAGTATGAATCTTCTCCAACTTCAACTTATCTTCCTCTAAAGCTATCCCGATGAAGTGATATCTCAACCGTATATGCTTCATCACTCGGAGTGGAAAGCGAGTTCTTAGCTTAGGTGTATAGCACTCTGACTATCACTATGCACTTACATTCCTCCTACTTATACCCCAACTCTTCAAGAAATTATTATAACCAAATCATCTCTTTGCTTGCCTCTGTGGTTGATAAAGCCACCACATTCGTAGTCGTGAAATCTAGCTCACTTTGCTTTGTCCCACCTACAGTGTAAATATAACCTATCGTGTTCCTCCTACTTGTCAACATCTCCAGCCATGTTCGAATCTACATAACTACGTAAAGTGGTGTTTGATCCATCGTAGCACAAAATTGTCCCCATGGTCCCTCTCAAATGCCAAGGATCCACTTTACCTTGCCAATGCTCTTTACCTGGATCAATCATAAATCTACTCATAGCTCCCACTGTATGGGAAATATCATGCCTAGTGCACACCATAGCATACATCAAACTACCAACGGCTAATGAGTAAGATACCTTGGACATCTAGTTTCTTTCCTGCTCTGTCTTGGGACATTGCTCCTTTGATAACTTAAAATGGCCTGCCAAAGGAGTCCCAACTAGTTTAGCATCATGCATGTTAAACCTATCCAATACCTTCTTAATGTACTCTTCCTGAGATAAAGTCAACTTCCGTTCCTTCCTATCTCGAGTTATCCTCATACCAAGGATTTGTCTGGCTGCCCCAAAATCCTTCATATCAAAGGATTCACTTAGTTGTTTCTTGAGTACTTTTATTTCTTGCATGTTTTTACCTGCAACCAACATGTCATCAACATACAAACACAGATAATATAACTTCCATCCTCAAATTTCTTTGTATACACGCAATGGTCAAAATGACATCTAATATAACCTTGCTCCATCATGAAGCTATCAAACTTCTTATACCATTGACGTGGAGCTTGTTTCAAGCCATACAAGCTCTTCTTCAGTTTGCACACCATCTTCTCTTTACCTTTGAATTCATATCTTCTCATGGTGCCGCATATATAGCTCCTCCTCCAAATCACCATGGAGAAATGCAATCTTTACATCTAACTCGTTTCTAAGTGTAAGTCTTCTCACGCTGCCACTATTCTAAGAACAGTTCGATAGAAGTCATTTTTACTACAGGAGAAAAATTTCATCAAAATCTATACCTTGTTTCTCGTGCAAACCCCTTGACCACCAACCGGCCTTATATCTTTCTTTCCTCCTTCTTCGTCTTTAACTCTGTACACCCACTTGTTTTGCAATGCCCATTTGCCTTCCAAAGAGCTTCACCAAATCCTAAGTCTGGTTCTCCATGAGAGACTTATGCTCCTCATCCATGGCTTGCTCCCACTTCTTACTGGCATCTACCTGCATTACTTCATCAAATCTCTTTGGCTCTCCACTATCAGTGAGTAATAAATAATAAAGAGAAGGAGAAAACGTTCAGGTTCTTTTCTTACCCTAGAAGACCTCCTCACTGTAGGAGTTTGGGGTTCCTGTTGAGTAGGTTCCTGAACTGATTCATGGGTCACTTTCCCATCCGGAAGATCCTCTACCACTGCATATTCTTTCTTGGATTCTTCCCTGTTTTCCTACAACTGTTGCTTATACATGACTTTCTCATTAAAGACCACATCCCTAGACCGAATGATTTTCTTATCCTTAATACTCCAACATTTAAACCCAAAGTCATCACCACCATAACCAATGAAAGTACATTTTTCTGATTTAGCCTCTAGCTTGGTCCTATCATCCTTGTCTATATGAACAAACACCTCACATCCAAAGACTCTAAGAAATGAATAATCAACTTTCTTACCATACCAAGCCTCCTCAGGTATGCCTCCATCCAAGGCACTTGAGGGTCCTTTGTTTATCAAGTACACAAATATGCTCACCGCTTCTACCCAAAAAGAAAGAGGCAATCCTACATGTATCATCATGCTCCTAGCACGTTCCATTATTGTTATGTTCATCCTTTCTACGATACCCCATTCTACTCTGCGGAGTTCTGGAGCATCTTTTACTGCAGATTCCATTCTTAGAACAATAATCATCAAATTCATTGTTGCAATACTCCCCTCCATTATCTGACCTGAGACATTTTAACTTAAGACCTGTTTCATTCTCTACCAAGGCTTTCCATTTAACAAAAGTGTCAAATACATCAAATTTGTTTCTAATACAATAAACCCAAACTTTCCTTGTTACATCATCAATAAAAATAACATAATAACTTGAACCCCTAAGAGATGATACCTGAGCCGGCCCCCACACATCAGAATGTACCAGCTCTAACTTACTCTCTTTCTTCGTAGGTCCAACCTTGAGAAACCTTACTCACTGCCCCATATATGCAAATCCTCAGGAACTCCAAACATATTTCGTATATCTAGGAAATCCTTCTTTATGATCTCCATGCCCTTATGGCTCATATGACCGAGCCTATAGTGCCACAATGTTGTATCTACTTTTGAAGCCACAAGATTACAAAAATTAGTGCTACAAGTGGTTAAATACAAGGTTCCAACCTTCTTACCTCTTGCCACCACAAGAGCACCTCGTAACCTTCCAAGAGTTAGGCAGAAATATCACAAGACAACCATCACTTCCCAACCGCCCGCCGATATCAAATTTCCCTTCTTAATGTAGGCACATGTCCGACATCCTTCAATAGCCAAGTATTCCCATTCTCGTATCTTAACCTGAATAGAACCTTTCCAACTATGCTACAGGCTCATCATCACCAAGAAAAACATGCCCAAAATCTCCTTGAACATAATCAACAAAATAATGCCTATGCGGATAAGCATGGAAAGAAGCCTGAATCTAAAACCCAAGATTCAATGAATATTGTGCAAAGAAAGAATTAAAGCATCCTAACATACATTACCCGTTGCCACATTTTCCTCCTTATTTTCTTCTTGTTGGTTCTTCTTATCCTCAAGCTCCCAACAATGCCCAAGGAATTCCAAACATATAATCTTGTTCTTGGATTTTGACCTTGCCTAGATCTTTTAATTTTCCACGCTTTCTATTCTTTCTTGTCTCCCTCTAGTTTCCACTTCATCAAAACATTCCCAAGTAGAAGATTCCCAGAGCTTTTTCTTCACATTTCCTCGCTTAGAATCACCCCCTACAAACATCCTCAAACTTCAACTTTGAGTTAGTTGGAACCGAGTTGCTTACCGCCATTACCAAGCTATTCCAACTTTTAGGTAAAGAGTACAAAATTATTAAAGCCCTAACTTCTTCATCAAATTCTATCAGTAACCATAGCTAGCATATTCACAACCGTATTGAAATCATTTAAATGATCTCACATTAAACTATTGTCGACATCTTCATATTAAACAACTTTTTAATTAAAAATATCTTGTTAGAGGCGTAGAGGGTTTTTCATACAACTTCCTAATGTATCCATTAGATATTTTGTAGTCTTTTCCTTTGAAACATTAAATAATATCAAGATGCAAACACAAATGATGGATCATTCCAAGTGCCTTCCGATCCAACAAATCCCATTCCGCATCCTGTCATACTCAGGGTTTGTTCACCTTCTTAGACAACGGAGTATAAAGATCCTTCGATAAAGGTAATCTTCCATCTCGCATCTTCCAAAGACTCGAATTCTGCCCATTGAATTTATCAACCCTAGATCTTCCATCATCTCGCCATAGCTCCCACTCAAGATAAAACTTTCCCCGAATTCAACACTTCAGAAACCAAACCAAGCTTTGATACCAATTGTTAGGAAATAAGAGATAAAATATGCGGAATAATCCCTTACAAAATCGCAATAAGAGAAACTAATATGCATAAATTATTACGGATCTCAAATAAAAGTGCAGAATAAATAACACAACACAGAGACAAGATTTAACATGGTTCATCCAATTTGGGCTACGTCCACCAAGAATCACTTGCTCGATTTTTATTACAAGCCTCCACTCTCTCAATACAATACCTGATCCGTTTGGAGCTATTCTCAACAAAATCTACAAATTCACACTCGAACCCAAAACACATCTGCAATACATTTGTTTTTCTATCTATCATATGCATAAGACCATATAAATAGACAAGCGCTGCAGCTTTACAAAACCATGGGTATTAAACAATGGGCAAAAACAAAACTATCCCATAAACCTATGGGTAGCCAAGAGGCGGTTTTGCAAAACAATGGGTACCAAAAACCATGGGCCCAAAAACAGCCCATAACGTTACCATTACCCATGGGTTAATAGACCACCCATGAAAATTTTCCCATAACTGACCCCGTAAAAATACCCGAGTATAACACATGGAAGGTGTACCACACTCTAACATGAAAATAGGCTCCACAAACATAACAGTTGATTTACGAGGCGATTAAAGAGATGGAGATGAGGATGGCACAAGACATAGTTACATGCATGGTGAAGGAGGCCATGATTGTTTTTAGAAAGCCCTACCCAGGGATAGGATTTTCACCAAACCGGTTCAACCCTTAGTAGAAGCTACAATTTTTGGCAAAAATTATGCCGTGGATTGTAAGTGGGTCAAGAGATGGAGGCTCACAAATTCAATGTTGGGAAACCCTATCAATGGGGGAACACTACACCATCTTATAGCTCTCCCATTCCTCCTCCTTAACCTATACCATCTCAGCTTGTTTTCCATGCTCCTACTTTTTTGTGAAGACTTTGATCCCATTGAGGTACCCCTTCTCCATCTTATCTCCTCACATCCCACCTCTAATTCTCTACCATTTTCCCTTCCAAAACTCCATATCCTCCACAAGAAGATCCTACACCTTCCCCTCCACCACAAACAATAAAAAAACTAGTTAAATATCCCAACAAAGAATAATTAATACAAAATCTGAATGATTGGGCTTTAAATTTTGAGCCTGATGATATACCATTGCTGGTTAAAAATTCAAGTGAGTCATGAACTGGAGTATAAGAACCATGGGTAATAATTTAAATCCATGCAATGCTGGATGAATCCATGGGTTTAAGAAAGCCATGGACTAAAGAATAAGTGGTGGAATATGATTTTGCAGCAGAGCAAACACAAGAAGATGACCAACAATCTCTATACTTTGAATGTAATGTGCATGATGGCACTATGTTCATGGAGGTTAGTGATTCATCACAGCTTGTAGAAATAGAATTAGAGGAATCTATGGATCAAACATATGAGTTTATTGTAGCACTTGATCATGAAGAGGCTGATTTTCTATCAGACTTAGAAGATTACATTGGTGAAGAGGAACCCATTGAGATCACCACTTTTGCAGCCCCACCATTTGTCTTCTAACAAAATGAGTCTCTTACTGCAATAATTTATCATCAGCCATCCATGGAGGTGGAAAATAAGGATGATGACATATCAATCATCATGGAGGCAGTAGATTCTTTTGATGAGTTGTTTGTAGAAGCACCACAAGAGCCAAATAAGCTTGCAAATAAATATTTTCTTCCACAAAGTCTGCAGGATGTCCCCATCCAAGGGGATGAGCTTCAAAGAGATGGGAAGATCACAAGGATCATTCTATAGGTTCCCAAGGTCATATGGCCAATCAGGTATTTGGCCAACTTGGATCCAAAGAAGGAATTTCCACTCCATGTTCATCGCAGAGCATTAGGATGATCATCAAGGTACCAAAGGTCAATTGTAACACCTCCAACCATATGTAGAACAACTTGAGGAGGTATACATCTCATTTTTAGTTGATAATATTTTGAAAGAGGAAGTGTGCATCATGTTTTCACTTTTTCCATGTGGTTTTATTGCTAAATTAATCACATGGCTGCCCTTTTTAAAGAAGGAAAGCTACTTCTCTCGTCCTATTGCAAGATTTGTTCCACTTCTCATTTTTTCTTGTTAGGTTAGAGTAGGAGTAGGTTTGTTTTTAGCATAATAAGTTGTTGTACACTTAGCATGTTCCACTTGGGGCATGTATGATATTTTCCTTTTGTATATAGTTTTTGTGGGTTCATGGTGTAATCAAATTTTGGGCAGCTTTCAAAGTGTATTCGATGCACCAATAGATCATTTGCAGAGGTCAAGTCCAGCTATGCTTCTAGTAGTATCAAGGGTTGTTCTTCAAGGTTTCAGATAAATTTCAAGTTTATCAAGCTTACTCCATGCCCAATGGATGCTTCAGACCACCGATTAGTTCATCTAGTAGGTAGATGACCCCTATGATTCACCAAAATGTTGTCTATTTTTGTACCCCTTGTAAAAATACAAACACTTGGATTTTTTGCGACTTGAAGGAAGGCCATGAAGAGTTGGAGTATTCCATGGGTGAGAATAAAATATCATGGCCAAGGATGAGATACCACCGAGGTCTAAGCAAGCTGTGAATGTTTTAGTAAGCCACGGTACACTAAAATAGAAAACTGTGGGTAAAATAAAATCTAAAAGAAGTTTGCAAATGTTGACATAAAGCCACATAAAAAAGACATTCCATGTAGTGTAGAGGATAATCCATGAAAAAAATAGAAATCTACAGAACAAAGTGAATACAAAAGCCATGGGATAAAGAATAGGAAGACCATGAAAGCATTTCAAGCATGTCGTGGAGGTTTTAGATAAGCCGCGGATCAAAAAGGGTCCCGTGGATATTCAAAATCCACGACACATAAAGGCATAACAAAAATCCATGGGGTGGAGGAGAGTTCCACAGACTATAATCAAATCCATGCCATTTTGAAGACCACGGGTCAAAGCAAAAGATATGGTGGAGAAGCTATGTAATAAAGTAAAATGAGGATTCTTTGTTGTAAATTAGAAATCGACTTGTCTTTGATTCATTATCAAATCTTTGCAAATTCAATAAGATTTTACTATTCTCTATGCGATCAAATCTGATCTCATGATTCAAATTAAAGAAAATGGGCAAAGAGTCAAGGAAACTTCTCTAACACGTAAAGGTGTAGTTCGGGTAGAACAACCACCAACATTAAAAGCAGTATGGGAACTCATTTGAAGAAGACGTGTAACAATGGATAAATAGAGAGGTTTAATGTTCCTTAAGAGAAATTAATGAAGGTGGTTGGGATTGGTTGAAATTGAAATCTGATTTCCCTCTTCTTTTCTCTTCTTCTTCTCTCCATCTTTTTCTATAAATGTAAGAGCTTTGCTCATTAAAAAAATCCCTCTTTGTTGTAACACACCATGTCAAAATGGTGGTTGACTTCCCATGGGTTTTAGACCTTGGATTGGTCTTTGTAATGTATTTTAATCTTCCATCATGAATGTAATCAAATGTGCATCCCTTAAGAAATAAAATCAGATTTTGTGGCTATATCTCTTCCCTGGTGTCACGTTTTATTTCTCCTTTCCTATCTTTTGCATTTCTTGGCATGTTGTGTGTTTCCTTTACTTGCAGGATCATTTTCATTTTTGTTCATGGGGGAATGCATGATCTATGTTTTTATCATCTGTGGCATGTTTGTTTGAACCTCTCTCCCACATTTTCCTTCTGCCTTTCTCCCTTGTGGAGTGTGATCAACCCTTCTTCTTGGTGCCATCACCCTCTTAGCTTAGGATTTCCCTTTTTCTGCATCTCCTTCTATCCCTAGTCCCTTGGCACATTTAGGTTAGGATTTTAATTTAGTTTAATGATTAGTGATAACATTAGAATAGGTATAGGAATTCATACTTCTCCGAAGGTCCTGTCTTAGTTCGCAGTCCCATAATTGAGAGAGCAGGTCCCATGTTTCCTCAAAATTATTTGTCATTCATGATAATATCCATGGTACAATTTTAAGCTCCAAAAGTTGCCTAATGTACTTTGTCTTCATCTTGTCTTTGGTGAAGCTTTCCTTCTTTCCATCCTCCTTGCATGGTTCTTCATCCTTCTTTCTTGCAACACTATCATCCTACATCTTCTTCTTTCCTTTGTGGTCATCACTAAACCCCAAACCTTCTCTTTACCTACCAATCTCTATTTTCCAAGAATATCATCAATATCTTTGGTACTTTTCTCAAATTTTTGAATATACATTGTCTTCTTACCAACCTCTAAGAGCTCTACTAATAGAAACTCTATATATTTTTCCAATTTTTAGCACATGATTTTTATCTTACAAACTTGAAACTAAAAAATTTACCTTTTCTTCTAGCAAATCTGATTGACTCCTTTAGCTTGCTTGTTTCATACCTATACTCTTTTTCTAGATCATGAACCTTATTTTCATAATCCTTGACCTAAGAACTCAACTTCTTATTATTCTTTTCAGCATGCCTTAACTCCTTTTGGATACTCTCTAGATCATCTTTAACATCCTCTTCATCTTCATCAGAGTAGCTATAATAACCTGATATGAAATCACCTAACAATGAAGATTCATCACTAGTAGATCTCATGCCATCTTTAGTCATAAACAATGCCTCATTTCCAATATCTTCATAATCAGATTTAGACTTAGAATCTAAAGCACCACTACTAGCACCACATAATAAATCATGTTCCTTTGTATAAAAACTCTCTCTTTTCATCAAAATTTCTTAAAATCTTATTTCCTTTGCCATACTTGTGATACTTCTTATCATGATATTCATCATGCTCATGTTCATCATGATCTTCCTTCTTATTCTTATGAGGAAAATTGATAGAAAAATGTCCTACCTTACCACATTTGAAACACCTATAAGGAAGCTTACCCTTATATTTTCCAGAGCCAACCTTTAATCTTCTAACAAGCATTGCAAATATTTCTTCATTAGCAACATCATCAACCACATTGATTTTATTTTCAAGTCTAAAAACAACCTCTTTCTTAGTTGGATCAGAGTCAAAAATCCTTATCTCATAAGGTGTTAAAGTCCTATATAACTAATCCATCTTTAATTGAGTCAAATACTTAGCCTCTTCAATAACATATACTTTAGAATCAAAGGTAGGAGCTAGATATCTGAAAACATTTTTAACAACAACTTCTTCCTTCACATCTTCTCTTAACCCTTTCATGGATTTGACAACCTTGTCAACCCTAAGTAATTATGTAGCAATAAACTCATCGTCATTCATCTTAAGGCTTTTAAACTGATTTCTAAAAGTATGAAGCTTAGTAATTTTTACCTTGGAGTCTCTTTCATGCATAACTTGAATTTTTTCCCATGCTTATTTTTCTCACTTGCAATGCATTAATTTTCCCATATCAAATTCTCCTATACCACATATGATAGCATTAAAATCCTTTGAATTTTCATCACATGCCTTCTTTTTGCATCACTAGTAGGTGGAGTGGTAGGAGTATAATATATCGATTCTCCACAGCTTTCCAAACATCAAAACCTAGAGACATGATATGATTCTTCATCCTCAAAATTCAAAAAGAATAGTTTTTACATCAAACAATAGTGCCTTGATGGTAGAGAAACCACTTTGTTGACTCGCCATTTTTTTGTTTCAAAGGATCTCCTTTCAAGTGATCAAACTTCTCCAAAAGGACATTCTCTCGATACATATTGCTATAATAACAATGGAATAAGGGGGGTGGTGAATCAATCCTTATAACATAAATTTAATTTCAGATTGCTTTCTTAAACCATTAACCAATTAACCATCCATTAATGTGTGCACAACATCATATAACATACATGCAATCAACCATGAACAAGAGAAGCAACACCATAACACAAGATATAAGTGGGAAAACCTCAAGGGAAGAAAACCCACTGAAATTTTTTTTTATATTACACATAAAAAATACTCAAGTGAATATTACACATCACAAGATATTTCTTTAGTGAGACACCAACCCCACAAATCCTTGTTGATATTACTCACAAAAAGAGACTTGCATGAATATGAATCATCACACAAGATTTTTATGAATATATTACTAAAGGTATGCTTCTAAAAACTCATTTTATGGTGATCACAAGATTCAGCTCCAAACACCTTCAAACCCTTGTTCAAACCTTGCTTCTCCAACTCACTCTATCTCTCACTTTCTTCACTTATCTTTTCTTCAAACCATTACACACACACTTCCAAAAATTATTAAAAATTCCATTCAATATATCATCTTTGATATTCATACTTCAAACCTGCAAAAATATCTTACCTAGGTCAAACTTTTCACACACACTCAACTAGTTGCAAATTACACCCAAAACATCACTTTTATAAGCTCTCCTTGACTCAAATTAAAAATTGGTCAGTTTAACTCCTTTGTTCAACCTATTAAACTTCATAACATCCCATTTGAATCATAAAAACGTTCACATATGACCCATGTAGGTCGTCCATGCCTAAAACCATCCATCATGCACCAAAAAGCCTCAAAACCCCATCACTAGGATGAGAAAAATTCACTCATATCAAAACCATGCTTATTAAAGCTTCCTAATTCATAATGCATGAGTAAAATAACATAAAAAGAATCAAACATGGTCATAAATTATCTTTTAATAATCAAATATTTCATTAAATGGGCCCATTGGCTCATATCCTTCTCAAAGTAGTTGTTTCCAACACCCTCGTTTTACATTTGGGCCTCAATACCACCCAATATCAACTAAAATATGGCATGTGACCACTATCTGGAAACATAATAACATTTATAACATATCCATGTAATTTATACATCATGAAAAATCCATATTCTCAAACCATAACAATGTTCCTCTTCACCAAAACATGTTATCTAGAAACCAATTTTTCAAACTAATCTATTTTCACCCTTTATGACACTTTAGAGACATCTAATTGAATTAAATAGGAAAAAATTCATCCCTCTTATACTTTCTAGGTGGTATCAATCATCAACACAATAATCGTATGCTTCAATCGACTTAATATTTTAGCTGAGAATTCTTGTCCTAAAAATCAAGAAACCTTCATCTCCACAAACATACTTGGATGACTCATAAAATATCATCATCATGAGACAATAACTATACCATTGGAAATATATATGAATCATTTTCATAAAATATTGTAAATCCTTCCAAATCCAAGTGGAAGGCCTTCAACCAAGTTCATCTTTGCTTCACGAAAATGCCCCAAAACAACCCTTTGACTAGTCTTAAAAATGGAGCATACATGGACATTTAACTGCTCCACCATGACCTAAAAAATAATTTAAATCAATAAAAACTCACAATATGAACATATTTTTCATTTATTTTGTAACTTCCTTGGACATCCTTGTACCAAACTGAAATTCTTCATAAATAGGCATGTTTAAGTGGGTCCCACTCATCAAAACAACTACTACCATACCTTTTTAGGAACCTAGATGAGTCCTATACATTAAACAATCATCATCCATGTACTATCAATCAATTATGGGTAATTATTATTATTTTATCTCCTACTACTTTTGAGCTAGGGTTTCAAACACAAAGCATTGTTTACTTTCTCAACATTTGTTCATAAAAATGTGACGATGAAATGAACCCATTTTTTAAAAACCTTATATACTAAATGTAGAAACATACCTGAAATCTAAAAGGTCCCATGCAAATCACAAAATTCAAGGTGAGCATCAGAAGATGCAATTCGAGCTAGAAATGACCTTCTTCTTAACCATGTTTCACAAAAATTGACATAAATTACAAAATACACATCATGGAAACATGAAATTTTTCACACACAATCATGGAATGCCTTGATAAAAATTTAAAATCATCACCATATCAAATTATCTCTCAAATTTTCCATCCCATGTTATTTCCATAGCTAGCCCTTAGGATTTTACACTATCTAGACTAGGATCAACTGAAATAACACTCGTAAATAACCATGAAACCTATCCAAAAGGTCCTAGTATACCTAGAATATATATTTTAACATCATTTAATGCTTCCATCAGCTCACATATTTGTATAAATGATCCTTATGCCTTCTGAGACACTATACCCACCTACATGAGCACACTCCGAAACTTGGTTTTCAAGTTGTATCTCATCCTGAAACTCATGTTAGTTCCTATACACTCCCAAAAATTATCTCCATGCTTCCAACATGATCATAAATCCACCAAAAACTCATACCACCTTGCATCATCACCTAGGCTAGCTAGGTCACCCGATTGGACTTGTTGGAAAGTCATTCTCATTGAATTAACTCATGCATCAAAGAACATACCTGAATCTCCATGTCACCATAAATTTGGGTATCATTTGACTCTAATCCATCATCCTATTTTTCATTAATGGGACTTTACATCAATGACAACACTTAAATCTCAACATGTCAACATATTACTTTGGGAAAAGTGGATTTGATGTGAATCATGTGTTTTTATGTTATATATTATATATATATATATATGTGTGTGTGTGTGTGTGTGTGTGTTGTGTGTGTGTGTTCATGTTTGTCAAAATGTCTGATGTGTTGTATGTTATTCTAATTTATTTTATGTGGTGTCATATATCCAACAATCTAAGTCAAAAAAATTATTTCAGAATTTTGTTCTTGTATTTGTGTGTCAAAATTGTGTGCATGAATGTGTGTGTGTGTGTGTGTGTGTGTGTGTGTGTGTGTGTGTGTGTGTGTGTGTGTGTGTGTGTGTGTGTGTGTGTGTGTGTGTGTGTGTGTGTGTAATATTATACATGGGAAAAAGAATAAATTGAATGATAATATTATACACACTTATCCTAAATCAAATAAAGTCTAGATGAACTTGAAAAAACATAATAGCCATGTACCAATCCATGACTAATAAATATTTTCTCTAAGTTGTGCCCCTCTATATTTATAATCTTTCTCAATTTTAAGTTTTTCTCCGGTGAGCATTTTGATTTTGGTGGTAAAAATTATGCACTAAGTTATAAAGGTCCTATGAAATCCATCAAATTCATCATATGATGCTTCATGATCCTAGTTTCTAAAAATAACAGCTTGTTAGCCATATATTCAAAGAAGGTGGTAGTCCTCAAAAAGGCATTGTACACTAAAAAATCCAACTAATATCCCATATGGGTTTGAAACTAAGATCCAAAATTTGTTTGTTAAGTCCCAAAGTCCTCTCATGCTTAAGATGATCAATGTTGAGATTAAATTGTGTTTTATTTATTTTTAGGCAAGAAACAATCCTGTAAACACTCAAATGTGGTAATTCTACTCTTTAAAACTACTACTCTTGATATTTCTCTCTTGCTCAAACAATTTCACTTTACACATTCTCAATTTGTACATCCATAGGTCTCTTATCTAGTTTTTGATCATACACACTCATATGTCAACAATTTTTAGAATTAAATGTATGAAATCTACTAAGAAAATTTATCGATCAAATTCCACACTTCAAACTTCATATTTCCCATATAGGGTAAAAATATACAATAGGGATATGAACATCCATACATCTCTAACCCTAGTTTATAAGTTTTCCCTTGCTTACTTTGATCCTCAAATTTTAGTTACAAAATATTATTTAGTTCATTCACTCCTCCTTAGTCAATATTTGTAACTTAAATGACCTTCACAAGCATATATAAGTAATTTACTTCATTTATTACCTAGTACTTTTATTGCAAAATTTATCACAAAAGGCACTCAAATATCCTTACACCGCACAAATATCTCTACACATTACTTAGGACAACACCACTTATAAGTCTGAAGCTTCCCACTAGGTCTAGCAGATTACTTCCCTCATTTGTAAGAACTTAAAGTCACTCACTCAAGTCAATATTTGTGAAATGAAGGATGTAAAATATAATTAAACATGAATAGATATTTCATGTTATGTGGAGAACAACGTTTTGTTTGAGGCCTCTTCGACTAGGGCCAACGTTGATAGTACATGGGTACCCACAACCCAAATAATGTTTGTTTTGTAGGAGTTCTCATCCATGGTTAGGGTTTTGAGAGATTTAGAAACTCATTAAGAGTCCCCTGCAGTGTGATGGGAAGTTACTAATAGAGAGAAAATAATACATTCAATTAAGCAACAAACCCATAAAAGTTTGGATCCTAGTTTTGAGCATATTAAATAATGTACCTCTAGGTCATGATGACTGTATGGATGCCCCTTCACAACTGAAATGGCCTTCATAAGCATATATAAGAAGGTGAAACTCACTTCATTTAGTACCTAACACTCTTATTGCATAATTTTTCACAAAAGTCACCCAAATATCCTTAATCTCCACAAATAACTTAGCACATTCATTAGAAAAGCACCACCTACAAGTCTGAAGATTCCCACTAGGTCTAGCAGATTACTTCCCACATTTGTAAACACTCAAAGTCACTCACTCAAGTAAATTTTCAAGAGAGAAACTCACATCAATCTTTGTGAAATGAAGGATGTAAAATTTAATTACACTATAACTAGATATTACATGTTATGTGGAGAATGACATGTGGTTTGAGTCATCTTCAGAGTATGGCCAATGTCAGAGTGCACAGTGGTACTCACAAAAAAAAATTGTTTTGTAAGACTTCTCATCCATGGTTAGGGTTTTGAGAGATTTATAAAATCATTCAAAATCCCCCATAGTGTGATGGGCACTTTGAATGATAGAGATCAAAAATACATTTAGACAAGTAACAAACCTACAAAGTTGTGGATCCTAGTTCGAGCATAGTCAAGTCTCGCACAACTAGGTCACGACCGCATGGACATTCCTAACCCTATTATATGACTCTACCTATGTGTATCTTCATGTCACATTTCTAGTTGTTATGAACTCTCGGATCTATATCTCCTATTCCATCATTCGGATCACCTGAGATTAATATAGAATAATATGTAATAGGCCAAGTGCACTAAATCCCTTATATTGGTTAGCTTATATTGTATCATGTAATTTTTTTATAAGTATTAATGTATATTTCTAATAATGAATCATTAATTTTATATTTTAATTAATCATAACCCCTTTATAGATTTTATTTCATTCCTTTTTGTTGTGTGTAAATCTTAATCAAATCTAAAAAGGTTGAAAATATTTAGTGAACTGACTCTTGAATTGAGCATTGTGTTTTAAACCCCAAGTAAAAATAGGGTTTCTATTTTATTTAGTTGTATTTGGATATTGTGCTTTATCATGATGGAAATATGGAATACATATTTGTATTTATGTTTCTTTCCCACATCTTCTAAATCCCATCACACTCATGTCCTCTATTGTTCGTAATTCCATGATGATATATTTTCTAATATTATTTTGAATATTAATGTTGATCATGCACAAGGTGATGGTTCCAATACTCACTCTAAAAATCATAAGGATGACCTTACTAATGATGATTCCCAATAATTTTCACATTTTTACAAGATAAAACCATCAAACATTGATAACCTACTATACATTTCATGAGATTAACTTGCACATGCTCCATCATCTAACTTAGAGACATCTACTATATCCAAATTCTTATGGGAACCTAATATTACAATGGACAATATTTATATGCCTTTTCATGCAACAACTATTTCTACTACACCTCTCATATCTAATGGTTTTCATGCTTCTTTTTCTGATATTCAAGCTCTTGAAACCCTTGTGTTATGTTTGTGGAGCCTATTTTCATGTTAGAGTGTGGTACACCTTCTATGTGTTACACTCAAGTATTTTTACGGTGGTCCCGCTCGCCGGTGAGCGGGTCGGGGGTTCGGGGCAAAGCCCCTGAAGAAAATTTTCATGGGTGGTTTATTAACCCATGGGTAATGGGTAACCGTTATGGGCTGTTTTTGGGCCCATGGTTTTTCGTACCCATTGTTTTGTAAAACCGCCTCTTTGGCTACCCATAGGTTTATGGGATAGTTTTGTTTTTGCCCATTGTTTGATACCCATGGTTTTGTAAAACTGCTTAAGCAGTTGTCTATTTATATGGTCTTATGCATATGATAGAAAGACAAGCAAATGTATTGCAGATGTGTTTTGAATTCGGGTGTGAATTTTGTAGAGTTTGTTGAGCATAGCTCCAAATGGATCTGGGTATTGTATTGAGAGAGTGGAGGCTTGTAATAAAATCTGAGCAAGTGATTCTTAGTGGACATAGCCCAAATTAGGTGAACCATTAAATCTTGTCTCTCGTGTTTGTGTTATTTATTCTGCACTTTTATTTGAGATATGTAATATTTTACTGCATATTAGTTTCTCTTTATTGTGATTCGTAAGGGATTATTCCACATATTTTATCTCTTATTTCCTAAAATTGGTATCGAGCTTGGTTTGGTTTACTTAAGTGTTGAATCACAGGGAAAGTTTTATCTTGAGTGGGAGCCTATGAGATGATGGAAGATCTAGGGTTGATAAATTCAATGAGTAGAATTTTAGTCTTTGGAAGATGCAGATGGAAGATTACCTTTATCAAAAGGATCTTTATACTCCGTTTTCTGAGAAGGTGAACAAACCCTCGAGTATGATAGATGCGGAATGGGATTTGTTGGATTGAAAGGCACTTGGAACGATCTAGTTGTGTCTTGCATCTTCGGTATTATTTAATGTTTCAAAGGAAAAGACTACAAAAGATCTAATGGATGCATTAGGGAAGTTATATGAAAAACCCTCTACCTCTAACAATATATTTTTAATGAAAAATTTGTTTAATATGAAGATGTATGAGAATAGTTTAATGTAAGGATCATTTAAATGATTTCAATACAGTTGTGAATATGCTAGCTTTGGTTACAATAGAATTTGATGAATAAGTTAGGGCTTTATTAATTACTTGCTCTTTACTAAAAGTTGGAATAGCCTCGTAATGGTAAAGTAAGAAACTTGGTTCCAAATAACTCAAAGTTGAAGTTTGAGGATGTTGTAGGGGTGATTCTAAGAGAGAAATACAAAGAAAAAAAGCTTTGGGAATCTTCTACTTTAGGGAATGCTTTGACAGGTGGAAACTAGAGGGAGATAGAAGAATAGAGGAAATGTGGAAAATCAAAGATCGGGAAGGTCAAAATCCAAGAGCAAGATTGTATGTTGGGCTGTGGAAAGTCTAGGCATGTAAAGAAGGATTGTTGGGAGCTTTGAGATAAGAAAAAACAATAGGAAGAAAAAAGGAGGCAAATGTGGCATCGGGTAATGTATGTCGGGATGCTTTGATTCTTTCTTTGCATAATATTACTTGAATCTTGGGTTTTAGATTCAGGGCTTCTTTTCATGCTACTCCACATAGGCATTATTTTGTTGATTATGTTCAAGGGATTTTGGGCATGTTTTTCTTGGGATGATGAGCCTTGTTTAGTTGGAAAAGGTTTTGGTTAAGATGATGAGCCTACATGGCTATTGAAGGATGTCGGACATGTGCCTACATTAAGGAGAAATTTGATATCGGTGGGACAATTGGGAAGTGATGGTTGTATTGTGATATTTACTGACTAACTCTTGGAAGGTTACCAAGGGTGCTTTGTGGTGGCAAGAGGTAAGAAGGTTGAACCTTGTATTTAACCACTTTGATAGTACTAATGATTGTAACCTTGTGGCTTCGGATGTAGATACAACATTATGGCACTATAGGCTTAGTCATATGAGCCATAAGGGCATGAACATCATAAAGAAGAATTTTCACGGATATACATAAACATGTTTGGATTTACTGTGAGAACTGCATATATGGGAAATGTATAAAGGTTTCTCAAGGTTAGACCTATGAAGAAAGAGAGTAAGTTAGAGCTGGTACATTTTGATGTGTGGGGGCGGCTCAGGTATCATCTCTTGGGGTTCAAGTTATTATGTTACTTTTATTGATGATGCAACAAGGAAAGTTTGGGTTTATTGTATTATAAACAAATCTGATGTATTTGACACTTTTGTTAAATGGAAAGCCTTGGTAGAGAATGAAAAAGTCTTAAGCTAAAATGTCTTAGGTCAAATAATGGAGGGGAGTATTGCAGCAATGAATTTAATGATTATTGTTCTAAGAATGGAATCCATGGGAAAAAGATGGTTCCAGGAACTCCACAACAAAATGGGGTATTAAAGGATGAAACAGACAATAATGGAACATGCTAGAGCATGAGGTTACATGCAGGACTACCTCTTTCTTTTTGGGCAAAAGCGGTGAGCATAGTTGTGTACTTGATAAACAGAGGACCCTCAAGTGCCTTGGATGGAGGCATACCTGAGGAGGCATGGTATGGTAAGAAAGTTTATTATTCATTTCTTAGAGTCTTTGGATGTGAGGTGTTTGTTCATATAGATAAGGATGATAGGACCAAGCTAGAGGCTAAATTAGAAAAATGTACTTTCATTGGTTATGGTGGTGATGACTTTGGATTTAAATGTTGGAGTATTAAGGACAAGAAAATCATTCGGTCTAGGGATGTGGTCTTTAATGAGAAAGTCATGTATAAGCAATAGTTGCAGGAAAATAGGGAAGAATCCAAGAAAGAATATGTAGTGGTAGAGGATCTTCCGGATGGGAAAGTGACCCATGAATCAGTTCAAGAACCTACTCAACAGGAACCCCAAACTCCTACAGTGAGGAGGTCTTCTAGGGTGATAAAAGAACTCGATCATTTTTCTCCTTCTCTTTATTATTTATTACTCACTTGATAGTGGAGAGCCGAGAGATTTGATGAAGCAATGCAGGTAGATGTCCGGTAGAGAAGTGGGAGCAAGCCATGGATGAGGAACATAAGTCTCTCATGGAGAACCAAACTTGGGATTTGGTGAAGCTATTGGAAGGCAAAAGAGCATTGTAGAATAAGTGGGTGTATAGAGTTAAAGATGAAGAAGGAGGAAAGAAAAGATATAAGGCCCGGTTGATGTGGTCAAGGGTTTGCACATAAACAAGGTATACATTTAGATGAGATATTTTCTCTTGTAGTAAAAATGACTTCTATTAGAACTATTCTTGGAATAGTGGCGTGAGTAGAAGACTTGCACTTAGAATAGTTAGATGTAAAGATCGCATTTCTCCATGGTGATTTGGAGGAGGAACTATATATGCAGCAGTAACCAAAGGGCTATGAGGTCAAAGGTAAAGAGGAATGGTGTGTAAATTGAAGAAGAGCTTGTATGGCTTAAAATGAGCTCCACGTCAATGGTATAATAAGTTTGATAGCTTCATGATGGAGAAAGGTTATATTAGATGTCATTCTGACCATCACATGAATACAAAGATATTTTAGGATGGAATTTATATTATCCTATGTTTATATGTTGATGACATGTTAGTTACAGTAAAAACATGCGGGAAATAAAAGTACTCAAGAAAAACTAAGTGAATCCTTTGATATGAAGGATTTGGGGGCAACCAAAAAATCCTTGGTATGAGGATAACTCGGGATAGGAAGGAATGGAAGTTGACTTTATCTCAGGAAGAGTACATTAAGAAGGTATTGGATAGGTTTAACATGCAGGATGCTAAACCGGTTGGGACTCCTTTGGTAGGCCATTTTAAGTTATCAAAGGAGCAGTGTCCCAAGACAGAGCAGGAAAGAAACTAGATGTCCAAGGTACCTTACTCATTAGCAGTTGGCAATTTGATGTATGCTATGGTGTGCACTAGGCCTGATATTTCCCATGTAGTGGGAGTGAGTAGATTTATGAGTGATCTAGGTAAAGAGCATTGGCAAGTAGTAAAGTGGATCCTTTGGTATTTGAGAGGAACCATGGGGACAGTTTTGTGCTACAGTGGATCAGACACCACTTTACGTGGTTATGTAGATTCAGACATGGCTAGAGATGTAGACAACAGGAGGAGCACGACAGGTTATATTTATATTGTAGGTGGGACAATAGTGAGTGGATTTCATGACTACGAAGCTGGTGGCTTTGTCAACCACGGAGGATGAGTATGTTGCTGCCACAGAGGCAAGCAAAGAGATGATTTGGTTACAACAATTGCTTGAGGAGTTGGGGCATAAGCATGAGGAATGTAAGTTGCATAGTGATAGTTAGAGTGCTATACACCTAGCTAAGAACTTTGCTTTCCACTCCAGGATGAAGCATATACAGTTGAGATATCACTTCATTAGGATAACTTTGGAGAAAAATAAGTTAAAGTTGGAGAAGATTCATACCAGTAAGAATCCTATAAACATGATGACCAAGGTGGTCACAAGGGATAAACTAAAGCTATGTTCATCTTTGGTTGGCCTTCGCGGATGATAGTGAAGGGTTGAGAAGCTTGCTTAGTGGAAATCAGTCTCCAAGTGGGAGATTGTTATGTTTGTGGAGCCTATTTTCATGTTAGAGTGTGGTACACCTTCTATGTGTTACACTCGGGTATTTTTACGGTGGTCCCGCTCACCGGTGAGTGGGTCGGGGGTTTGGGGCGAAAAGCCCCGAAGAAATTTTCATGGGTGGTTTATTAACCCATGGGTAATGGGTAACCATTATGGGCTGTTTTTGGGCCCATGGTTTTTTCGATACCCATTGTTTTGTAAAACTACCTCTTCGGCTACCCATAGGTTTATGGGACGGTTTTGTTTTTGCCCATTGTTTGATACCCATGGTTTTGTAAAACTACTTAAGTAGTTGTCTATTTATATGGTCTTATGCATATGATAGAAAGACAAGCAAATGTATTGTAGATGTGTTTTGAATTCGGGTGTGAATTCTGTAGAGTTTGTTGAGCATAGCTCCAAACGGATCTGGTATTTTATTGAGAGAGTGAGGCTTGTAATAAAATCTATGAGCAAGTGATTCTTGGTGGACGTAGCCCAAATTGGGTGAACCACGTTAAATCTTGTCTCTTTGTGTTGTGTTATTTATTCTACACTTTTATTTGAGATCTGTAATATTTTCTACAGATTAGTTTGTACTATTGTGATTCTGTAAGCGATTATTCCACATATTTTATCTCTTATTTCCTAACACCTTGCTCATACGTTACAAGATTAATCTTACAATTAAAACATGATGTATCTATTTTTCCTCATTTTATGGATTTCACTCAATTATTAATAATCTATTAACTCCTAAGGTGGCCTCTTATCATTTTTCACTTGGTTTTCTTGTACCTAAGACTTCTATCCATGACGGAAAAGGTGATCCCCATGGAGAATATTAGCTCATTTCATATGGCTTGCATTGATTATTCCTCTTATGACATCTTTCTTACTAAGTTGTTCAATATAAGTATTTAGGAATTTTCATTACAATGGTTTTATGATCTCCCCACACATTTTGTATGTTCTTTCAATGCATTCCAATATCAATTTTTGGCACTTTTTATCTATCAACATTTTGGATAAGGTTTCTTATGCATAAATGTTTGAACTACACCAAGCCTTTAATAGACATATCAATGATTATGTCTTGTGTTGTCAGACCATTCTTACCAAGATAAATAATATCCTAGATAATAATGACTTACAAGACCTTTTACATAAATATTACTTCCTCTGTAATAATCAGTCATGTTTGAAAAATTAAGATTATTTAACCACATTTTCCATACACTATAAGAGAAAATCTAAGTTATTACATATTAATAAGATCGATCATGTTTATAGAAATCCTCATACATCTCATGCCAAATTTAAAATCAAATCCATATTTAAAGGAAAGACTAATTATGTTAAGGAACTTCTAAAAACACTATCAATGTCATTAATCAACCTATTAAGCTACCATTACAACTCTCACGATGAAAATTTACATGTTTACCACATGTTCCTCATATTTTCCTAAAACAATTACTTGAGTGCAATCTTATTTATCTCCCTCCACCATCTAAGGTTGATGCAACCCATCCTCAAAGTAAGAGTGATGATGCCAAATCTCATTACGATTATCATTGATGTTTGGCCATTCTACATAAATATGCATAAAACTTCGTCGTGTTATTCAATATTTCATTGAATCTCATACCATTGAATGGGATGATCCCAATGAATGTTCTAAACCAACAAACATCAATTTTAAATTAAAAATATTTAATGATCTGTCTCCTAGGAATACAAGTTATACATATACTTCTAAAGTGCATAACACTCATTGTATGGTACCACCACCACCATCTTATGATCAACACTTATATGTTATGATTGGGACTATTACTTTTATACTTCCTTCTAAACCATTCATTAATTCAATGAATCAGATATGGATGACATGTTTATTTCTAAAACATTATCTATTCTTGTCTCTATTCATCAAGTACCTATAAATTGTGTATTTGTTGATCCAAACAACAAAAATAATGTTGTTCATAGTCATTACATTGATCTCTCAATGTCCCTTCATAGAATCTTACACATGATTTTGATCCAAACTATCATCATATCATGTTACATATCACTATTAGTCCTATTACCACACTAGTTTCATTCCCGGTTTTTAGTTATCTAGGCTCTAGTACCTTAAGTCATGGTCTCCATTGGTTACATTATCTTAAAGCTATCTCATTAGTTTATCACTAGTGTATCAAGTTCATTCATAATCAACAAGTTGTTACTATTTAAGGTATCCCTTTTGAGGCTCCTTACTTTAGCATTCTAGTCATTATTCTACATTTTATATCCCTACTCTTAATACACCTATAGATAGGGATTTTGTTGCACACACTGTGATTCACATAACTCTAGTCCTCATTCTAGGTGATCTAGAGATCAATTCAATGGACAAAGTTTCCCTAAATTTCCAAAATCATGATATTTTGGTAGAAGACTATGAGATATTCCCATCACTTATTTTAATGTGACAAAAAAAGCTCCTTTTGAGCAAGATACCATCCGCAAAAGCTCCCATTTATAGGATAAAAATAGGGGAAGTAGACCAATCATAATGCAACATGTGGCAATGAAAAAATAAAAATGGTAAAAGGGTGTTTTTGGTTTTCACCTCCGATATTTGAAACTCAAGTTTGGACAAGTGGGCCCTAATTTTTGCTAGTTACGGTTTCTCAACCAAGGTCAACACAATATTATTGAGGAGAGGTGAATTCTCCACCTTTTCTTCATATTACCATTGTCACATTTTTGTATTTATATGCCTCTCATTGTAATTATATGGTACACGTGGGATTATTTGTAATGGATTGGTAAAGTTCCACATGGTGGGTCTTTAGGACACCATGTGGCCTACCACCACAACACATCCAAAGACCACATTGTATGTTAATATCTAGATGTATATCCTCTAAATTGGGAACTTATACCAATTATGGCAGCCACAATTGAATTGGATTCCCAATAGTAGAGCTCACTCATCTCACCATCCTTGGTGCTTGAATCAACTCATCAATTTACACATGTTGTGCCCAAAAACATTCTAATGACCGCTAACTCTAACCGATTTTCATGTGTCTAGTGTAAAATGGATCATAGCTAATTCAATATAACCATCGAGCCATATTTAAATAATATAGCCACTTGCATAGGTGGAGAATGTGGGATTAAATCCCAATATAGGTTAAAATCAACTAAAGGAGGTTGGAGGGGATTGAACTCCTAACCTATAACATACCAAAAATAAGTTCCATCATTAGGCCATGATGTATGAATAATTTTATATAAGCCTGAGTTGATATTTGAACAAGGTTAAGAAAAAGATTGTTTTTCTTGTAATATGGTGGTTTTAGAAAAGTGAATTTTTAAGTAGTTTAGGGGCATTTTTGAATCTCGGTGTAAATTAGATCTTGGTGTAATTCTAAGACACTCTTGGTTCTCTATATATTTCCCATTTTGGAGTTTTTTGATGTCATTTTAAGACGTAAAATTCACTTATTGATAGAGAATGAGGGAAGAGATTCTGCAAGTGCTTCGGGAAAGTAGAGGATGAACACTTGAGCATCACCAAAGTCTTCTAAAGGTCTAAAAGCATGAATTTACATGTTTTGGATTTATATTTGTTTATTGTAAGTTTGATTGTGCTTTTAATTTTCACAAATTATATTAGATTGGTTCGAATGAACTAAGAGATGTAAGCATTTATCAACTCCATAAACAATTTTTGTGTCATCTTTTATTTGATTTTTGCATTCTGATTTTTGACTTATTTTCCACATTATTAAAAGTTATATTTTAATTCAATGTTTAAATTTAAATCATTTTCGACATTTTATGGAAATCGGTAAAATTTAAATATGGATTGTTTTGATCAAAATATAGAATACGTTGACTTTTTTTAATCATAAATTCCGTTCTAGATCAGTTTATAAATATTTAAAATTCAGATGTAAATTAATGTTTATATTCATTTCAAATCATGAAAGATACACTTCGCACTCTGGTGAAAATTTGGAGTCAACTTTGTTAGGGTTTTACTTGTTGCACCATCATACCGCGGCCTTTTCGGATCTACAGGGAATTTATTACTATAGTTTCTCCTAGGGTTTCTCACCCTTTAGGCATTCCCTTTAAAATGACCTCACCATCTTCAAACCTAGTTGTTACAACCATGGTTGGAGATAGTGGAGCTTTGAGCAATGGCACCGCCAAAAAAAGATCCAAGAAGTATGTTTCAAAAAGTTTTCCATGAGATAATGTTTCTCCTCTTGATGTGGTATTTCCCGTTCCTAATTTTAATGATGCATGTAAATGGTTAGAGAAATTTTGTCTCATTGGGTATTTTTTGGGTCACATCCCCTCTAAAAGCATGCTCAAATCCTAGGTCAATACAGTCTAGACTCCCCATGGGGTCAGACTGAAAGCATCCAAAACATGACTAAATGTTTTTTATTTTTAACTTTTCTAATCCTGCTAATGCCCCTAGTATTCTAACTCAAAAGCCACTCGATATGTTCACAAATCTCTACTTGTTTTGTCCCCACAACAAAAATATTTCATGGTATCTAAATATACCACCCTTAAAGTGTTTTTCTAGGTTGAATTCTCTAGTCTACCTTTTCCATGTGTGCATTTTATGCCACAGATTGTTGCTTCTATTGGCTGGGTAGTCTTTATAGAAATAGATAGGTTTTACCATGCTTGCCTATAAAGCATGACTGTGTTAAAGTTGATCTCTCTCAAGATATGAAAGAATTTGTGGACATTTAGATGGAGGAAAACACTATTCTCAATGGGTCATGTATATCAATTTGCATAACACTTGCTTCGGTTTCTAGGCCTTTGATCATAAAATTAAATACTATCCTCTTTATGTCCATCGTAATCGCCTCATGGCCAAATAAGCTCTCAACCCAATCAAACCGCAAGAGGAGGAAAGTTGGTAAGTTGACAAAGTTCGGAAAAAAAAGAAAAAAACCCAACAATCTAAGGCCTCTAGCTCCAATGGCCAATGAGAGCCACATGTTAAGGAAAAACCCCAAGAATACAAGCTAAAGAGACAACTATTGATGTTAAAGAACTAACAGCTAGTGCCAACTCAGCTATCCAGTTGCCAAAATGTTCTAGCACTCCCCAAGTTTCCATGATTCTCATGGACTAGACAAATTTTGTTTACAATGTTACCATGTTGCATTGCTGCTACTCTTGTTGCAAGAAGCTCACAAGGGCCCTCCAAAAGGCCCTAAAGTCCTCGTATCTCTTGAGATCATAGCTTGACTAACAATGTGGACTCAACCAAAGAGTATTAAAACATAAAATATGATAGATGGAAAAAAATTGAATTACAATATTTTTTGCAGCATAATACTGCTCAATTCCTACAAAACCAATATGACACCCTTGATGGCTTGAGGATGGTGACATGGCTCTTGACCACCGTTTCCCATGAATTTTTTATCTTGGAATGTTTGGGGTCTTACAGACTCTTGTCGTAAATATGTTTTCATGAAACTCAAAAATATTTATGAATTTGGATGTTTTGTTTTTACAGGAGGTGAAAATTACAGGTTTTCAATTGCAGATGGTTTGTAAATCCATCTGGCTTGACAACTTGGCTTTCTATAGTAATCATGAAGCAGGGCGTGGGGTTTAATTTCCCTTTTTTCCCCCAAATGGTGGCCCTTGTTAATTGACCATGGCATCGACCCCACCAACCGTGCCATATGGGTCCTATTTAATGTTGATGGCCACCCTTTTGGCCTCATTAATATTTATGCCTCTAACATGTGGCCGAAAGGGCTAATCTGTGATGGTGGATCACCAACACAATTCCTAATGTATTGGGTCATAAGTGGATATTTTAATATGGTTGAGTCACCCAATGATAAATGTGGCCACTTTCGATGAGGTGGGTAGCTCAGAAAGGGAGGCGTGGTTTTTTATGCTTAATAAGTTTGAGTTTTATGACTCTAACACCTCTTTCTTTTCCACATCAAAGCACCATTTACTTGGTCCAATCTCTAAGGAGGAACAAATCAAGTACTTAAATGGCTCAATAGAGCTATGCTATCAGCTTAAGATTATTTTGATTTTGATAGCATTTATTCCATGCCAGTGGAGGTCATGCCTGACTTTGTCCTTTCAGATCACTCTCTCTGATTTCATATCACTTGGCATGATACACACACTTTTTGTCATAAAGGCCAATTCTTCCTTAATACTACCTTGTTGCAGCATGGGCCCACACTCAATCATATCAAGCGTGTGTGGAACTTAACTCCCAACCTATTCATTTCCAGCATTATCATCCACCTATGCATACCAGCTGGATTCAATGGTGGAGGACATGATGACTCGATAACTTAATTCTTTAGAATCTATGATGAAAACTAGCCAAAATCATGCGCCGCTAACACCTTGGCTCTTAGTCAAGTGGTGGTGGTGCTTCAAGGTGATCCCTTCTCTAAAACTCTGCAACTTCATGTTGTAAATCTTTGCCAACAAATTCAAATTGCTGACAATTACAATGCCAGGGGAGCATAGATCCAAGCCTAGTTGCACTTTGGCTCAAAATTGGCGATCGAGTCTCAAAATAATTATTTCTTTCCCTCAGAGCCAAAAAACCATCTCAAAAAATTTAGGCCATCATGGAAGGTGGAGCTTGGGTTACTGATCCCTAAATCATGTTGTAAGCCTTTGTGTGCCACTACAAGCTTGTGTTTCAAGCTCAACAACCCTCTGTAGCTCGACAAACTACTCTTGATCAATGTCGGGTGTTGTGTTGTGCAAGTTTTCTAAGGCTCAGAAGGTGATATGTAATTGAATGCTCACCATTGAAGACCTCCATGATGATACTATGCATATGGCCAATGATAAAGCTCTAGGGATGCGATGGGTTCCCCTATGAGTTTTACAAAGCCCATTGGGATTTGGTTGGTCAAGACCTTTTTCAAGTTTATTTCAGGGATTTTAGAACCAGTCCATAGGGCCACAAATCATCAAGGAGAACATTAAATTCATTCATAAATAAGAATACCTAGAGAAATTTACTTGTTGGTGGCCTATCACCCTATTGAATGTCTCCTACAAAATCATTGCTAAAGCTTTGGTTGTGCGGCTTTACAATATCCTCCTGGATGTTATTCAGCCAGAACAAACAAGATTCATTTAGGGATGATATATCCTAGATAACATCATTGTTTTTTGGGAGGGTATGGAATGGGCTTGTAGATCCAATCAATCTTCCATGTTCATAAAAATTATTTTGAGAAAGGTTATGATCAAATTGAATGGTCGTTTACTCTTGCCATGCTCCAAGCCCTTGGCTTTGGCCCCATTTTTATTCAATCTATCAGCATGCTATTTGTATATGCCTCTTCTTAGATCATTATCAATGGCATTAGCTCATAACGCTTTGGGATTTTTTAGTCCACTTACTAAGGGTTCCTTTGGCTCTTGCGCTCTATGTGCTAGCTACCAAAGGATTTGGGTATTTATTGGCCCACACCAAATCTCAGGGGCTTGTTAGGGGAATCACGCTACCTTTTGTGCCCAATTCTCAATTGCTAAATGGTCATTTCATAGATGATTCCTTCTTACACTCATTTAAGATGAAACCCACTTCAAAATGCCTGGATATTTTCTATTTAGCATCTGGTTCCTCAATTCAATGGTGAAAAACCTAGTGCTATTGGCAATATTTCCTTCATGTGCCTAATTGGCTCGCCACTTTTGAATGGAAGGTTCTAGCTCATGGTGAAATATTTAAATTCCTTGGTATTCCTTTTTCTTTTCAAGCCTCTCTCGATTGAGCTCTAGTAGTATATTATTCAAAGGGTGGACAAAAATTAAAATATTGGCTTACTAGACCTTTATCCTTAGCTAGAAATTCCAAATTTGTTCCAAAGTTCTTGTGGCCACACATGTTTATTACTCTTCGTGTTGGGTTCCTTCCAAATCCTCTATTCAAAAGCTGGAAAAGTTTCTCAAATCCTTTCTATGGGCTAACGCCTCTATAGGAAGAGGTTTTCATCATGTGGCTTGGGAGATATGTTGCCTTCCTGTAATCTCTAGGGGGCTTGGCCTTATTTACATTCAGCGCCAAGGGCGGGTACTATGCACGAAATGGATTATTAGAAGTATCACTGGCCAAGAAGCTTGGAAAGTGCTCCTACAACATGGCATTGAAGAAGGCTCACCTTATGGCTACCCTGCATGGAAAGGATTGGGGTTTATCAATCTGCTCATAGCCCCAGTGCTTGTCAAAGTGATTGGCACTTTTGTGCTCAAGAGCATTTGGAAAGCATGGGAATGCATCAAACCTTGGCTTTAATGGAAAGGTGACATTTTTCTAATGGGCTTTCCATTAACCATCAATCCCTCTAGTGGTCACCAATATTTCAGGTGCAAGATAAGTGTCTTGTAGAATTTCAAGAATCTCCATGCTCAAGTTTTTAAAACACGGAATTTGCACCATTCAATATTTATTTTGTAAACACTTGCAATCCTGGTTCTTTTGGCATCAAATAAAAATGAGTTCTAGCTTTCCAAATAGGACCAAAGAAGTTATAATAAAGTGATTAGCGTGGTCCTTGACCACATGCTACACAAGATAGCTATGCATTCTTCTCACCCTTGGTGGATGGACTGGAAATGGTATGTGGATACTCCATTTTGCAACTACTCAGCCAATAAAGGCTACCATTGGCTTTCACCTCATCTTCCCATGGTGGATAAACTCAACACGCGATGGGGAATTCAATCCACTCCATCCTCTTGGAGTAGGTGATTTGACACTATTTGGTCTATTTGTGTGGAGCCCAAGATTTCCCATTTCCTTTGGTGTATTTTACACCAAGGTCTTCTAATCAAGTCTCATATTGTTCAAATTGGGATCCTAGCTCCCAAATGCCCATTTTGTAACCATTTGGAAATATTATGCATCTTTTCTAGTTTTATTCAAAAGCTAAGCTTGCACGGCACTAGGATTTATTCATTCTTCTTTCCACTTAAACCACATTGCTTTACTTGACAACATATCCTTTTGGGGCATAATACTAAGATTCTTCCTATGTTCACCCATATTTGGCATGCTTTTAGAGGGGAAATTTATTTCTTGGATATGGAAAGAAATAAATTATTTTTCTTTGCTAATTCTACAGTTGATCAACATTTTTCCGTTTATAACAAATCTATGGTGATCTCGAATGTATTGCTTTGTAGATACAAGTCTAGGTGAACAAAGTCACACTGGAGGTGGACCACCTTGAGAACTTGTTATGACATTGGGGGGAAGCCATATGTAATGTTTCCCATGTGCCACCTTCTCCAAATCAATGCTCCTCGCCACCTTGCCATGGTGGTCGATGTAGCCATTCGCAATGGCATGCTTTCATCCGGGCTTGATGCTCCCAGGACCTCTTCAAAAATAAGTTATTCACTAGCTTTCTAGTATGGCCAGGGGTCACCACACCTCACCAACAAAGTATTACTTCACCATCTCACCAAAGAGAGTTGGGGTCACTAGTTCACCAAAGACGGGTGGCATTGTTTTGTATCCTTCATGCAACATAATATTGATGGGTGGAATCCTCCCCACCGCCACCATCTTCTGAAAAATTTCCTCACCTTAGCCTCGCCATCCCCACTCGAGGAGAGGTGGACCAAGAAGAAGAAAATCCCACTGGCTAGGATATCCTGAAGCTAGAAAATAATTACCCGCTCAGGCTAGTCGATGATCAAAATCCACCAGCTTCGGGCATGTTTGTTGTTGCTTCTTGATTTGATTTTATGTAATCCTCTAGGAACTGCCTAGTTTTTGTTCTCTCCTAAGCTCAACCTAGTTTGTTTCTCATTCTGCTTGGCTTAACCTAGCTTGTTTTTGGTTATGGGGCATGCTCTCATACCCATTATGTTTTTGTTGAAATTTATCTTGTATCTTATTGAATTAATTTAATATAAGATCTCTTTTCATCAAAAAATCACGAAAATGATAATTTTAATGATTATGTTGTAAACAAGTAAAACAATAGTGGGTCTATTGTCATTTATAGATCATGTTTTTAGTATTAGAGTGGGTTGAATTCAATATTTTTCTTTCATTTTGCATTTTATATTAGTTTTTTTTTCTAACTACAATAGATATTTAGACATTATTATCTTGATTTTCCATTTGGAGTGTGCATTGTTTGGGAAGTGCATTTTTTTACAAGTATCCATGGGTAAAGCCTTGAAAAGAGAGAGGATGGAAGATGTTGAAAGTATCAACAAACACAATCAGGACAAGAATGATTTCATGATATGCAATCTCTACTCTCCTTAAGAGAAAATAGAATGATTAAAATCAAAGTTAGAAACTAAAGATGAGCTCTTGATCATAATGCGAGTGTGGTGAGTAAAATAAGGATTTTCCTCCACTTGAGATGAAAAACTATGATAGATGAATAAAATTTAATTTTATCACCATTTTCTCTCTTCCTCATTTGAAAAACATTTTGTATCTACATTATTATTCATCTTTGGATTCAGGTAATGCTTTTGGTGAATTTGAAAAACATACTAAGGGAATTGTATCTACATTATTACTTAAAATGGGATTTGATGGAAGAGGTCTTGGTAAGAATGGAAAAGGTATTTATAACCCAATACATTCATCCTCTTTGTAAGTCTTTGGTTATTCAGTGTAATGGAAATTATAGGTGAAATTTGAAAAACATACTTTTTGACAACCAGTGATTACCCAAAAAGTCCTACAGAATATTCTACAAATTATTTATTCTTAAAATGATGGATTTGATTTTAGAGAAGAGGTAATGATATTTCTCCTCATTCTTACAGAATCATAATCATAAATGTAAGGAAAATTGGATGATTCATTTTATAACCAATATGGATTTGATATTCAAAAAATGATGATCATTTTTGTGCCTCTTTGTTAAGTAATCATTTTGTTTTCTTTTATGTGGAAGATAAAGTATTTCTTATAGAAGTGGTTTCTTGATGAGCTCAATGATAAAGACCAATCTCATCATTTAGAGGTGAGAAAGAAAATTTCCTCTCCTAGAAAGATAAATTTTTCACTCATTGTGATTACCCAAACAAGTCCTACAAATGTTGAAACTATCCATCATGCCATCAGTAGGTAAGATAAAAATATTTTAAATTCTTCGTCACAATATAAAATGATGAAGGATTAAGGGTAGTTTTGAAAATTTCAGAGAAGATAGTGAAGATAATGATATTTCACCAAGAAGGGCTCCCATTACTATAAGTGAAAAATATAAACATAAATGTCCAAAGGAAGGAAAGATCAAAAAGAAACCAAAAGTAAAAATAATGATGATTCACTCTTTTCAAAAATAGCATCACAACAACCGTTACTTGAACTATATGGATTTGATATTCAAAAAATGATGTATGCTTTTTTAGTGCACCCTTTCTCTTTAGTAGGTTAAGTAATCATTTTTTTCCATCTTTATTGGAAGAGAAAGTACCCTTACTCTTTCCATGTTTTTTATGGCCCTTTGAGCTCTTGTATTCCTTTTCTAATCTTTCCACCCTGTCCCAGATGAGCCTCCACCGGCTTGCTAATGATAAAGACCAAGTTCATCATTTGGGTCCTTAGACCCGAAGTGGAAAAGGCATTTTCTTGCTTTGGAAATTCTTCATTCTTTCTTTTAAGAAGGGGGAGTGGAAGAAGTGTAGGTAGGTGGAGGTATGGAGGAGGGAGGTTTTCACGGGAGCCATGGTGGTGGATCATAGGATAAGTCCCTATTGCGCAATGAACACAAGAGTGGCTAAAAATGTCCGCAGAGAGTTAATCAAATAGTGAGGAAAGCTGATAATGTTATTTCTATCTCGAAAAATTAGATGCTTTTGAGGTATAGTCACAAATCTTCCTTCCATGCATGGTAAGACCTAACCACCATTTTGGCCAAATTTTTTCGAGAATTACCTTGATGACAACGAATATGAACTCAATTTTCCCCCTCTTCCGAAAATTTCTTGGTCTCCACCTCCTTGTCCACCTTCTTACCCTTCTAGTGAGGCCCATAATTTCCATCTCCATGTTATTATATTTGGCTTAATAACCTAGGATCACCTTTCCAATGTTATTATATTTTTAATCTATTCTTCCAACCCCAGGGAAAATTTGAAAAGCCTTGGATCCTTCAATGAACTAGAAAAAAGCTCCGCGTTCTCTTTCCAATTGTGGGTGGTTCAAAAACCCCCATTCATTAAAATGAACAATTCCAATTTTAGTTATATGTTTACATAGATGATGATATGTTAATGGCATGGCATGCAAATAATTTAGAGCATTTGGTTATATGGGATTCTTGTTGTATGTTGAAAGAAAAATTTCCCATGTTGTTTAGCTTTGATTTTGGAGTTCATATTCATGAGAGGAACTGAGAGACATGTTTATCATGCTTAGTTATCTTCTTATATTTGAAAATTTGAAACAAACTCCATTTGAATCTCCTATTTAGCATTTTGAGTTCCTAATACAATTTGGGTAAAAGGAATTAAACTCATATTTTCAGCTTTGGAGTTTTTTATAACAGTTTATACAGGTTGTTGGGCACATTGGTAGTGTTCAATTTTCCATACTTGCATTTCAAAGTAATTGTTGTTTTGGGAATGCATCTATTTTTTGAATGTATATGTTGGATGCATTTTAAGACCCATATTTTGGGAAGTGTTTGTAATTATAATCACAATGTAAAATATCATTATTTCCATACCTTTAAATCACATGTTCCGTAAGCCCCATGTGGGCAATAAATGTGAGGTTTAAATATGGTTACAAAATAGAATGTAATTTGATTACACTGAAAAACATATTTGCAATTACAATGATCTTGAAATTTCACAGGTGGTCTATGGACATTAGCCTAGCTATTGGAATTTTGGTGTCTATTTATTATTGATCTATTTTGGGTGAGATTGTATTTGCAAAGATTGGCCATGTCATAGGGAATCAATTTGACAGTTCCTATTTTGGCATTTGATTGTCTATTTTTAAACTGATCAATTTTGTGATGGCACTTGTGGTAACTATCGTGTGATAGTTATATAGGGATTCAGAAAGATATTTCACTATTATTAGTATTTTCTTTTCTTTTAAACTGATCTATATTATTTTTAGATGTTTTCATATTCATGGGGAATCAATTAGACTCTAGCCTCTTATTGGAATATAGATTTTTCATTTTAAACTGATTTATTTAGTGATATGGTTTTCAAATATTTGTAGTAAAATTTTCCTACAACAATATTTCTATAGATCTTGTGTATTTTGAGATGTGGGAAGATGATTGGTAACTTCAGTGGGTGAAAATATCTTTTGTGGAAAAAAATCCTTCTTGGTGGGGAGGTGCGATCTAGAGACCAATTAAGTGAAATATTCTCTCCTAAATCTCCCAAATTCATGACAATATGATAGAATACTTTTATATCTTTTCATCACCTATTTGAATGCCAAAATAGGACTCCATTTGAGCAAGATATCATCCACAAAATTTCCTATTTAGAGGAGCAAAAATAGGGTAGTAGACCAATCAAACCGTGACACGTGGCCATGTAAAACTAAAAATGGTAAACATGTGTTTTTGGGTTTTTCCTCCAATCTTCAAAACTTGAGTTTAGATGGGTGGGCCCCACTATTTTCTAGCTAGGGGCCGTCAAATAGGATCAAAACAAATTTTTTGAAGAGGGATGCCTTTGTCACCTTTTCTTCATATTACCATTTTCAAATTATTGCATTTATATACCTCTCATTGTAAATTACACGATGCATGTGGGATTATTTTTAATGGATTGGTAAAGCTACACATGTTAGGTCCTTAGAAAACCACATAGATTACCACCAAAACACCTCCAAATACCACATTCTATATTAAGAGTTGGATATATATCCTCTATATTGGGAACTCATACCAACTTTGGTGACTACAACCAACTCAGATGCCAAAAAAATCCCAATACACTCACCAGCCTTTTTAGTGCCAAGTTAACTTTCCAAAGCACACATGCCACGCCCATAAATATCCACCAACCACATACTCCAACTGATTATTTGTGATTATTTGAGATTTGAAGAAATTAAAGACATATCCAACAAAAAAATTCATTTGATGGTGTCTCATTTAGGCGTCAAGGAATTTTTTTTGAACAAAGAGATGAACAAAAAGTGTGCTAGATGGATCATGAAGGTGAAGGAGTATGACATACATATTAAAGTTACAAAACTTGTCGAGGTAAAGTATTGTGTCAACAACTTGATGTGAACCTAAAATTAAAAGGTGATAGGGATGTGACACTCCTAAACACTCGAAGAAGGTGATGATCGTGTCGAATGGTTGTCCAAAATGAAGAATTTCCTTTTCTCAGAGCATATCCTATGAACATGGATAAATATAAAAACATACTTTCCATATTTAACCCATTCCATATTATCTAGTAGATAATATTCTCTTTCGTAGGGATTTGAATGGTGTTATCCTTCATTCATAAGACCGGAACAAGTGAGAAAGATACTAGAAGAGTTTCACATTAGCCTATCTGGAGGACATTATTTTACAAAAACAATTGCTATCAAAATTATGAGGGTTAGCCATTATAGGCTAGATTTATTCAAAAATGCCCATCTCAGGGTAAAGAAGTGCAAGGAATGTTCCTTTTTCACCAAAAATTAGGATTTGAAATATCTTTCACTTCATCCAATTCAAGTGGATCAATCCTTCATTCAATGGGGGTTGGATTTTATTAGAATGATTAATCCTCCATCTAGTGAAGGACATAAATGGGTCCTTACTGCAATGGACTATTTTACTCGATGGACAGAGGCAGTAGCATTGAAGGAGAGAAATGAGAAATTAAGTCTTGATTTCTTAGAAGGTATAATGACAAGGTTTGGTGTTCCATTTATAGTTATTTTAGACAATGCAATGGATTTTCTTAGTTTGAAGTTGAGTGAATGGGTTGTTAAGAATGGAGTTTATCTCAAAAATTCATCCAATTACTATCTCTAAAGGAAATGGATTGGCTGAGTCTAGCAACAAAAACCTCATAAGGATTATCAAACACACTATGGAAACCAATAGGAGGACTTGACACACACAAATTAAGACTATTTTATGGGTAGATCAGATCACACCTAAAAGGGCCATCGTAAATTCTCCTTTCATGCTTGTATATGGAAGAGAGGCAAAACTTCCACTCTCCTTAGAGTTACCATATTTGGAGTTAGCTCATGAGCTTGAGGTTATTGAGAATGATCTTATGATAGTTAGTTTCTGAACTCATGGAGTTGGAAGAAGTGTGGAACAAGGATATGAAGAATTTGGAGCAACATCATTCTCGGGATAATAAGTCTTTTAATAAGAAGGTTTCTGAAAGGCATTTTCAAGAGGGAGATTTAGTTCTCAAATGGGATGAATATAGAGATAAACCAGAAATCACGCAAATTTTGACACTCTTTAAAGTTGGCCATACATTATCACAAGTTCCAAAGAGGTGAATTCATTTCATCTATCCAGCTCAATGGAAAGAATGGCCCATTCATGTGAATAGGACATATCTCAAAGATTTCTTTTGAGATATTTCCACCCCTTGTATAGTTTAGTTACATGTTTTCCTCTAAGTTCTTATGCACATTGTTATGTGTTGTTATTGCTTTTGCTTTCCTTGTTGTTGCATGTTTTGTTGTTCTTGCACATTATATCATCATTGGAGGTTTTCAAGGAGAAATAAGGGTCAAAGTTTCAAAAGAGTTTTAGGATTTCCCAATTCCTCAAATGCTCTGTAGGAGTCAAGCATTTTTCAGTGTTCATTAGGTCTAGTATATTTCCTATCTAACATTACTAGAGAGTTCAAGATCATGTATCACAGAAGGTCAAATCATCTTCAAGATTCCAATATAGAATCCATGCCCAATGGATGACTTAAGGCTATTGGAATCATTCTTAATAGGTAATCATCCCCAAGAGGTCACTAAAAATGTTATCCATTTTTTCCCTTCGGACAAAAATGGGAAATGTGGGTCAATGGGACCCAAAGATCGAAAAACCCTTCATGAAACATTTCAGGACATTACAGGAAACATTTTGTGTTAAAGGAACATCTATAGTGTTACAGGAAATATCAGATCATTTCAGAGTGTTCTCCTATTTTGGGTTTTAGAGGTTAATGAGTTTTCTCGTAGTATTGAGGTTGGCCTCTGTCGGCCCACTTTAAACTAAGGAACGTGAGAAATCCATTAAAATTGAGGAATAATTTTTTAAATATCCTATTGTGATCCCATACCTCCTTAATTTCAATAAAACATAATGAAGTTATACCTCACAGTAAAGTTCAATCCAGTGAAATAAGGAGGTATCAAGCTTAAAATAACTCACCGACTAACCCGGTGAGCTACTCAAATGAGTTGACCTAATAGGTGGTGAGTTGACATTAAAATTTATAAAGATCAAAGCAAATGTTGGATGAGGTATGATATGAAATTAGAAGCGATTCGATTGGTATGAGGGAGATAGGAGAGTTTCATTGTGACCTTAGATGAATTAACTTGGGTAGTAAGAGGAGATTGGTGGTCGATCTCTACGAGCTCCCGAATAGGGTATCTCAACATAGCTAAGAACAGGGAGCTTGGTCATAACATTAACACCAAGTTGGAAGAGACAAAAGAGCCAAACATAGGTCATGGTTGGTCGCAAATCCCGCAGAATTAATGAGTCACCAAGTGAGAGGAGCTTGAACAGGGAAAATCAAGGAGTACTCAAACAAGTCAATTCATGGCATAAGGGCCAATTTGAGGGTTGATTTAACCTTAACTAATGCACGGTGATCATTAGTGTGAAGACGGAGGCTCGAGTTCGAAATACGGTTCTATGTTCCGAGTAGTGTACCTAGGGCTCAACTTGCCGATAGATTTAATATGAGAAAACTCGGACACAAGGGATGACTCAATGAGCCAAAAGTAATGGTGCATGTCCCATTTTATATTTCACACAAGACATATTGGTCATCGATCTTCCTCCTCTCTCGTCATTTTCCTATCACAAGATTTCACTTCCAAGATGGGTGGTTACCTGTCAGCTTATTGGTCACATATGATCCTTAGGAATCGATACATAACTAAAGTGACTATAAGGGTGGAACCAATTTTTCATAATAATGTGGAGCCCTATATCACTAGTCATATAAATGGGAATTATATGATCCATGATCAAGAGGAAGAAGTTGCTGATCATGAACCACCAACTCTTGTGGAAGAAGTCCCTGATATTTTTTGGATGAGGTAAGCATAAATCATTAGTATGACCCATATATGAAGCATTAGTAGAAGAAGAATCTGGTCTACTATTTTTAGAAGAGACGGGATTGGGTGCATATTATATTCATGAAGAGGATGCGTTCATACAACATCTTGTTAAAACCTAAACAACTCGGAAGAACTATGGAAATTTTTCTTTGATGGCTCAAGGTGTAAGAATGGAGAAGGTGTTGGTGTCGTATTAGTTTCTCTAGAAGGGTATAAGCACTTCTCAAATTTTTTAATGTAATTTAGATGCACCAATAATGTTTTTGAATATGAATCTCTTATGCAAGGAATTCAATTGATCAAAATAAGGGAATCAAATATTTGACTATTTTTGGTGACAAAAAATTGGTCGTACATCAAGTGAGAGTGCATAGCGCATCCAAAAATATCTTCTAAGATCATACAACAACTAGATTTGGGATCTAATTAAATATTTTGAGGCTTTCGGATTCATGTTATTCCTAGAAATCAAAATCAAGATGTTGATAGGCTTGCTACAATTGGATCGCAATACGATGTACCTATTGATATCATGAAAGAAGAGTGGAAACCTGTTAAAATGGTCATTTAGCCTGTAGTTCCTGATAATGTGGGTAGTTGGAAATTTTTCGATAGCGACAAACAAATTATTCTTTTTCTAAGAAGAAGTAGAGTTTGTTGCGAAAAATCAAGATAAGCTGCAAGAATCATATGGTGACCAAATTATACAATTGAAAAGCAACAAGCTACCAAAAGGCTTGGTTACTCTTGAGTCCATTTTTAATTCAGATGATCAGGCTAGAAGACAAAGTTCTAACATGGTAGTCAAAGATGATGAATTTGTTAGGAAATAAGAGATAAAATATGCGGAATAATCCCTTACAGAATCACAACAATAGAAACTAATATGCAGAAAATATTACAGATCTCAAATAAAAGTGTAGAATAAATAACACAACACAAAGAGACAAGATTTAACATGGTTCACCCAATTTGGGCTATGTCCACCAAGAATCACTTGCTCAGATTTTATTACAAGCCTCCACTCTCTCAATACAATACCTAGATCCGTTTGGAGCTATGCTCAACAAACTCTACAAAATTCACACCCGAATTCAAAACACATCTGCAATACATTTTCTTATCTATCTATCATATGCATAAGACCATATAAATAGACAACTACTTAAGTAGTTTTATAAAACCATGGGTATCAAACAATGGGCAAAAAACAAAACTGTCCCATAAACCTATGGGTAGTCAAAGAGGCAGTTTTACAAAACAATGAGTACCAAAAACCATGGGCCCAAAAATAGCCCATAACGGTTACCCATTACCCATGGGTTAATAAACCACCCATGAAAATTTGCTTCGGGGGCTTCGCCCAACCCCCCTGACCCGCTCACCGGCGAGCAGGGACCGCCGTAAAAATACCCAAGTGTAACACATAGAAGGTGTACCACACTCTAACATGAAAATAGGCTCCACAAACATAACAATCTCCCACTTGGAGACTGATTTCCACTGAGCAAGCTTCTCAACCCTTCACTATCATCCACGAAGGCCAACCAAAGCTGAACATAGCTTTAGTTTATCCATTTTACCACCTTGGTCATCATGTTTGTAGGATTCTCAGTGGTATGAGTCTTATCCAACTTCAACTTATCTTCCTCCAAAGCTTTCCTGATGAAGTGATATCTCAACTATATATGCTTCATCCTGGAGTGGAAAGCAGAGTTCTTAGCTAGGTGTATAGCACTCTGACTATCACTATGCAACTTACATTCCTCCTGCTTATGCCCTAACTCCTCAAGCAATTGTTGTGGCAGCAACATACTCTCCTCCTGTGGTTGACAGGCCACCACTTCTATAGTCGTGAAATCCAGCTCATTGATGTCCCACCTACAGTATAAATATAACCTATCATGCTCCTCTTGTTGTCTACATCTCCATCCATGTCTGAATCTACATAACCATGTAAAGTGGTGTTTGATCCACTATAGCACAAAACTATCCCCATGGTCCCTCTCAAATACCAAAGGATCCACTTTACTGCTTGTCAATGCTCTTTACCTGGATCACTCATAAATCTACTCAAAGCTCCCACTACATGGGCAATATCAGGCCTAGTGCACACCATAGCATACATCAAACTAAACCGCATGAGTAAGATACCTTGGACATCTAGTTTCTTTCTGCTCTGTCTTTGGACACTACTCCTTTGATAACTTAAAATGGTCTACGCAAAGGAGTCCCAACCAGTTTAGCATCCTACATGTTAAACTCCGTCCAATACCTTTTAATGTACTCTTCACGAGATAAATTCAACTTCCATTCCTTCATATCTTGAGTTATCCTCATACCAAGGATTTGTCTAGCTGCCCCCAAATCCTTCATATCAAAGGATTCACTTAGCTGTTTCTTGAGTACTTTTATTTCTTGCATGTTTTTACATGTAACCAACATGTCATCAACATAAAAACATAGGATAATATAACTTCCATCCTCAAATTTATTTGTATACATGCAATGGTCGAATGACATCTAATATAACCTTTCTTCATCATGAAGTTATCAAACTTCTTATACCATTGACATGGAGCTTGTTTCAAGCCATATAAGCTCTTCTTCGCCTTTACACTATCTCCTCTTTACCTTTGACCTCATAGCCCTCTGGTTGCTGCATATATAGTTCCTCCTCCAAATCACCATGGAGAAATGCGTTTTTACATCTAACTATTCTATGTGCAAGTCTTTTCTTGCTGCCACTATTCCAAGAACAGATTCGATAGAAGTCATTTTTACTACGGGAGAAAATGTCTCATCAAAATCTATACCTGGTTTCTATGTAAACCCCTTGACCACCAACCGGCCTTATATCTTTCTTTCCTCCTTCTTCATCTTTAGCTCTGTACACCCACTTGTTCTGCAATGCTCTTTTGCCTTCTAGTAGCTTCACCAAATCCCAAGTCTGGTTATCCATGAGAGACTTATTCTCCTCATCCATGGCTTGCTCCCACTTCTTCTTGACATCTACCTGCGCATTGCTTCATCAAAACTCTCGGCTCCCCACTATCAGGTGAGTAATAAATAATAAAGAGAAGGAGAAAAATGTTCGAGTTCTTTTCTTACCCTAGAAGACCTCCTCACTATAGGAGTTTGGGGTGCTTGTTGACTAGGTTCTGAACCGATTCATGGGTCACTTTCCCATCCGGAAGATCCTCTACCACCGCATATTCTTTCTTAGATTCTTCCCTACTTTCCTCAACTTGTTGCTTATACATGACTTTCTCATTAAAGACCAAATCCCTAGATGAATGATTTTCTTTTCCTTAATACTCCAACATTTAAACCCAAAGTCGTCACCACCATAACCAATGAAAGTACATTTTTCTAATTTAGCCTCTAGCTTGGTCCTATCATCCTTGTCTATATGAACAAACACCTCACATCCAAAGACTCTAAGAAATGAATAATCAACTTTGTTACCATACCATGCCTCCCAGTATGCCTCCATCCAAGGCACTTGAGGGTCCTCTGTTTATCAAGTACACACCGTGCTCACCGCTTCGCCCAAAAGAAAGAGGCATTCCTACATGTAACCTCATGCTCTAGCACGTTCCATTATTGTTACTTTCATCCTTTCGATACCCCATTCTATTGTGGAGTTCTTTGGAACCATCTTTTTCTCTGCGGATTCCATTCTTAGAACAATAATCATTAAATTCATTGCTGCAATAATCCCCTCCATTATCTGACCTGAGACATTTTAGCTTAAGACCTGTTTCATTCTCTACCAAGGCTTTCCATTTAACAAAAGTGTCAAATACATCAGATTTGTTTCTAATACAATAAACCCAAACTTTCCTTGTTGCATCATTAATAAAAGTAACATAATAACTTGAACCCCTAAGAGATGATACCTGATCTAGCCCCCACACATCAGAATGTACCAACTCTAACTTACTCTCTTTCTTCATAGGTCCAACCTTGAGAAACCTTACTCACTTTTGTTTCCCATATATGCAATTCTCATAGAAATCCAAACCTATTTCTGTATATCCAGGAAAATTCTTCTTTATGATGTTCATGCCCTTATGGCTCATATGACCAAGCCTATAGTGCCATAATGTTGTATCTGCATCTGAAGCCACAAGATTACAATCATTAGTACTATCAGTGGTTAAATACAAGGTTCCAACCTTCTTACCTCTTGCCACCACAAGAGCACCCTTGGTAACCTTCCAAGAGTTAGTTGTAAATATCATAGTACAACCATCACTTCCCAATTGCCCCGCTGATATCAAATTTCTCCTTAATGTAGGCACATGTCTGACATCCTTCAATAGCCATGTATTCTCATTCTACATCTTAACCTAAACAGAACCTTTTCCAACTATACTACAAGGCTCATCATCACCAAGAAAAACATGCCCAAAATCCCCTTGAACATAATCAACAAAATAATGCCTATGTGGAGTAGCATGAAAAGAAGCCCCTGAATCTAAAACCCAAGATTCAAATATTATGCAAAGAAAGAATCAAAGCATCCTGACATACATTACCCAATGCCACATTTACCTCCTTGTTTTCTTCTTCTTGTTTCTTCTTGTCACGAAGCTCCCAACAATCCTTCTTTGCATGCCCACCTTTTCATAGTTCCAACATACAATCTTGCTCTTGGATTTTGACCTTACCCGATCTTTCAATTTTCCACGGTTTCCTCTATTCTTCTATCCCCCTCTAGTTTCCACTCAAATCATTCCCTGAAGTAGAAGATTCCCTGGAGATTTTTGTTCGCATTTCCTCACTTAGAATCACCCCTACAACATCCTCAAAATTAAACTTGAGTTAGTGGAACCGAGTTGCTTCTTGCCATTACCAGCTATTCCAACTTTCGGGTAAAGAGCACGAAATTAATAAAGCCCTAACGTCTTCATCACATTCTATTGTAACCCGAAAGCTAGCATATTCACAACCATATTAAAATCATTTAAATGATTTGGTACTTTGAATTATTCTCGACATCTTCATATTAAACAAATTTTTTATTAAAAATATCTTGTTAGAGGCAAAGGGTTTTTCATACAACTTCCTAATGCATCCATTAGATCTTTTTAGAATTTTCCTTTGAAACATTAAATAATACCGAAGATGCAAGACATAGCTAGATCATTCCAAGTGCCTTCTAATCTAAAAATTCCATTCTGTATCTATCATACTCGAGGGTTTGTTCACCTTCTCAGACAACGGAGTATAAAGATCCTTCTGATAAAGGTAATCTTCCATCTGCATCTTCCAAAGACTGAAATTCTTCCCGTTGAATTTATCAACCCTAGATCTTCCATCATCTACCATAGCTCCCACTCAAGATAAAAATTTCCCTGTGATTCAACACTTCAGCAAACCAAACCAGGCTCTGATACCAATTGTTAGGAAATAAGAGATAAAATATGCGAAATAATCCCTTACAGAATCACAACAATAGAAACTAATATGTAGAAAATATTACAGATCTAAAATAAAAGTGCAGAATAAATAACACAACACAGAGAGACAAGATTTAACGTGGTTCACCCAATTTGGGCTATGTCCACCAAGAATCACTTGCTCAGATTTTATTACAAGCCTCCACTCTCTCAATACAATACCTAGATCCATTTGGAGCTATGCTCAACAAACTCTACAGAATTCACACCCGAATTCAAAACACATCTGCAATACATTTTTTGTTTATCTATCATATGCATAAGACCATATAAATAGACAATTTGCTTAAGTAATTTTACAAAACCATGGGTATATACTAATGGGCAAAAACAAAACCGTCCCATAAACCAATGAGTAGTCGAAGAGGCAGTTTTACAAAACAATGAGTACCAAAAAACCATGGACCAAAAATAGCCCATAACGGTTACCCATTACCCATGGGTTAATAAACCACCCATGAAAATTTGCTTCACGGGCTTCACCCTGAACCCCTTGAATCGGGGGACTTCACCCCGACCCGCTCACCGTGAGTTGGGTACATGTCGTAAAAATACAGGTGTAACACATAGAAGGTGTACCACACGCTAACATGAAAAATAGGCTCCACAAACATAACATATTTTGAGGAAGTTGAGGTAGAAAATGAAAATTTTACAAGATTGTCAAAGTGTGTACCACATAAGAGAAAAGGGCTTTTGTCAAAAAAATTCAAGAATATAATGATGTTTTTGCATAGATTTATAAATATTTACATGGATTCGACCCGGGTTTGGCACAACATACCATTGAAGCTGGATCCTAATGCTAAGCCAGTTTGTCAAAAACAGAGGCCAATTAATCCCAAAATTGAGCCACTAATGAGGAAGAAGATAACCAAACTCATCGAGGCTTGTATAATTTTTCCTATTAAGCATTCCTCTTGGGTAGCCAATCTAGTCCCTGTAAGGAAGAATAATGAAGAAATTTAGCTATGTGTGGACTTTAGGGATTTAAACCATGCCTCGTTGAAAGATCATTATCCTCTTCCATCAATGGAGCAAATCCTTAAAACGGTGGTAGGAGCTCAAATATTTTATTTTCTCGATGGATATTTGGGTTATAATAAAATTCTGGTCCAAGAATACAATCAATTCAAAACGAATTTCACTACCAAGTGGGGCATGTATGCTTACAATAAAATGCCATTCAGATTGTCCAATGTTGGGGCTACATTCCAAAGAGCCATGGTGTATCTTGATGATATAACTGTGTATTTTAAGCATAAAGAATACCACATAACACATCTAAGAAAGGTTTTCCAAATATGTAGAGAGTTTTGAGTTTTAGTTAATCCCAATAAATGTATTTTTGTAGTACATGAAGGAAATTTTTGTGGCATTTTGTTTAATTGGAAGGATTGTCAATTGAGCTAGCCAGATCCATTTGATTATGTCCCTATCTCTCCTGGTCATTGTTAGGAATGAATGGTGTTCACATTATTATTAATATGTGCAATTATATTATCAATGATAATATAATTATATATGTGTGATGTAATTGTATAATTACTCATGATAAAAGAGTAATTGGTTTGTAAGTTTGTTGATATATTGTTATAACAATTATATAACAATATATCAATACGGGTTGTTATTGTTTGTATACTTCCTATTTTATAGGAAGTTTTTCAAACTACATTCTTGGCTATTTAATAGCCCTCTATTGTTATAATATTGGGTGAGCAGTATAATATTGTATATCATTATTGCTGTAGTGAATCTCTGGTTCATTTCATATGGTAACAGAGCGTGGAGAGAAGATTGAGGCGGCTGTGTGAAGAAAGACTTGCATGTAACCTGCGTGAATACATTTGGCATTAGAAGGAGGGCAACCTGGACACACAAATATGCGTGAAGGAGCTAATAGTGTAGGGTGCTAAGGTACTGCGTGGAACTCCTCAAAAGTTTAGCATTATCTTCAGCACACGTGTAGAAAAGATGAATAATAAAAACGTGGACATCAAAGAAAGAAAAAGCGTTGATTTTTTGTTCTTTCACCTGTGCGTGGAGATTAGCACGTGGGAGAAGAATCAGTGCGTGGAGTTCCTGCGGGTTAGATATTTCCTCAGCAGTAAATACAAGCAGAAGAAAAAAACTAGGTCGGTCAATCTTTTTTTGGTCTATAAATTGAATTTAGGTCTAAAAGTTTTTTTAGTATTGTGTCCACGATCAATGTCTATAAGAGTGTTTTGATCTATTTCAGATCTATATTAAATTCTAGTTTTAGCAGTTAGTGGTCGATTGTGTCATGCCTATTTTAAATATTTGAGTCAACGTAATTTCATTTTATATAGTGACTGATGCAATTTCGGTTTAAGTCCACTTGTGAGGTTTTACACTTCTAGTCCATAATTGTTTAAGAGTCGATCTTATTATTTCAAATTAGGTAAAAAAATTATATTGTCAATGTCGTCAAAAAGAGTCATTAAAAATGTTTTTCATTGTTTTTCATATTGAATTTAAGTTATTTTGTCAAGAGTCTCCAAGTATTGTCATCTTGTTGTTATAATTGTGTCTAGGTGAATAATAGGTTGTATCTTTTTTACAATGGAAATGCCATTGGAAAAATTCAATGGTCTCAATTTTCACACATGGAAAGTCAAGATCCAGATGCAGTTGATGAACAAAAATCTTTGGAGGATAGTGGATGGAAAAGAACCAGCACCTTCAGATCCGACCAGATTGGCAGAATGGGAAATACGGGATGATAAAGCCAAAGCCATTATTGGCCTTGCCCTTTCAGATTCTGAATTACATTATGTTGATCTAGATAAAAATTCGAAGGACATCTGGGATAATCTGAGAAAATTGTTTGGTTCAAAAGCAGTCAATGCAAATTTTTCCCTGAAACTTCAGCTGTTCAAGCTCAAAATGAGTGATGGAGATACAATGTCTAGTCACATCAACAATTTACGATCTCTTCTGAGACAACTTGCAGAAGTAAAAGCTCCAGTAGATGACGAGGATGCAAAAGCTATTCTGCTGAATAGTTTACCACCCAAATATAGTAATGTTGTTTTCACTCTTGGTCAGATACCTTCCAACTCATTGGAAGATATGATATCAGCTCTTCTGTCTGAAGAAAAAAGGACTAAAGAAGATATAGAAGAAGAAACGACAATGTATGTGAAAAATAAATACAAAAAGTTCTTTAAAAAGAGGACTTAGAATGCTTTTATTGCAAGAAAAAAGGACATATGTCTAAATTTTGCACAACTCGAGCCAAAGATCTTCTCAGTGGAAAATTGAAGCCACATGAAGCAAATATAGTTGTAGAAGAATCTTCTGAATCAGAAGATGAACGAGTGACTGATGAACCAGATTATAATTCTGAAGACTACTTGTTTTGAGTTCAGATGACTGGAGGATGGAGGCATAGGAGGATGGAGGACAAGTAGCGTCCTCTCGTCAGTCGCCAACGATGGGGCCGCATACTGATCTGGTGACATGTGTGCAGTGTGGTTTTTCATTTTCAGTGTTCTTGTTTTGCAGAGTGATGGTTTTCTGAATAAACCCTTTTCAGAACTTTTTGGAGGAGTCATGTTGTCAGAATACTCATTTTTGGGGAGCAGGAGAAGATTTTGAGGTAGACTCAAGGGATGGTTATCCAGCTAGTGTGAAGCTTGTGGATCTTGGAGATTCAGAATTCGGGCGCCCGGGAGGAAGGGAAAGTCCCACAGGAACCTAAAGAGGAAGGGAGCATTCCTGCATAATTCGGCTTGACACTACGCCTTTACGAGGGTAAAGAGATAATCTATGGAGTTTGTACCTGGTCTAAGAAGTGCTTTCAGGAGGTGGTTAAATTTCTTTGAATATGGTTCTTCTTCGTGTTCACATTAAGGGGGTGAATATTGGGATTTAATAATGTTCACACCAAGGGGGTGAATGTTAGGAATGAATGGTGTTCACATTATTATTAATATGTGCAATTATATTATCAATGATAATATAATTATATATGTGTGATGTAATTGTATAATTACTCATGATAAAAGAGTAATTGGTTTGTAAGTTTGTTGATATATTGTTATAACAATTATATAACAATATATCAATACGGGTTGTTATTGTTTGTATACTTCCTATTTTATAGGAAGTTGTTCAAACTACATTCTTGGCTATTTAATAGCCCTCTATTGTTATAATATTGGTAGCGATAATATTGTATATCATTATTGCTGCGGTGAATCTCTAGTTCATTTCATATATCATGAGTAATTATACAATTATATCACACATATATAATTATATTATCATTGATAATATAATTGCACATATTAATAATAATGTGAACACCATTCATTCCTAACATTCACCCCCTTGGTGTGAACATTATTAAATCCCAATAGTCATAATAAAGGTCTTCAAAGTTTCTTGGAAACCATACATTTTGTGAGAAGATTCATCCCTCACTTTGCAGGCCTTGACTAAGCCATTAACAATCATTTTGAAGAAAAATATGCCATTCTCATGAACAAAGGAAGGAAGGGGGATCTTTGAAGCCATCAAAACGACCATTTCTCAAGCTCCCACATTGGTGAACCCTAAGTTTGATAAATATTTTATTATTTATGCTTTTACAGGTCAAGAGAGCATTTCAAGGATCCTCACCCAACAAAATGATGATCTAATGGAGCAACCAATTGCTTTCTTTAGTTAATCCCTCAAATACTATGATCTCAAATATTCATTCATTGAAAAACAAGTCTTTGCGGTTATTCGAGATTTGAATAAATTCAAGCACATATTGTCCAACAAAAAAATTCATCTAATGGTGTCTCATTCAGGTGTCAAGGAATTTTTGCTAAATAAAGAGATGAACGAAAAGTGTGCTAGATAGATCATGAAGGTGATGGAGTATGATGTACATATCAAAGTTACCAAAATTTTCAGAGGTAAAGGTTTGTGTCAAAAACTTGTTGTAGACATAGAATCAAAAGGTGATGAGGACGTGATGCTCCTAAACACTAATGAAGGTGATGATCAGGTCGAATGGTTGTACAAAATGAATAATTTCCTTTTCTCAAAAGCATATCTTATGAACATAGATAAAAATCAAAGATGAACTTTCTATCTTCAGTCCATTCCATATGTTCTGGTAGATAATGTTCTCTTTCGGAGAGATTTGAACGGTGTTCTCCTTCGGTGCATAAGATGGAACAGGTGAGCAAGATACTAGAAGAGTTTCACAATGGCCTATCTGGAGGACATTATTCTACATGAAATTTTTTTATCAAGATTATGAGGGCCGACTACTATTGGCCAGATTTATTCAAAAATGCCCATCTCTGGGTAAAGAAGTATAAGGAATGTGCCTTTTTCACCAAAAAGGAGAATTTGGAAACTCTTCCACTACATCCAATTCAAGTCGATCAACCCTTCATTCAATGGGGGTTGGATTTCATCGAGAATGATTAATCCTCCATCCAATGATGGACATAAATGGGTCCTTACTACAATAGACTATTTTAATTGATGGACAGAGGTGGTAGCATTGAAGGAGAGAAATGAGAAGGTAATTCTTGATTTCTTAGAAGGTATAATGACAAGGTTTGGTGTTCCATTTACAGTTATTTTAGACAATGCAATGGATTTTCTTGGTCTAAAGTTGAGTGAATGGGTTGTTAAGAATGGATTTTATCTCAAAACTTCATCCAATTACTATCCATAAGGAAATGGATTGGCTGAGTCTAGCAACAAAAACCTCATAAGGATTATCAAACACACTATGGAAACCAATAGGAGGACTTGGCACACACAGCTTAAGAATGCTTTATGGGAAGATCAGATCACACCTAAAAGGGCCATCATAAATTCTCCTTTCATGCTTGTATATGAATGAGAGGAAAAATTCCACTCTCCTTGGAGTTACCTTCTTTAGAGTTAGCTCATCAGCTTGAGGTTATGGAGAGTGATCCTATGACAATCAGGTTCATTGAACTCATGGAGTTGGAAGAAGTACAAAATAAGGCTATGAAGAATTTGGAGCAACATTAGGCTCAAGTTAAGAAATATTTTGATAAGAAGGCGTCTAACAGACATTTTCAAGAGGGAGATTTAGTTCTCAAATGGGATGAAGATAGAGCCAAACTAGGCAAGCATGCCAAGTTTTACGCTCTCTGGAGTGGGCCATACATTATCATGAGTTGCAAAGAGGTGAATTCATTTCATCTATCCAGCTCAATGGAGAAGAACTTCCCATTCATGTGAATGGGATACATCTCAAATCTTACTTTTGAGATCTTTCCACCCCCTATACAGTTTAGTTTGGTGTTTTCCTCCAAGTTCTTTTGCAAATTGTTGTGTAATGTTATTGTTTTTGCTTTCCTTGTTGTCAAGCGTGATTTTTGTTCTTGCACATTGTATCATCATTAGAGGTTTTCAAGGAGAAATAAGGGTCAAAGTTTCAAAAGGGTTTCAGGATTTCCCAATTCCTCAAATGATACGTAGGATTCAAGCATTCATTAGTGTTCATTGGGTCCATTATATTTCCTATATAGCATTGCGGGAGAGTTAGAGATCATGCATCACGATGGTCAAATCATCTTCAAGGTTCCAATATAGAATCCATACCCAATAGATGACTTAAGGATATAAGAATCATTCTTAGTAGGTAATCATCCCCAAGAGGTCACCAAAAATGTTATCCATTTTTGTCCCTACGATAAAAAAGGACAACGTGGGTCAATAGGACCCTAAGATCGGAAAAACCTTCATGAAACATTTTGGGACATTACAAGAAAAATTTGGTGTTGAAGGAACATCTATGGTGTTACAGGAAATATTGGATCATTTCAAATTATTCTCCTATTTTGCATTTTATAGGTTAATGAATTTTCTTGTAGTGCTAAGGTTGGCCTCTGTGGGCCCACTTTCCACCAAGGAGCATGAGAAATCCATTAAAATTGAGAAATCATGTTTTAAATATCCTATTGTGCTCCCATTACCTCCTTAATTTCAATAAAACATAATGAAGTTATAACTCAGAGAAAAGTCCAATCTAGTGAGCTAAGGAGGTATCGAGCTTAAAACAACTCGCTGAGTAACTTGGTGAGTCGACCTAATAAGTGGTAAGTCGGCATAAAAATTTAGCAAGCTCAATGAAAATCTTGGATGAGCTACAAGATGAAAGTAGAGGTGAGTTGATTGGTATGAGGGAGATAGGTGAGTTTCATTGTGTCCTCAAATGAATCAACTCAAGCACCAAGAGGATTTCAAAGTGGTCAAGCTTTGTGAGCTCTTGAACAGGGTAGCTCAATGTAGCTCAAAATAGGGGAGTTGTGTCATAACATCAACACCGAGTTGGAAGAGAAATACGAGCCAAACGTAGGTCATGGTTTGTCGTAGAACATAAAATTAACAAGTCGGTAGAGTGAGAGGAGCTTGAAGAGGGGAAAATCCAAAGGAGAACTCAAATGAGTCGAGTTACGGTTTAAGGGCCAAGTTGAGAGCTGAGTCGACTTAACTAATGCATGATGATCATAAGTATGAAGACGAAGGCTCAAATTTAGAAGATGTTCTATGTGTTTGAGTAGTGTCTTGGGGTCGAACTCGTTAATGACTTTAATCCAAGACATCTCCGACACGAGGGATGGCTCAATGAGCCAAAGTGAATGGTGAGCTTGGTAAAACTTGATGATGAGCTCATGAGTATCATGGAAGTAAATCGAGTGAGCGGGTTAGGTTTTAGCTTGATAGGTGAGTCAAGTCACGAGCTAGCATGAGGTTGCAGAAGTCCAATGTAGGCTTGAAGTGATTGGGTGGTGGCATGACTCGTGAGTATGGAATCGGTTTCTTGTAGAAATAACTCATAGTGTAAATGAGTTAAGCTAAAAATATTGAAACAAAGAGAGGTGAATCTTGACATCATAAGGACAAAGAATCTTGCCATATTCGAGAAAACAAATCCATCTGCAAGAGATTAAAAATAAGCTTGTGGAGATTGTAGATGGCCATGAGAGGAATTCGATAAGAGTGAGTTTCTCATGAGAGGATTTCAAACTCGGTATGAGGATGAGCTCACGAGACATAAAACTGAGATAGAGGACCAAGTTTTAGTCTTGCAACAAAATGGGGATGGCTCTATCTCACATCAAGAGGCGTCCTGTGTAGAGTGAGTGACTCTCTCGAATAGATGAAAATATATGTAACATGTGAATGGGTGAGATATACTAGAAATTTATGATTTGATGTCATATTGAGCTCGGGGAAATTGCTTGGCATTTAGTGAGTAGTAAGGATTCAATGAGGAGATTGACATTATAGTCATGTTGTGCCAAGTCACAAGATATACGGGTAAATGTTATCCAAAAATAAGCCCATGATTATTTTTGGTTAACTACTTTCTCTTTTCTCCTTACCGGTACTTAAAATAGATTTTTCACAAACTTCGGCATCCAAATAATTTTGGAGATGGCTCTATCGATAGATATTCTCTTCCCCTTTCCGAGAAAGGTAAATAACTCTTTCTAACTCATATTTTTTGAGTTATGGCTTGCGGAGTTAAGACATACATTTTGCCAAGGCGGGTCCGTGGAGCTAAGGAATAAATTTTTCCAAAAGAGATGGCGGGTCGGCAAAAGTGGAAGAATTTTGGAACTTAGTCTTTTTGGCTAAGATGGCACAAAGGCAATTTTTAGCCCGTGATCCTGCGAAAACGGCAAAAAGAAGAAAATTTTCCTAAGGCCCAAGGAGGACACATGACATCATTTCGTGTAATGGCACTAATGTGGGTTGGCGAAGGATTTTGGGGACTTGGAAATTTTTGCCAAAAAAATTTCTAAGTCCAAAAAATTAAACACATCTCCAAAGGAACCTAGAAATGACATGTGGCGAGGCTTAAACCAAAGTGAACCCGGTGGGGTATCGGGGTAAAAAGTGAATTTTTTCCATTTTCTTCAAAAGGCATAAAAATAAAAGGGTGACTCATGACCCTGAGGAATTAAGTGATGAGCTAGAATATAAAATCTATAGCAGGGATGCAGATCTTTGGGGTAAAAGTGAATTTTTCCTTTTTACCAAAAGGTGTAAAAATCAAAAGGAAGGCCTCGCCTCCTCCGACCCCAATAGATGCCATGTCACCAACGGAAGTGCGAGAGGTGTGGTGAGGTTTGGGAAATTTTTACAAAAGTGCATAAAGTAAAATTTGGGCTCGTGGATCCATTTTCAAATCTTATTTACTACCATTTTTTCCCTAATATGTGCCTTGAAATTCGTTCTCAAATTCGTGCCCTAATTTTTTAGATGGGCATATCTTTCGATAAAGAGATCAAATTTGGATAAGATCAGACTTGTTGGAAATATCTCGATCCCCTTTATGCATTGGAGGTATAAAACCATCATTTTTAATGGGTTTCGATAAAGGAAAATCTAGAAATGTAACTTATAGTTTGCTTAAGATAGAGTATAGGATATATATCTTGTTCATTCTTTAGAAATATTTTGTTATCTATTTTGTTGACTAATCTTATTGATTATTTGGGAAAAGATGCAAAGTCTTATGTATGCAGGCCATAAAGGAAAGATAATGCTAGTATTGGGAAAAGTGGAATTGATCATGAATAATATATTTAAAATCAAATATAATTTCATATTCATATTCCTCTCAAAAATTATGCAAGTTCAAAAAATGAATCATCTCAATCCGAGGTCGCATGCAAAAGTTATAAAGTTTAAGTTAGTTTTAACTTGAATTAGTTCCGAACTCAACTCAACTGAGAGTTAGTTCTGAACTTTCAAGAAAAATTATTTAGTTCTGAACTTAAATCAATGATTTAGTTCCGAACTTGCAAAAAGTTCCAGAAATTAAAACAAATCAAAATTTATGGAAATTCCAAAACTCACAGTTTAGTTCTGGAACTTTCAATTCATGGAAAAAGTTTTAGAACTTGCAGAAATAATGACAAGTTAGTTCCGGAACTTGCATAAAAGGAATGACAACTTTAGTTCCGAACTTGCATCAAAGAAAATTTGAGTTTTTTGAGGGAATTGTGAAAATCAGAGATTCCAATGGAAAATATGAGAGAGGTTTTTGTTCATAGAAATTTTTTAACAAAAACCTCATTCATATTTTCTACAGGTTTTACCAATGAAGAGAGATCTAACTTTTAGTGAGTTGCAGTTTGAGAAAAAAGTGTATCAGATGAGCACTAAAAGTTCCATAAAAAGAAACAAAAAAGTCAAATGGAAAATCTGAGAGAGGTTTTTTTCATAGAAATGTGTTTAACAAAAACCTCATTCATATTTTCTTATAGGTTTTACCAATGAAGAGAGATCTAACTTTTAGTGAGTTGCAGTGAGGAAAAGTGTATCAAACGAGCACTAAAAGTTCCATAAACAAAACAAAAAAATTCAAATGGAAAATATGAGAGAGGTTTTTGTTCATAGAAATGTGTTTAACAAAAACCTCATTCATATTTGCTACAGGTTTTACCAATGAAGAGAAATCTAACTTTTAGTGAACTGTAATCCGAGGAAAAAAACGTATATCAGATAAAGTCAAAAGTTCCACAATAAAAACAACAAAGTCAAATGGAAAATCTGAGAAAGGTATTTGGTCAAAATCATATTTTGAGGAAAATCCTCCTTCCAATAATGTAGAGGAATAAAATCATTATGATTCTTGTTACCGAAAAGCAAGGAGAAGATTTGGGAGCAAATCTTCCTAAAATAAGTGAGATAAGATTTGACTTCAATAATATATCTCTCTCCATATTTTTGTGGAGATGGAGATCTTAGTTGTTAGGATTGGAATAAAGATAAGATCAGATTGTATTTCCTAAAATAAGGAGTTGGTTGGATGCATGAATTATAAATGCAACCTTCCACACTTAGATATGTAATGCTTTTCTCCCAAGAAATAAAGATCTATTCTTTCCTCTCAAATATTCTATAGTTTTAAGATCTCAGTAGTATGATTTAAATCCTCTTCCAAGGAATGAGCTGGCCACTCATTCCAAGGAAGATGGATCTGTTTATTTATGTTTATGTTTATTCATTTTTCTATAATTCATTTTGTTGTATTGTTTTTATTTTTGTATTGTGAAAATTCAATCTTTGTAAACTCGCAGTGTTTCATTTAATTATGTTTATTTTTAATTCAAAATTTCAATTTATGCAAGTGTGTTTTTAATTTCAAGTTTGAATTTTCATTTAAATTTCATTTATGCAAGTGTGTTTATTTATGCAAACTTTGTTTCTTTATGCAAGTGTGCTTTTTTTAATTTCTAATGTGTGATTTATTTTATGTGATTTATTTTATGTAAGTTTGGTGTTTTTAAAGGAGTTACTTTCCAAGATCTTCTTCTCTTAATGCATACAACCTTTAGACACCAACCCAGATTGACATTATTAATGGTGAGGATTGATGACCCTCATCATTTTGGTGTCATTTCAGGACACGGTGTTATTAGGAGATTCAGAGTTCTCTAAAAGAATATTCTAGTGACAATAGAATACCTTTTAGCAAATTCTATGATAGAGAAGTATTTGGTAAGTAGTTTCTTTAGACTTTTATTTCCTACAAGTAGATTAAAATTTCATTTCTATGCAATTAGGAATATTAGATTGTAAATATTTATCTCCCCACAAACTAACTCTGTGTATAAGAAAAATGACTGTGATGTTTGATCAAGAAGTATAATGGTATGAACAAAGAATTCAGATCTGGAAATGGTAGAATATGATATTGAATCTGAAGTAGATCCAGTTGATGAAATATCATATGCCATTCTTTGATAACCACCACCATTTCCCCTTGTATCAACTAACAACTCAGTGATCTTATTACACATAACCTTAGTAAAAAAATGGCTTATCCAGTTTGTAATAATGAAGTGGTAGCATTTCTAATTAACTCCATCCATATTCAGGATTTCATTAGAGCCAAAATAAAAACCACTCATAATAAATCCACCCATCCAAATTAGTTTTCATCCCATAATAAAATTCAATCCTTAAACCATATCCATTAGAAAAATTTGTTTTCATGTCTTTCAATTTCTTCATTTTTGTATATGCTTGTATAACGTTAAGAAGCAATTATGGTGAATATCAAGGAAAGAAATTTTTGTGTACTAACATCTGAGGACTAGATCTATAGGAATTTCTAGAGTTGTTCTTGATATCAACATGCAGATTTTTGAGCACCAACAATATCAACCAAGGAGCATGCAGATTTTGAGGGACCCACGAGATACCTTCACTCTCTCTTTTAACAACTCTCCATCTCCTGAGATCACTAGTCCAGGCTTTGAAGATTACTATGGTGATTCTATAATGCACAATTCAAGATGGACTTTGAAGACCTAAAATTGTCTCTACACAATTTTTGGAATCTTCTTGAGTTACCAAGTATGCAAAAAGGTTTTTATGAGATCTCAGACATTGCTTCCTATTTTACACAAGTTGTACTTTGATGAATATAGTCTGATGATGGATCAAATTTTTCTCTAATCCTTCTCATGCTATCATTTCAAAAAAAAAAAAAAAAAAAAATAAAAAAAAAAAAATTGATTGGAAAACTAGCTTTTGCTTAATCAAAGGCAAAAAAAAAAAAAAAAAAAAAAATTTGATTGGAAAACTAAAACTTACAAAGGCTTGCAAATCAAAGGCAAAAAAAAAAAAAAAACTTTGATTGGAAAACCAGCTTGTTGGCCAATCAAAGGAAAAAAAAGGTGGATATTTTTCAAAGGAAATCAATTTATTACCTAGTGGCTTTCTTCTCGCACTATTTGACCATGTTAACAATAGGATGACAAAGACAACTAGAGGTATGATCAAGTTATTTTGTTCTACTATTTTATTTTTAAGCTTTTTTGTAAGTTTTTTTATTACAACTAGATCCACTTTTAAATATTTCCAAGGAAGGCAAGATAAAATTCATATCTCCCCTACTTATATGAAAAATATGTGCACCTCTTTGCAATCAAACTTTTGGAGTCTAATTTATGGGCATAAATAAAAACAACATGCATGAGCTGAGAGAATGCATGAGCTTAGGTGTGGGAGAGAAGGAGAAGCACAAGATGCATTTTGATTTTAAATATGAGACACAACAGAAGGAGATCCACACAAGAACCTACTAAAAAAAAAAAGATCAAAAAGCAGCAACAGAAGGAGATCCACACAAGAACCTGTTGTAAAAGAAAGAATATCAAAAGCAAAAAAAGGAGATCCACACAAGAACCTTGTTGTAAAAGAAAAAATATCAAAAGCAAAAAAGGAGATCCACACAAGAACCTATTGTAAAAGAAAAAATCAAAAGTAAAAAAAGAGATCCACACAAGAACCTCGTTGAAAAAAAAAATCAAAAGCAAAAGAAGAGATCCACACAAACCTATTGTAAAAAAGAAAATAAATCAAAAAAAACAAGATCCACACAAGAACCTATAAAAAAAAAAATATCAAAAAAAAGAAGAGATCCACACAAACTGATCCAAAAGAAAGAAATCAAAAAGTAGTATAAAGGAGATCCATAATGAAAGAACTGTCCTCAATACGGAGAAGAATCTAAGAAGAGAGATAATAATGTAATGCATGAGGACATGCATAAGATTAAGTGTGGGGCAATGATGAGGCCATAAATTGGCCATAAATTACCATTATTTTGTCCTTCCAAGTTACCTTTGAAAGTGGATTTAAATGTAATCTAGAACTTATAGTTTGCTTAAGATAGAATATAGGATATATATCTTGTTCATTCTTTATAAATATTTTTTTATCTATTTTTTTACTAATCCTATTGATTATTTGGGAAAAGATGCAAAGTCTTGTGTATGCAGGCCATAAAGGAAAGATAATGCTAGTATTGGGAAAAGTGAATTGATCATGAATAATATATTAAAATCAAATTTGATTTCATATTCAGATTCCTCTCAAAAAATTATGTAAGTTCAAAAAAAGAATCATCTCAATCCGAGGTCGCATGCAAAAGTTATAGTTGTTTTAAGTTCAAGTTAGTCTAAAATTAGAGTTAGTTCCAAACTCATATTAGTTTAGTTCTAAACTCAAGAGTTTAGTTCCAAAACTTACAGTTCAATTTTAGTTCTAATCAAAATTTTAGTTCCAGAACTTGTATTAATTGAATGAAATTTAGTTCAAAACTTTGGAAATTCAGGAAAAATCAGATTTAGTTCTCGAAAAGAGATTTAGTTCTAGAACTTTTATAAAAGAAAAACTTTATTCATTTTTTAGTTTCAAACTTGCATCAAAGGAATGATAATTTTTGAGGATTGTGAAAAAAATTAAAAGAGATTCCAATGGAAAATATGAGAGAGGTTTTTTTGTTCATAGAAATGTGTTTAACAAAAACCATTCATATTTTCTACAAGTTTTACCAATGAAGAGAGATCTAACTTTTAGTGAGTTGTAGTCTGAGGAAAAGTGTATCATATGAGCACTAAAAGTTCCATAAAAAAAATAAAAAAGTCAAATGGAAAATTTGAGAGAGGTTTTTTTTCATATAGAAATGTGTTTTAAAAAATTCATTCATTTTTATAGTTTTACCAATGAAGAGAGATCTAACTTTTAGTGAGCTACAAGTCAAGGAAAATGTATCAAATTTAGCACTAAAAGTTTCATAAACAAAAAAAAAATTCAAATGGAAAATATGAGAGAGGTTTTTTTTCATAGAAATGTGTTTAACAAAAAACCTCATTCAGATTTTCTACAAGTTTTACCAATCAAGAGAAATCTAACTTTTAGTGAACTGTAGTCCAAGGAAAAAGCGTATCGATAAAGCGTCAAAAGTTCCACAAAAAAAAAACAAAGTCAAATGGAAAATCCAGAAAGGTATTTGGTCAAAATCATATTTTTGAGGAAAAACCTCCTTCCAATAATGTAGAGGAATAAAATCATTATGATTCTTGTTACCAAAAAGCAAGGAGAAGATTTGGGAGCAAATCTTCCTAAAATAAGTGAGATAAGATTTGACTTCAATAATATATCTCTCTCCATATTTTGTGGAGATGGAGATCTTAGTTGTTAGGATTGGAATAAAGATAAGATCAGATTATATTTCCTAAAATAAGGAGTTGGTTGGATGCATGAATTATAAATGCAACCTTCCACACTGAGATATGTAATTTTTTCTCCCAAGAAATAAAGATCTATTCTTTCCTCTCAAATATTTTGTAGTTTTAAGATCTCGGAAGTATGATTTAAATCCTCTTCCAAGGAATGAGTTGGCCACTCATTTCAAGGAAGATGGATCTTGTGTATTTATGTTTATGTTTATTCATTTTTCTTTAATTCATTTTGTTGTATTGTTTTTATTTTTGTATTGTGAAAATTCATCATCATTTTTAAACCTGCAGTGTTTTCATTTTTTAATTATGTTTATTTCAATTCAAGAAATTTCAATTTATGCAAGTGTGTTTTTTTAATTCATGCAAGTGTGATTTGTTTTTTTCTTGCAAGTGTGTTTTTAAAATTTATTTCTTTGTGCTTTTTTTTCTGCAAGTGTGCCTTTAAATTTCTGTTGTGTGATTTATTTTATGCAAGTTTGGTTTGTGTTTAAAGGAGTTACTTTCCAAGATCTTCTTCTCTTAATGCATACAACCTTTAGACACCAACCCGGATTGACATTATTAATGGTGAGGATTGATGACCCTCATCATTTTGGCATCATTTTCAGGGACACGGTGTTATTAGGAGATTCAGAGTTCTCTAAAAGAATATTCTAGTGACAATAGAATACCTTTTAGCAAATTCTCATGATAGGAGGTATTTGGTAAGTAGTTTCTTTAGACTTTTATTTCCTACAAGTAGATTAAAATTTCATTTCTGCAATTAGGAATATTAGATTGTAAATATCTCCCCACAAACTAACTCTATGTATATAAAAAATGACTGTGATGTTTGATCAAGAAAGTATAATGGTATGAACAAATAATTCAGATCTGGAAATGGTAGAATATGATATTGAACTAAGTAGATCCAGTTGATGAAATATCATATGTCATTCTTGATAACCACCACCATTTCCCTTTGTATCAACTAACAACTCAGTGATCTTATTACACATAACCTTAGTAAAAAAACTGGCTTATCTAGTTTGTAATAATGAAGTGGTAGCATTTCTAATTAACTCCATCCATATTCAGGATTTCATTAGAGCCAAAATAAAAACCACTCATAATAAATCCACCCATCCAAATTAGTTTTCATCCCATAATAAAATTCAATCCCTAAACCATATCCATTAGAAAAAATTTTTTCATGTCTTTCAATTTCTTCATTTTTGTATATGCTTGTATAACATTAAGAAGTAATTATGGTGAATATCAAGGAAAGAAATTTTTTTACTAACATCTGAGGACTAGATCTATAGGAATTTCTAGAGTTGTTCTTGATATCAACATGCAGATTTTGAGCACCAACAATATCAACCAAGGAGCATGTAGATTTTTGAAGGGACCCACAGATACATTCACTTTCTTTTTAACAACTATCCATCTCCTGAGATCACTAGTCCAGGATTTGAAGATTACTATGGTGATTCTGATATTGCACAATTCAAGATGGGCTTTGAAGACCTAAAATTGTCTACACAATTTTTGGAATCTTCTTGGAGTTACCAAGTATGCAAAAAGGTTTTTATGAGATCTCAGACATTGCTTCCTATTTTACACAAGTTGTACTTTGATGAATATAGTCTGATGATGGATCAAATTTTTCTCTAATCCTTCTCATGCTATCATTTCAGTAAAAAAAAAAAAAAAAAAAAAAATAGATTTGATTGGAAAACCAGCTTGCTGGCCAATCAAAGGCAAAAAAAAAAAAAAAAATTTTAGAAAAAAGTTTTTGAAAATTTTGATTGAAAACCAGCTTGTTGGCCAATCAAAAAAAAAAAAAAACTTTTGATTGAAAACCAACTTGCTTGGCCAATCAAAGGAAAAAGGAGGTGACTCTTCTTCAAAGGAAATCAATTATTACCTAGTGGCTTTCTTCTCGGCACTATTTGACCATGTTAACAATAGGATGACAAAGACAACTAGAGGTATGATCAAGTTATTTTGTTCTACTATTTTATTTTTAAGCTTTCTTGTAAGTTTTTTTATTACAACTAGATCCACTTTTAAATATTTCTAAGGAAGGCAAGATAAAATTCATATCTCCCTACTTATATGAAAAATATGTGCACCTCTTTGCAATCAAACTTTTTGAGTCTAATTTATGGGCAACATAAATAAACAACATGCATGAGGACATGCATGAGCTTAGGTGTGGGAGAGAAGGAGAAGCATGAGCTATGCATTTTGATTTTAAATATGAGACACAAAAAGATCCACACAAGAACCTCATGTAAAAAAAAAAAAAATCAAAAGATCAAAATCCATCCACACAAGAACCTATTGTAAAAGAAAAGAATATCAAAAGCAAAAGAAGATCCCACACAAGAACCTATTGTAAAAAAAAATAAATCAAAAAGCAAAAAAGAGAGATCCACACAAGAACCTGTTGTAAAAGAAAGAATATCAAAAGCAATAAAAAGAGATCCACACAAGAACCTGTTGTAAAAGAAAGAAATCAAAAGTAATTAAAGGAGATCCACACAAACCTATTGTAAAAAAAGAAATCAAAAAAATAAAGAGAGATCCACACAAGAACCTATTGTAAGAGAAAAAATATCAAAAGCAACATAAGGAGACCCACACAAGAACCTGTTATAAAATAAACAAATCAAAAGTAGCAGAAGGAGATCCATAAGAATGTGTCCTCAATGTGAGAGAATCTAAGAAGAGGAGATATGTAATGCATGAGGACATGCATAAGATTAAGTGTGGGGCAATGATGAGGCCATAAATTGGCCATAAATTACCATTATTTTGTCCTTCCAAGTTACCTTTGAAAGTGGATTTAAATGTAATCTAGAACTTATAGTTTTCTTAAGATAGAATATAGGATATATATCTTGTTCATTCTTTATAAATATTTTGTTATCTATTTTTTTGACTAATCCTATTGATTATTTGGGAAAAGATGCAAAGTCTTGTGTATGCAGGCCATAAAGGAAAGATAATGCTAGTATTGGGAAAAGTGGAATTGATCATGAATAAGTATATTTAAAATCAAATCTGATTTCATATTCATTTCCTCTCAAAAAAAAATTATGCAAGTTCAAAAAAAATCATCTCAATCCGAGGTCGCATGCAAAAGTTATAGTTGTTTTAAGTTAGTTCGTGACTCATTGAGTTAGTTTAACTCACAGTAGAGTTAGTTCCGAACTTGTAGTTTAGTTCCGAAACTTCAAAAATCAGATTTAGTTAGTTCAGAGTTCTAAAACTTGTATCAATTGAATTATTTAGTTCTAGAACTTTCAAAATTTTTAATTTCATTTTAATTCATGAAAATCAATAGATTTTTAGTTCAACTTTAAATTCTTGGAAAAAGATTTAGTTCCAAACTTGCATAAAAGGAATGACAACTTTAGTTCCAAACTAACTTGCATCAATTAATGATAGTTTTGAGGATTGTGAAAATCAAATAGATTCCAATGGGAAAATATGAGAGAGGTTTTTGTTCATAGAATGTGTTTAAAAAAAACCTCATTCATATTTGCTACAGAGTTTTACCAATGAAGAGAGATCTAACTTTTAGTGAGTTACAGTTGAGGAAAAGTGTATCAGATGAGCACTAAAAGTTCCATAAATAGAAAAAAAAAATTCAAATGGAAAATATGAGAGAGTTTTTTTTCATAGAAATGTTTAACAAAAATCTCATTCATATTTATTACAAGTTTTACCAATGAAGAGATCTAACTTTTAGTGAGTTACAGTCCGAGGAAAAGTGTATCAGATGAGCACTAAAAGTTCCATAAATAGAAACAAAAAATTCAAATGGAAAATATGAGAGAGGTTTTTTCATAGAAATGTGTTTAACAAAAACTCATTCATATTTTCTACAAGTTTTACCAATCAAGAGAAATCTAACTTTTAGTGAACTACAATCCGAGGAAAAAGCGTATCAAACAAGCGTCAAAAGTTCCACAATCAAAAACAACAAAGTCAAATGGAAAATCCGAGAAAGGTATTTGGTCAAAATCATATTTTGAGGAAAAAATCCTCCTTCCAATAATGTAGAGGAATAAAATCATTATGATTCTTGTTACCAAAAAGCAAGGAGAAGATTTGGGAGCAAATCTTCCTAAAATAAGTGAGATAAGATTTGACTTCAATAATATATCTCTCTCCATATTTTGTGGAGATGGAGATCTTAGTTGTTAGGATTGGAATAAAGATAAGATCAGATTGTATTTCCTAAAATAAGGAGTTGGTTGGATGCATGAATTATAAATGCAACCTTCCACACTTAGATATGTAATGCTTTTCTCCCAAGAAATAAAGATCTATTCTTTCCTCTCAAATATTATGTAGTTTTAAGATCTCAGAAGTATGATTTAAATCCTCTTCCAAGGAATGAGCTGGCCACTCATTCCAAGGAAGATGGATCTTGTTTATTTATGTTTATTTAGATTAAATTTCATTTTTTTCAATCTTCTTAACCTTGGTCCCTTGGAAAAGATTAGAATAGGTTGTTGAGTGAATCCTCTGCATAAACTAAATGCATGCACCTGAACAGAGGAATAGGAACCAACCTTTAATCTGAGAGTTTTCCCATCTTTGCAAAGTCCCACACTTTGGGGAAAACTCCATGTTAATCAGATCACACCAAATGACAAGTTTGAATCACTAAATCAGAGTGGTCATTTGGGGGTGCTGTGATTTTGCACTAACAGTTTTGGCATGCCGGTGGGACCACGAGAGGTCTCCACTTCATCACAACAAGATTGATGTGCACTTGTTGCAATCTTCAACTTATAAGAAGCTTCAAATTTGCATATCTAGTGACTCCAATAGAGGAAGAATCCACTGGTTTTAGCAGCCCAAGCTTGGGAGATTTATGAGAAAAACCTAGTCTAGAGCAAGGAAAGAAGGTATATTTGAATACTTGCATCTATCCCCAGGTAGAGAAAGGAGAGGAAGAAGAGTTCAGAGGTCTCCATCTCCACCAAGCAAAACCTTGTCAACACCTCCACCCAAAGGCCTTTCTTTCAGTCTTGCAAGGGTTCTTAGGCCAATCAGAATGGCACAACCAAATCCATATGTCAATTTTACTGGTAGTAGTCCACTTGCTCTGAATGCACAAAATCTAGTTCCAATTGCAGCACTTGAAAAATATCCCATACTTCACTGGAGAAAATCATACCACTCCTGGTGACCATGTCCAAGATATTGCAAATGTTTGTGCAATCCATGAGATTGTGGAGATGGATATTATAGTTAAGTTGTTGGCTTCTTCATTCAAGGGAAAAGCCTTACAATGGTTCAGAAGTCTGAGAGCAAGCTCCATTCAGAACTGGGACCAGCTATGCACACCCTTCATAACCAGTTTGGAGAAAAGGGAGATAACTTATCTCTATTGGAGCAATTAACCACCATCAAGAGGGCTCCCAATGAGTAGCTAACAAACTTCAATTTCAGATTTCAGAGAACATGGGACAGAATTCCATTGGCTGTGAGACCAACAACTCAAGGTGCTTTCTTATATTTCCTTAAATCTTTAAATTCTGATATTGTTGTTTTGATTCAGTCCATGGGGTACAACTCTACCAAAACCTACAATATTTCAGTTAGAGCTGAGAATTGTCTAATCCAGCTGGTAAACTTGCACCCAAGCCACCTATGCCTCTTTACCCAGATTTAGAAAATCCAAATACCAGCCAAGCACCTACCTTAGCTCCCATTCCCACTCCAAGAAACTAGAGCTCAAATGAAGCCTCTACTTCATCTTCCAATTCCTCAAATGAGCTCCAAGAGGTCATGAAACAATTGCAGAACCTAGGGAATGAGCTGGTCACACTTAAGAGGCAACAAGCTCAGAACATCAGACCTCCATATCAGCCTCATGCCCAACCAAATAGGCCTCCATATCAGCCTAATAGACCACCTTTCCAAACTACAAATCCAAATCAGGTCAGGCCTCCTGCTAACAGACCATACCAACCCTATAATCCCAATGCTACATCTACATCTAAAGCCTTAGTGCCAGTACAAAACAACATGGCTCAAGAGTATGATTGGTGTTTTCCATGCAATCAACCTCACAACCAATCAATGTGCTTCAATGGGGCCTTGAATCAAGATCTAATGGTAACAACAACTAGGGTGTAGGACAAGAGATAGATCAAGAAGCAAACCAGCAATCAGGAACATCTCAGCAAGAGCCAAACCCAAATGAAGCCACACTTGTGAATTGGCAGTGAAGACTTCTGTGGGATGAACCAAATGCTTTCTCAAAGTATAACAGCCAACACATGGTCTAAAAAGAGGAACATTGGAGATGGACAACCACCAAGCTTAAGTGATTCACAACCCTCCATCATTCCACAAGGTGTTAGCAATCAGAATGCAGCTCCAAATGTGTAGGGGCAGCCCAAACTACCTTCCAGACCAGCTCAAATGTCAGTTGTTATAACACATGTGCAAGAGAAAAATGTGTAGAGCAAGGGACAACAAGAGAGATGTTTCATCTCCTTTTAATATCATTGAGAAAATGAAGAAGACCAATGTAAACATTTCCATGTGGGATTCATTAGCTATCCCAGGCCAAAGGGATCTCTTGCAAGCTGCCATGGTTAATTGCCAACATCAAGTCAGCCATCCAAAGGGCAAGAAAAGGTGCTTATTAACATAGCTCAGCCTATAGTACAACAACATGGAGGTCAGCCAAGCAAGAGTTTGAAACCTCCACCTTTCTATGTGTCATTGATTGTTGGCAATCACTTGGTACACAATTACATGATCGATTCAGGGGTGAGTAGTTCAGTAATGCCAAAGTAGATAGCAAATCAATTGGGTCTAAATATGAGCCAATGATGAAGGGAGTAGTGCAATTGGATGGCACAATAGTAGTAATAGTTGGAGTCATCAAAGAGCTAAGTCTTGACGCTGCATGCATGTCCAAATGTCACAGTGTTGCAAGATGTGTCTATGATTAACCTTCCACCTCTCTTCGCCATATGTTTGTCAAGGGATTTCACAGCCAAAATTGGAGGCTACTTGTCTATGCTGATTGGTCACATATGTTGTTTAGAATGAGGTATGGAGCTAAGGCCACCATAAGGTCTAAACCAATTGCTAATTTCCATATTGAACCTCACACACCAAGCCAAATCAATGCTAACTGCTCAGCATTTGACCAAGAAGATTGTCCAAACACTTATGAAGCTGACACCAAAGTTGGATCAATTCCAGATCTGACTCTTGATGAATGGGAAAATAAGGTGCATGCTTTTGATCCCTACGTAGAAATAGAAGAATATGAACTGGGCATTTACTGTTTGCATGAGGAGAATCATCCTCTTCCTAGCATCACCAAACCAAGCCTCAAGGATGATAATGAAGTATGGCAGTTGTTCTTTGATGGTTCAAGGAGTAGACAAGGAGATGGAGGTGGTGCAATGTTGGTTTCACCACAAGGCATCAAGTATTATTCAGCCTTCAAATTCTAGTTTACATGCTCAAACAACACTGACTGAAATATGAAGCTTTGGTCCATGGTCTTCATTGGGAAAGGAAAAGGATGGTGAAGAACTTGCAGGTGTTTGGTGATAGTGAACTCATTGTAAATCAGATCAGAGGATAACATGCTTTGCTAGGAATGACCTGCTCAGAAGCTACAAAAATAGGGTATGGGATCTTATTGAGGATTTTGAAGCCTTCAACATTGTATCCATACCTAGGAAGGAGAATGAAGCTACTTGATAGGCTTGCAGTAGTTAGAGAAACTTTGATGTGGTTGATAACATCAAGAGAGACAAAACACAACCACACATCCATGTGATTGTGAGGCCAGTAGTGCCAGAAAACAACAACACAAGCTAGCAAAGTGTTTGAGAATGATCAACAGATCATTAATTTCTTGCAAGAGGAAGCTGAATTCTCAGCTAGAAATCAAGATAAATTGGAGCAGCAATATGGAGATCAAATAGTGCAGCTGAGGAAAAACAAGCTTCCAAAGGGTTTGGTGACTTTGGAATCTATCTTCAATCCCAATGATCAGTTTTGAAAAGAGAAGGCTAATATATAGATCAAAGGAGAAGACTCAGAGTCAATTCTAGTTGGAGAAGGCAAAGCACTCCAAATTGGTAAGGTGGCCACCGAGCAAGAAAGGTATGAATTCATGCAACTCTACCAAGAGTTTCCAGATGTATTTTCCTAGAGTTATGAGGATCTAAGGGGTTTAATCCAAATTTGGCACAACACACAATTGAGTTGGACCCAAATGCTAAGCCAATCAGGCAAAAAATAGAGACCAATCAATCCACACATTGAGCCTCTTATGAAGAAAGAGTTGAATAAGTTGATAGAGGTAAGTATCATATTTCCAATCAAACACTCAAGTTGGGTTGCAAACTTGGTCCCAGTCAGAAAGAAGAATGGAGAGATTAGGTTGTGTGTTGACTTCAGATTTGAACAGAGCATCTCTCAAGGATCACTACCCACTCCCCTCGATGGAGTAGATTTTGCAAGTGGTGTCTGGATCAGAGAGGTTCTCTCTCCTAGATGGTTATTTGGGATACAATCAGATAATGGTGAAAGAGGATGATCAATTCAAAACAGCCTTCACCACCAAGTGGGGCACCTATGCCTACAGAAAATGCCATTTGGGTTGTCTAATGCCAGAGCCACTTTCCAAAGGGCAATGGATATGGCATTCAAGGGATTAATTAACCAAATAGTGCTGATCTATTTGGATGACATCACTATTTTTTCCAAGAATGCAACAGATCATCTCTTCCATCTGAGGCAAGTTTTTCAGAGATGTAGGAGATTTGGGGTGTCACTAAACCCCAAGAAATGCATATTCTTAGCTCATGAAGGTAGAATTTTGGGGCATATTGTGTCAAAAGAAGGCTTGGAAATTGACCCAGATAGAGTTGAAGTAATCAAAGAGCATTGCCCTTGCCAAGCCATAAGAAGGCCCTTCAAAGTTTTTTGGGGAAGATTAATTTTGTGCGCAGATTTGTACCAGATTTCGTTGCCCTTGTCAAGCCAATAACGTTGATGTTGAAGAAGAACATGGTGTTTAAATGGAAATGAAGGGAGTGAGATTTGAAGCTATCAAAGAAGCCATATCACAAGCTCCCACCCTCGTGAACCCAGATTTCTCCAAGGATTTCACGCTCTATGCTTTTGGCGGTGTTGATACAATTTCTACGATTTTGGTACAACAGAACAATGAAGGTGCAGAGCAGCCATTGCTTTTTTTCAGCCAAGGTTTGGAAGGCTATGAAGTGAAGTATTCCTTCATCAAAATCAGGTCTTGGTAAAGTGATCAGAGGGTTGAAGAAATTTAAACATCTGGTTTCAAATAATAAGATCCAACTGCTAGTCTCCCACGCAGGAGTAAAAGACTTCCTTCTTAGCAAGGATTTGAATGAAAAGCATGTTTGGATGGATTACTCATGTCATGGAGTATGACATTGAGATCAAAGTCACCAAGCTGGTCCATGGAAAGGGACTGTGTGAGCAACTGGCATCCAATCAGCAAACTGAAGCAAGCAGTGAAAAGGAAACTATTTTTGTCCTGCAAAATGGTCAAGAGGAAGAAGATGATGATGTGCCCATTTCTTGCTGGACTCAAACATTATACACTTCTTACAAATAGGCCTATGCCCTCTAGAATTGAGCAAGGCAAAGAGAAGACACTTCAGGCTGCAAGCTATCCCTTATGTGCTTGTTGGTGGCATCTTGTTTAAAAGGGACATCAATGGTGTTCTGTTAAGATGCATTGGATCAAATCAGATTGAGAAAATGTTGCAAGAATTCCATGATGGAGCAGCTGGAGGTCATTTTTCTCCAAGGGTGACAACACTTAAGATTATGAAGGCAGGTTATTACTGGCCCAGAGTGTTTAGTGACTGCTATGCATGGATAAAAAGTGCAAGAATTGTGCACTCTTCAGAGGTAAAGAAAGGTTAGCAACACTTCCATTGCATCCAATCTCGGTTGACCAGCCATTCATGCAATGGGGATTGGACTTCATTGGAGTCATCAATCCAAATTCGAGTCAAGGCCACAAATGGATTTTGACAGCAACTGATTATTTCACTAAGTGGACCGAGGCAGTGGCACTCAAAGAGGCAAATGAATCTAGCATACTAGATTTCTATGAAGGGTTAGTAACTAGATTTGGAGTGCCAACCACCATTATATCAAACAATGCTTTGGCATTTATAGGCTACAAGATCACATAAATGGGCTGTTAAGAATGGGATCTATTTGAGCACCTCATCAAATTATTACCCTCAAGGTAATGGCCAAGTTGAGTCTACAAACAAAAATATTCTAAGGATTATCAGGAGGAATCTTGATGAAAATCAGAGAACTTGGCATTCAAAGCTCAAATCAGCTCTATGGGCTGATAGGACAATGCCCAAGAGATCTACAAGAAGCTCTCCATTCAAACTTGTCTATGGGAAAGAGGTAGTGTTGCCCATGTCACTTGAGTTGCCAGCATTGGAACTCATGAAGCAGCTGGAAATGTCTGATTTTGAACCCATGGAAGCTAGGTATGCAGAGCTGATGGAGTTGGAAGAGGCTAGAGAACATGCAGCCCAAGTAATGGAGAAAGATCAGATCTCAATCAAGAGATGCTTTGACAAGAAAGAAAGAGCAAGAACTTTCCAAGAGGGAGGTCTGGTTTTGAAATGGGATGCAGATAGGGAAAACCAGGAGGCATTCCAAGTTTGATGCCATTTGGAGTGGCCCCTACATGGTCACAAAATGCAAAAGTAACAATGCTTTCCAATTATCTACATTGGATGGTGAGGAGTTGTAGATTCCAGTGAATGGAATCTATCTTAAGCATTGCTACTAAGAGGGAAAATTTCTTACCTTGTACATATTAGTTTAAGTTTTCCCATTCCTCTAAGTGCTTGTGCACATTGCTTTGTTGTAGCTTAGGTTGTTTTCTTCCTAAGTGCTTTGCACACTCTACATGATCTACTTAGAACATGTATGATCTCAAGTTTTGTACATAGTTTTGGTGTTGTTTTGTTGCTCTTGCACAGTTCACTTCAATGGCAGATTGGTGAAACTCAGCCCAAGTTAGTGGATTTCCAATTGACTCAGAGATCATTTTTCAAAGTTCACATCAGTTTTAGGTTATTACTCAGGACCCCATGCCCAATGGAGGCTTCAAGGTAGCTGATCATTTCATCTAGCAGGCAGATGACCCCTCTGAGTCACAAAATTGTTATCCAAAATAAGCCCATGCTTATTTTTGGTTAACTACTTCTCTTTTCTCCTTGCTGGTACTTAAAATGGATTTTTCACACACTTTAGGCATCCAAAGAATTATGGAGATGGCTCTATCAGATAGATATTCTCTTCCCCTTTCTAGAAAGGTAAAGAACTCTTTCTAACTCCTTGTATTTTTTGAGTTATGGCTCGGCGGAGTTAGGAGAGACATTTCGCCAAGGCGGGCCCACAGAGCTAAGGAAGAAATTTTGCCAAAGGAGATGGTGGGTCAGTGGAAAGTGAAGACTTTTAAAACTTAGTATTTTTGGCTAAGAGGGCACAAAGGTAATTTTTCAGCCCACGAGCCCGCAAAGGTGCAAAAGAAGAAAAATTTCCTAAGGCCCAAGGAGGACACATGGCATCATTTCATGCAATGGCGCTAAGGCGGGTTGGCGGAGGATTTTGGGGACTTGGAAATTTTTGCCAAAAAAGTTTCTAAGTCCAAAAATTGAACGCATCTCTGAAGGAACCTAGAAGTGACACGTGGCAGGCCTAAACCAAAGCGGACCGGCGGGGTATCGGGTAAAAGTGAAATTTTTCCATTTTCTTCAAAAGGCATAAAAACAAAAGGGTGACCCATGGCCCCAAGGAATTAAGTGATGAGGTGGCATATAAAATCTGTAGTGGGATGTGGATCTTTGGGGTAAAAGTGAAAATTTTCCTTTTTTGCCAAAAGGTGTAAAAAATCAAAAGGAAGCCCTGCCTCCGCCGACCCCAATGGATGCCACGTCACCAGCGGAAGTGCGAGGTGCGGAGAGTTTTGGGAAATTTTTGCAAAAGTGCATAAAGTAAAATTTGGGCCCATGGATCCATTTTCAAATCTGATTTTCCACCATTTTTCACCCTAATTCATGCCTTGAAATTCATGCTCAAATTTGTGCCCTGATTTTGCCCTAATTTTTCAGATGGGCATATCTTTCGATCCAGAGATCATATTTGGGAAGATCGGACTTGTTGGAAAGATCTCAATCCCTCTATGCATTGGAGGCATAAAAACATCATTTTTATGGGTTTTGATAAAGGAAAATCTAGAAACATCTTTCATGCTTTCAATGCAAATCAGATTGCTTCGAACAGGTCATTTTTTGCTCAATCCGCCATGGTTGCCTTCTCCCACATGCCAAGGATGAAGAATCAACTCAATTTGATGGGGAAAAAACCTAAAATGTCTTCTCACACCATTAATCCAAGATCAGATTGCTTTGAGAGCTATGTTTTGCTAAATTCATCATTTTTTCTTCTAACACGCAAAATAAAACAGAGGAATCGATTTGATGGGTTTGCAGAGCCGATTTGAAAGGGATTAATGGTGGGTGGTTGAGTTAAAAGATCTGATTTGCTTCCTCCTCTTTTTCTCTCTCTCTTTTTCTTTAGCTATAAATGGAAAGGATTCAATCTTTTGTAATGTTGGATATTTTGGCTTTGCTCCTCCCTTTTCTCTATTCTCTGCAATGAATTTGTGGAGTTTTCAAACCTTTCCATGAATCTGTAATGCAATTTTTTTCCATTTTGGCCATTGTAATGCTTTGTATCAATTTTGTGGAGCAATAAAATAAGTCTGTGGGTGATTTTCAGCCCTTTTCTTACATTCATTGCATTCATCTGATCTTTTCATTGCAATTTGGTCATCTGTGCATGGTTGCAGTATTACATTTTTTTGGGTCTGTGTTTAAACAAAAAAAAATTTGTATTCATCATTCCTTGGTGCATCACCTTATTAGCTTAGATTAAATTTCATTTTTTAATCTTCTTAACCTTGGTCCCTTGGAAAAGATTAGAATAGGTTGTTGAGTGAATCCTCTACAAACTGAATGCATGCACCTAAACAGAGGAATAAGAACCAACCTTTAATCTTGGAGAGTTTTCCCATCTTTGCAAAGTCCCACACTTTGGGGAAAACTCCATGTTAATCGTAGTTTGACATGAAGAGCTCAGAGATCTAATGGCCAAGCAAAGGAAGGAGCTACCCGTGGGAGTTCAAGATATTCTTGAATACTGAAAGGGGGCTCGTTGAAATGAGCTAAGTAGAGAATTGTTTGACATTGAGTTGAGCTCATTGACTTGGTTTCTTCGCATGTTAGTGATGGCTTCGATGCAATGATGAGGCATAAGTTCGTAGAGATCACTTGACTCCTAGCTTGTTGATTTGTTGACATGAGGATGTGGTGTTGTCAGACACCTAAAATTGGTTACCCAATTTAGTGTCCCTTCTCATCCGTTTACTTGCCTGTGGTAACCTAGGCACGTTTGCGTCACCAACTATCCCCTTGGGATATTATCCAATCTGTGATTTAATCACCTATCTCTAAATTTAATTCATCCCATCACATCTTACCCATGAGTAATTAAGTATTAAATATTTAATTACGCTTCTTCCCATGCATCTTAATCACTTATCCACCCCAAATTTATTCTACCCATGTATCACATCTATTTTTAATCTTCCCTAAGCGGGATATTTTCCCGTAGAATCGATGAGTCTTATTTTTCTCGAATCGATCATTTTTAGCCATCTCGGGAGTCTTCCCCGCGATCGGCGCCGACCCATATGGTCGGCGCCGATTTTCTAGGAGCGGCGCCGATTATAAAAGCAAGTCCGTAACTCGGCCTTCTAAGCGCGAAAATCGAACCGAAAGAGATCGGAGCAAGAGCGAACAAGCGAAAAAAAGGAGCACTTCAGACACGAACAGAGAGAGAGAGATACGGTGAGAGATCTTCAAAGATCAAGTGTATCAAATTAGGGCAGATCCTGTCCGACCAATCCCGAGAGGAGCACCGCTTACTACTCGTCCTCGTCATATCAAGATCGCACCACCATCTATCATCCGGTGACTCTGCTCTCCAGTTGTCTCGCCAACTTCTCGGCTCATCCAAACAGACTCACATTCGTCTTCTAATTCCCGAATCTTATCGCACCTCCCGATCGATCGATCGCCTCGATCCGACGCCGATTCAACCCATCGGCGCGACGCGATCTCAATCGACGCCGACTCAGATATCAATCGACGCCGATTTTAAAAAGCGACGCCGATTTTCTCAAGCAGATAGGTAAAGGATACAGTAACACAATCCGCTTTTATTTCATAGTTCCTGTTTTCTCGTGATATCTGCCTCTGTCATTGCTTTAGATTCTCGTCTTATTACCGCAATCGTAAAATCTAGTCTTTATTTACATCTTTTATCATGTATGCTTCCTTTCTTTATTAAAACGTGGATCGACATCCGCCGAGGAAGCTTATCGCTTCTCGACCCGCTTCTGGCGCACCACTAAAATATCTTTAACGTGGTCTTTTTCACAAGCATCGGTGTTTTACAAAAGTTATTCGATCTATTGTGCGAATTGCTTGTGTGCGCCCGTCTTATCTACATTGGCTTCCTCATCCATCTACATCTTCATCAGGTATCAATTTCATTGGAGTTTTTCAGGGTTTTTGTGTTTAGTTTGGTACATTAACTTGGACAGGTAACAAGCACGAAATTCTTGATCTACATTCTGGCACGCCCGGTGGGACCCGAACCAAAGTCCTTTATTGGTAAGTCCATTTCTTTTCTAGTTTTGAACTTTGTTCCTTTTCTTCACTGATTTCTATCAGTCCTATTTGAGCATTTCTGTTCATCATTTCAATCTTGCTTTTTAGGCGAAATCTTTATCTTGAAAATTTCTTATTTCCTTTAAATAGAAATTTTTTGTTTCGCCATTATCTGGATGTATCTTTCCGGATCTTGTTTGTTGTTTGCTTGATCCTTTCTTGCGGAGCACTTTGCTTGATCGTGGGATTGTTCGAGGGGAAGAGCTCAACAACGCGCTTTTTGAAGTCCACACACCTTGGAGAGCTAAATCTACAGGTATTCCTCTTTTTCGGTGTTTTCTCCTTTTTAGGTTTTCTTTGTTGGTTGTTTATCACATCCAAACACTTCAGTTTTTGGTGCTTAAAAAGAACCTAATCGCATTTGGGAAAGAACTTGTTTGAATTGTCTTCATCGAAATCAAACATTTCGTTTTAAGTGCTTAAAAAGAACCCTTTCTTTTTCATTGCTGCATGCTTTGTCATCTAGTGTTAATTAGGTTGGAAAATTGATCAAAATCGGTAGTGACACTATTTGATTTTTATTTTTCACCCTTGCACACAAAGCCAAAATCACTAGGTATAAAGCATCTAAACAAAACTCCTTCCCTGGCCTCGCCTACTTGGAAGTGATATCCAAGAGGAAGAGCCTACGCGGTACTCGGGCCGCGCTATAAATTCACGAAAGATTTTGGTATATATCGGGCAAAGCACCCGACTCCTTATCGCAATGGGTGTGTGAAGTGCGGGGTAGGCCCTCATATCAAGCCACGCACTGGTCTTTTTTATCAAGTGCCTTCGGGACTCCTCACCAAACATTACCCAAACCATCCCTAGTTTGGCTATCTGAGTAGTTCCTGTTCTAAAAAGCCTTCCCTAACATTTTCATTTCTTAAAAGCATCAAAATTTAAAGGAGATAATCACTTGCGCTGCTTGAACTATTTGTGCATTAGTTAAGACAATCTTCTTTCTTGCTTGTTTATGACGGCTATCACCCGTTCACAATCTAGGAAAATGGCCCAACAGGTTCCTTCTTCCTCCGAAATCACCACCAGCGTGGATGTTTCGGCACCCCTCCAATCTTCCTCGGGACCACTGTTAGTGGGTTCCCCCTCATGGTCGTATAATCCTTTCCATCAAGCCAAAACAATCCCATCACGTCCCATAAACTTTCTCCTAGTCCATCGAAATATCTTCTCACTCGAGTCTATTCCTCGCGGGATCCCGACTTGTGCCTCCTTGATCGCAATCCGCTAGCCCTCATGGACTATCTAGTACACAAGTCGATCCAAATATCTGACCAAGACCCACCAATCCGACAAGTGTACAATTATCCTCGCGGATCATCCCAGGCCTCTTTAGAGCAGTTTGCACCATCTCTCTTGCCTCGAGCCACGGAGAAGGGTGAGGCCCCTATGCCTCCCTTTTCTCTTCCACCTACCATGTCGACTAATTCTCAATTAGTCTTACCTATCCCTAACACTGCAGCTACCTCGACTATTCCACAACCCATTTCTGAGAGGTCTTCTGCCCTTGCTATAGTAAATTCGTCTGCACATCCGCACATTGCCGTCAATTCGTCTATGCCCTCTATCGTTTCTCAAGGTCAATACCTCTTCATGAGCCAACCCCCTCCGAATAGGCAGTTGGCTCCTACTTCTCCCTCTAGGGGGTCTTTCTTCCAATATTCCAGCTACTGTGACATTCGCCCATCCTCTAGTATCGGCACCCTTGATACCTAATTCAGCAATAGAAGGCCCCTTTCAGGTCTTGTTCCCCAACATGACCAATCCAACCAACACTCATATTCCTCAATCTATCCCGATCCAATCAACCAACATAGGAGTCCACCAATCACAGGCTCCATCCGTCACCCAACCTTTATTTGCTCAACCACTTATTATCTCGCAGCCTGCCTATACGCAAGCTGCCTCACAGCAAATACCCCACCCGGTGTCACCCAGAACACCTGGTTATTCCTCTTATCATCCTATCCAACAACAGATGAATCCCCCATCGACACCTCAACAACACCCACTACTTGCTTCTCATATAGGACAAACCAATGTACCTCCTCCCCAATCGGATGTGGTTCAATTTCTCTTCAAGAAAATTGCAGACTTGGAAGCCTCCACAAAAGGAGCCCGCCCTTCATACTCCTTTGAAGAAGTATGCAATGAACCCATTCATCCTTCGGTGGCTTTTAAGCCTTATCCTCCCCAATGGGAACTTCCCAAATTCTCAAAATTTCATAGTCTGGGAAGACCCCAACAACATCTCATGCAGCATTCAAACATGCTTGCTACCTCATTGTCCAAGATCAGGAGCTCATGCTCCGTACCTTTCCTATGTCTCTAGCGGGTCCCGCTTTGGACTGGTACAATAATATTCCTCAACATTCATTATTTTCTTTCTCTCAATTGGCCCAAATGTTTGTTGAGAACTTCTCAATAAATATTGCCCATAAGATCTCAATCACAGATCTTTACAACATTCGCCAATTTGACGATGAGTCTATGTCATGAGACTTGCCGCTCGCCGTTGGAGAGGATAATCAACCAATTGT